>JAQHUG010000019.1:5917472-5995171 GCA_028555095.1 Dicrostonyx torquatus | reverse complement strand
CTGTACCCTGCACTTTCTTTCTTTTGCTAATGTTAATATGAATCCTTTTCCTGTAACAAACCATAACTCCAAATGTTGATTGAAACTGAAGGTGACTTTAAGACAGTCCAGAGCTTGTGCCTGGTGTCAGAAATGATTGTGGATTGTGTACCTTTGATTGGATATCTGGCCTACTCTCCACAAACCTAGGGCTTTAGAAAGTCACAGGAAACAGAACAGAAATGCCTGGAGAAGCTGAAAAAGCCAGAGTTTAGGCCATAGTTTCAAAAAGTTACTCTAGAAACATTGAAGAATCTATGAAAAGGAAGTCATAAGAAAACAAATATGATACAATTTAATCAAATGGGCCATGTTTAAGTGCTACCAACCAAATAAACAACAAAACGAATACCAATTAAAATATAACATACATCAAAGCACTTAACCTCATGGTTGAGATATTAAGAGTATCATAAGATTAATAGAGAAATAGGCAGTTATTAGAAAAGTTATTCTGAATAAATGTGGCCAATACATTTGGAAATTCAAGGCCAAGAGTACATGAAATATATTGATGAGAAGAGTTGACAAGTAAAGTATTTAGAGAATAATGTAAAGTTAAACTATAAAATTGGTGTGAAATATTCCAGTGAGCAAGTTCCTTTGATAAGCACTCAGGATAAAGTATGTGTTTCGACAGTAATAATGTTTTAGGATTACACTGAATGTGTGATTAAACTGATGTTCCAAGAAGCAACAACAATCCCCAAGATCAGGGAGTTCTTAAATTGGGAGACTAAGATGTGCAAGTAAATCATTCTAGGGTACCTACTGCAGGGTTTACACTGTACCTGTAACTGATACCTTCAAGGGCGTGTTGTTCTGGGAGAACTTCTTTAATGTATTGCTAGGCATTCTAGACTGCTAGCAAAGAGACTGGTAACCTTTCACAATTGTCTGAACTTTGTGGTTGTAAACTAAGCGAAGGTGACAGAGGAGATGCAGAAAGGAAGAGGTAAGCAAGGACAGCTCCGAGTTTCCTTAGGTGCATTATAGTGAGAGTCATGAAATGCATGGGGAAGGGGTGAAATGTGGTCAAATTCAAAGGTTTGTAAAGACCCAGGTCCTTACAAGACACCATTATCACCTTCAGTTTCAATCAACATTTGGAGTTATGGTTTGTTACAGGAAAAGGATTCATATTAACATTAGCAAAAGAAAGAAAGTGCAGGGTACAGTCTGGCAAAGTACCAAATAGAGACTTTCGTAACTTTCCTCATGGAGTTCCACTCTCTTTATGGGATCTTTCCTGAGGTCACTGTGTGGTAATATACAAAGACTATTGCCAGTCCAAAGAATACCTTTGAATTACTCTTACAATTTTCAGTGTGTGTGTCATGTAATCATGGTCATCTGACACCCACCTGCTCGATCGAAGATTCTGAGCTATCGGATCGTCTCTTGACCAAAGTATCTGCATCTGACAGAAGTACCGGAGGCATATTTAGATGTCATCAGTACACGTCCAAATTGAGAACATCCAAACAAATGAAATAACCCCAGGGCAGCAAAGAGAGGCAGAGAAAATGACCAAAGTTGGATCCCAAAGGAACTCTAACATTTAAGGAAAACTAAAAGTAGCATCCATAACTGTCAGGAGAGAAGCAGGAATAAGGTCATCCTGCCAGTGTGCAGGGAAAGGGGAATCCACAGCAACACTGCAGAGAAGAGACACAGGCAAAGTATGACAGTAGGCCATTCAAACTGGCCTGAGCAGACACTGCTTAGTGGTCATGATGAATGAAGACCAGAATTACACGGTGCTGAGTTTAAAAAGAATTATCAGTTAGTTTTTGCTGTGTTTTTAACATTTTCTTGGATTCATCAACATGGGATAGTAATTTTAGGTCACAAACAGCTGGATGAGTTTTCAGTGCTGAGTAGGATTTAGGCAGGCATTTTTCTCTCGGTGGTTGATCAGTCATTGATCAGCTATTGAAGGTTGTCTGACTGACAACTGTGTTGATAGTGACACCTGGCTCTACTTTGCTCCTATGACATCCTTACAGAGGCTCAAGAGAGTAAATGAGAAATGGAAGATTTCTTTCACATCAAACCGGGGATGGCACGTTATCACCACTGTCCCACTCTATTGGTCAGAGTCAGTCCATACTCAAGGAAAAGGGAAATAGAATTTGTCTTTGGATGGAAGTGGCAAGCACTTTGTAAGAGGATGCAAATGTGAAAAATTTGGGACCATCTGTTGCAACCCAGCAGAGACGGATGTAAGGAGAAGGAAACATGAACTATTGCCTAGAATCATCAGTGAAGAAGTGATGTCATAATGACATAGACCCTTGATGATAAAAGAGGGCTCTGCATGGTTTTTATTCTCATTATAGGGATAATAAGGTTTGCAATAATTGAGTTCTGGCATTTTCAGCTTTTTAAATGTTCAGTAGATCATCAACATTTGTCTTGTTTCTATTAAAAGTCACCACAAACATGACCCATTCCCAAATTTAGAAATATCTGAACTTTAGTGTCTGTTTGAAGATGCAAATCTTTTTGTCTGACCTGGCAAGATGTGGTCTTTTGAATCCCAGTTTTTAAATTAACCACTGTGATTTTTTAATACAACGATGTGTTCTTTCTTTCTCCCAGAAGTAAATGCTATAACAAAAATGTAATGTAGAGAAATTGGTAAAAAAATTCTTACCTGGGGCTTTCTGCATCTAATTTAATTCAAACATAAATGATGCTTTATCAGCCTCAGAAGCATTTCTGTTTCATCAGTGGGGACATGTCAACTAGCAAAAATGCAGCTTAAGAGTCGCAAGGGATCAGGGAACAGTTCTCTTTATACTGCAATTAGTATCTAAGTGTAGGGCATTGCTTATGATGTCATTATACAGTCACCTTTCTTTGTAGGGTAATATAATGAGACGTATTGAAAAACAAATTTATTGACAATGAATGAATGACAAATTCATTGAGAACTGAGAAGCCTGTATCACCAGGAGGCCAAGACTTCTCACATCAAAGAGCCAATCATAATAACAATGACAAAGTATAACCAGTGACAGGTTCTATAATTGAATTTATTATAATCGTTCTGGTACCTACCAAGTAGAAGCTAAGAGCTGGTCTCTGCATATTGACGGTGATTGTTAATTTTTAACAGGGCTAATATTTATTAGCGGTAGATGACACATTTTAAGTATCTTACAAATAATAAATACACTAGTCACATGCCTGGTGTCTGTCACAAATAGGTTTTCAAGGCAAGTGGAGCTGGGTACCCTCTGTTTGGCCTTTGGAGGCCTTGCATACACATATGATTGCAGAATGCACCTGATGAAATCAAGGCCAAGTTCTGACATCGGAACACTGAAAACCACGGGAGAACGTGTGGCATTTTCTCAGACCTCTGAGGCTCTAGTGAAGTCCTGAGACAAGGCAAAGTTCATCTCGGATGTTTTAGCAGCTGCAACTGCTAGGAAAGGTTTCTCTTGTTCCCTGGCCCTGTTGAATTTATAACACTTAAACACCTGTGTCCATCAAACAGAACACACAGGATCGCAGCTAGAGCTCTTCTTGACTTTGCAATTTCATTGACTGACAGTTTAATATCTATTTATTTTCACATCTGACACTAGTAAAGACAGGCTGGCATCATGAATGCCAAGACATTATGCTGACAACTGTATCTTTTTTTTTTTCATCTTTGGGGGGTGGTGGTGGTGGAGAAAGGTTCAACATTGTGAAGAAAAGTGTTCTTTTCAACTACCACAGCTCCAATAAAGACCAAATTATAGTTCAAATATAATTGGCGGTAGCTATTGACAGGTTACCTGTAATATTTATGTAGAAGTTGCCACATTCAATTTGAGATTCACCAGTAAACTCACTGCGACTATTACGCTGCAGAACAGAATGTGCAATTATACTATTTAAATAGCTGAAGCAGCTGCCTTGACTGCGGACTATGTAAACAGTGGTTCCAGGCTCAGATTGAATGTTTCCGATATGGTCTCTTGTTGTCAGCCTCTCCTAAAGGGTCTGAAACACAAATGAGAGTTGTAGCTCCATCCGGGCTTCCATAACATTAGAGCTACACTCTGGGTGAGAAAGAGCCGCACCAGGAAAGTAAAGTGAAGTTTAAAATCTTACGCAAGTCCGTGGCCACAGAGGTGGAGGGTGTCACATTGCCAATGGGCTCCGGGCACAGTACATTTAGTTTCTGCTGGATCAGATCAGGAGCAAAAGCCTTTGCCTCTCACATTTGCACCCTGCTATCTAAACAAAAAAATAACTCAAGTTTATTGCACTGCTATGTATGGCTGGGGGCATATTATGAAGATACTGAGAACATTAAACTTTTCCTTCTGCCATCTTGAGGGTTTTCTCAGGTTTAGCGGAAAGGTCTGATGATTCACAGCCACAGATTCGCAGTGCAGCCATTATGGCTGTACCTGTCTCATAATGCGGCAGTACTGAATGGACTGACTTGGCTGCCTAACAGGTTTAGCACTGAAGCACCCAATTGCATCTTACAGTTCTCCCCTCCCCCACGTCATTTTGGCAAGTCTTCTAGGAATGAAATATGCTCTCTAAACTGAGGATTTTCTTCGAGTACATCCATTGACAGAAATTAGTCCTGAGATGGATTGTGGATTTCCACAAAAATCACATTAATTTCAGTTCTTGGCAATTACAGGATAATTAGTGTGATTGATGTAGCAACCTCATAAATAAATATTTTGGAACCATACAGGGTTTTGGTGTGTTTGCTTGCATGCTTTGTGTTCTATTTGTTTGTTTAGGTTTCATTGTTCGCTGAAATTGGACCTGGGGGTCCTGGTGGCTTTATTTCTGCAAGGAGTCATTCAGGGAGAGACAAAGGAAGGAATGAGGCAGGACCCTTTTTTCCTCTACATTAAGAATCCTTCCTGGAGCCTGATTCCTGCACGTCGAATACTCAGTGCCCCCTCTTCTGAGTCTCCATCTCTCTCTTAGCCAATTCCTTTTCCTTTGACTGTGCTCCTTCTTCACTGGCGTCCAAATAATGCTGACGCAAGGTGTTAACTCCTCTCTCCCATGCTTGGGGTGGTTTCCTTTCCTGTTTTTATTAGCAAAATAAAATTTTTCATGCTTTGCAAAATCAAAATCTCCTAGACTTGGTAAAAGGGGGCAAGGAAATAGAAAATATTTCCAGATATGGAATGCTAGGATGTTGTTGGAAAGAATGGGAAAAAAATCATGATTTGAAGCAAATAGAAAATATGGATGAGCAAATAGACCATATTAAGTGTATACAGAGAGGATGTGGTTTAAAAGAACAGGGGTGGATGTTGTTTTTACTGACAGAGGGTGAAAAACACATCAGAACGAGCCTGGGAGAAAATGACAAGACTCACATCCAGTTTTGTTCTACCATCCATGCAACCGTGGACAAGTCAGGCTGCCCGTGAAAAGAGAAGGATTCTCTACAAGATGCCTTCTGTCTGTGAGTCTAATGCAGGAGTGCATGCTATTGAGATTACAACTCATCTACAGCCCTGCCCGATGTCTAAGAACCAAAAAATTCAGGTATAAACACAAAGAACAATATGCTACGGAAATAAGTTTTGAGTCGGGAGCTGGGAGGAAGCTCAGTAAGTATGAGGCTTGATGAGCAGGCATGAGGAACTGTGTTCTCCATTATCCACTGCCCTGGTCCCTTAGGCAGAGACAGGGTGATCCCTGGGGTGTGCTGGCAGATGTTGTGACCGAATTGAGAGCTGTGAGTTCAGTGTAAGACGTTGGCTCTAAAACAGGTGGGAAGTAACTGAAGAAGATACCTGATGTTGACCCTGGGTTACATACATGCACAGAGGTTTACACTGTGAGCAGGGGCACAGTTAAACCACCAAACTAGGCCACTCCATGGGTGGAAAGTAGATAGTTTATTGGGGAAGTTATTATGGCTACCTCTCGGGAAGCAGAGAAGATAGCAAAAGATGGGGAAAGCTTCTATGGGGAAAGGTATAAAGGAAAGAGGCTGAAATGGGAAGGAAGCCTGCAAACTGGATTAGCCTGGACGTTAGAGTAGTGGTGGGGAGGTTTGCAAGCCAGAGCAGTCAGGTATGTAGATATGTGTTACAGGATATCTGGATATGTGTTACAGGCATGTGCTCATGGGGACTAGATGTCCCATGTCAGAGGTAGGGGGAGATAAGGGAAATGGCTCTTCCTTACCAACAGAAAGTCTGGTTTCTGAAGAATGCTGAGTGTACACTTTAACCTATACACTAGCAATCTTCCTCTCCCCTCTGTCACAGGGTTAGCCCAAGCTGAGCCCAGATGGTCATTTTGGTTTTTTTTTTTTGTTTGTTTGTTTGTTTGTTTTGGTTTTTCCAGACAGGGTTTCTCTGTGGCTTTGGAGCCTGCGCTGGAACTAGCTCTTGTAGACCAGGCTGGTCTCGA
Organism: Dicrostonyx torquatus; assembly: GCA_028555095.1. Taxonomy (NCBI): domain Eukaryota; kingdom Metazoa; phylum Chordata; class Mammalia; order Rodentia; family Cricetidae; genus Dicrostonyx; species Dicrostonyx torquatus. Next base: position 5,988,724 of record JAQHUG010000019.1, on the reverse strand, counting down.
ACTCACAAAGATCCACCTGCCTCTGCCTCCCGAGTGCTGGGATTAAAGGCGTGCGCCACCACTGCCCGGCCAGCCAGATGGTCATTTTGGACATTGTTAATTGCACTGCCTTTTGGGGGGTTCAGTGCTTATGACCTAACACAATGAGCTCACACATAAGTACATACCTATGTGCATGCAAATTTATGCATACACTCCCCCCCACACACATGACAACTAGACCCATTTTTAGAGTAAACTTATGTCCCATGTTTCTTTACCAAGTGGAAAGAAATAGCCACCTATTTTATGTAATATGAAATTTGATCATTCCATTGCATTCTACGGTCATGCTAACAGTTAAGGCTCCTTCCTCTTCCTGTTGCCTCCTTAGACCTTACTCTGGAGTCTGTAGCAACTAGAAGTCCATTACAGTGTTGCTCTACTATCTAGCTAGTCTGACTCACAGACATTACAGTGGAGCTGCGAAACAGATGAGGATGTCATGTGACCATAGCATTAGTGTTTATATCCTCATAAAAATAATAGAGTTTTAAGGGTGAATATAATTTTCCATTATAATGTCACCTTTGAAAACAAAACTCTTTTGCTGAGGTGAGGAAAGCAGACAGACCCTCAAGTGAGGTGGAGCCATGACACAGGCACTTCATTTGAGCACTCAGAAATAGTATGAGGGGGTTATGGGAGTGGATGGTGAAATGGGTCAACGGTTTCGAGTGTGCACAGCTCTTGCAGTGGACTTGAGCTCATTTCCAAGTACCCACCAATTCGCTACCAACTGCCTATAGCTCCAGCCACATGAGCACTGCACTCATGCGTGTGTACCCTTCCCGGGCACATATACACAAAGAAGTGAAGGGTGACTTCTTTGAATACAAGATTATAGAATTTCTCACAAGTCTTCTTGTAGCATCATGTGTCAGTACTAGTGGTTCGAGAGACAAAGCTCAAATGAGAGCAGTCACAATTGACAAAAGAACAACCCTAGTATGAACTATAGCTAGAAGCCCCTCATTATTCTTTTAGCTATTAACTCAACATGAACTCTCAACGCAAAGAGAAATTCTTATAACTCCCTTCTGGTTTTAATGTGACAAATGGACAATTTAAGACTGACTTATTATTAAATTATATTTATGAGCATTGTATTTATTAATATGTACACAAAAATAGTGAATTTTTATAATGTAGTTGATTTTTTTCATGAGAACTGTATTATACTACTCATGATATACTATGAAGCTATTATGTGGCACTGATTGGGGAGACATGAACTATCTATTTATCTGCCCAAGTCGGTGAACTAATAAATAAGTTTTACTGGGATTGCTTAGGTGGTGGGTTACATATAAGAGCGTAAATGACACAGGACAGATGTATCACCAAAAGTCCATCCCAGCATGGGTGACATCTCACAAACACTGGGAACTGTACATGCTACACAGTTTTCAAACAACAGGAGGTTAGAGAATGTCTGTTTGCCTGCTCTCAGAGTGTCATGCTCCAGACTTTCCTGCTGGTATAAGCTTGGAGAGGGAGGTGCCTGGTAAACTGGCAAGTATTAGGGATTTTTGAAATTTCTGAATTTTGAGTTCTGTATTTCCAGAGAGTTTTTGTTAGTTTTGTTTCTGCTTTTGTTTGTTTGCTTTTTGGTTTTTCATGTAACAGTCCTGGAACTCACTCTGTAGACCAGGCTGACCTCAAACTCAGAGATCCACCTGCCTCTGCCTCCACTCCCACCACTGCCTGGAACTTCCTAAGTTTTAAAATGTATAGCTGCGTAATGAATTGTTTCACCACTCTTTGGAATAGTGATTCTCAATCTGTGGGTTGCAACCCCCTGGGGGTCGAATGACCCCTTCACAGCAATGAAAAAAATTATGAAGTAGCAATGAAATAAGTTTATGGTGGGGGTCTCCACAACATGAGGAACTGCCTTCAAGGGTTTCAGCTTTAGAACATTCTGCGTCTTAATGAAGTTTCCCTTCAAGATGGAATGTTTTCTCTTGGAGGAAATCACTACATCATGAAAGCTATTGGCCCAAATGTTTACACCTCAAATACAGACATTTGGAATGTCCAAAATTCTGAAATGTCTTTACCAGTTCAAAATGGCTCCCCTGCCAGTTGAATATTTCACTCATCATTATTGCCTAGACAAGAGATAATAAAAGCAGTACAGCTCTAAAACTCTACAGGGACATCCTCCTGCTTTTGCTCTGAGAGGATCTGACTGATTGCTGCTTATCTCTCACAAGGAATCACCACAGCACCGCTCCTGTTAAGTAGCCTCCCAGTTGTGTGTCTTGGAAAATTGCTCTTGGTCTCCGGATTATGGAATGCATTTGAGCTACTCAACTGGTAGTCATAACAACAAATATCATTGAAAATTAAAGGGACATTTGTTTGTAATCAGCTCACAGATTGCAGGGCCAGATAAAACACAGAAGCTGCCTAACCACTGAGTACTTCCCAGATCCTAGTAATTTTCTGTGCTAATTCAACTGCACATTTAGCTTGACAGTACTGCTCCTGCATACGGCTGGTCCATAATGAGTTAGTTGGGATCGAGTATTCCCACGCAATACATTCATCTTCAGAGTTACTTTGAAGAAGAATGAAAGGCAAGAAGGGGTTTGTGTGTGATTTTATTTTCAGGCACACACGGCAAGTAAGAGTCTAGACTGTGGTGTGACATCTGCTATTGGGTGTAAGGGTCCCTTAACTACAAAGCCATTTAAGAGGCTCATTTCTCCAAAATAGTTCACAAAGAAGAATATGTATCTCCAGTTCTCATTATGGATTGATTGGGGGAACCCATACATTTAAAAATATACCCCCAAAGGCCTCAAAGAGCAACCAGCCTACCGTTGGAAATACTTAAATGTGAAGTCTTGGTTGTTCTCACAAAACACAATACAGGCTTTAGCTCCTAGCTGTTCTGAGATGTGCCTAGCTGTGTGTTATCTTCCACATTAGCTGTGAATTGTAGCGTTGATAGACTCTTTGGCCCAGGAGCAGGAGAATAGTTGTAGACGATTATGTCTACAGTGCTACAAAACCAAGCAAATTTTGCTCTTCATAAATAAGCAAACATGCTTGTCAAAATTTACCACATAAAACAAAGTATGTGTGAGGTACTGAGCTCTATTTTCATCTCCAAATGATAAAGTCTAAATTTGTGTTTATGAAAGAGAGAAAATAATAGACGAAAGAACTTGCATCACATTATTTAAAACACAATACATTTCCCTCCTCCCCAAAATTTTGTTCGCAGCTATTTGTAACTGTCCTAATGGGCATGTCCATAATCAAACAAATGCTTTCTCTGAAGTTTCTGAAATACATTTTCAACTAGAGTTCTCTCAAATCCCATGCACCTGTTCCGCAGTTTCCCAAACTAAAAGATGCAAAACCTTTCATTCAACCACAGAAAACCAGAGAGATGAAAAAGCTTTTGATTCCTGGGATGGCGAGATGGCTCAGCAGACAAAAGTACCCTCCCTGTAGCCTGATGACCCGAGATGGACCCTGGGACTCCTGCAAGGTGTCCTTTGACCTTCACCTGCAGCCCACAGCACTTGTGCATGTACACACTTGTATAAACGTGTGCACAGTGAGTTAATTAATTAAAAGTGCTATTTAAAATGCAAGTGTGGAAGCTGTCTTCACATTTAAGAAACTGCCTCTGGTCTTCTCAAAAGTTAGGAGTTGGAGTCACTACAAAAGATAACTGAGCACCCCAAGATGATGACTAACCTATTTGTCATCATTTCATTTTCTGCTGAATGAAAGTTGATGTAAAGTAAAACCTTTTTCTTATTAAATGAATATACACACACTGCTTGAAGATGAAGGAAGAGTCTGGCCTGGCGTTCTTCTCTACCGCTGTGACAAAACACTTAACCAAAAACAATTTGGCAGAGAAAGGGTTTATTTGGTTGGCAGGTCTGTTATAGAAAGAAGCCAAGGAATTCAAGGTAGGAACTTGGAAGCCAGAACTGAAACAAAGACCATGGAGGAATGCTGCTTGCTGCCTCTAGCCTGATCAGCTAGAAGCATCTCACACCCTCCTGTCCAGGAGGAGCACAGACCAATGCAGGCGAGCCCATCCTCCATCAATTAGCAATCAAGAAAATGCCCCCCACGTGTGCCCATAGGCCAGCGTGATGAAGGCAATGTCAATCTGACAAACAAGGATAGATGTCACAGAGACACAAAATCATCCCCCAGGCTCAGCTATCCCTACACCTCCCAGCTTCCATAGACTCCACAGAGAGCCGGCTTTCAGTGTGGTTTCTCTAGCTCTATTTTATAGTCATCACTTTCTCCTCTAACAAAAGACTCATTCCACCATTTTTTGATTTATCTGCTTTAAGCATCAGCTCAGGCCATGATGAATGGGAATTTCCTTTCCCCTAATCCCACCAAATACTCAATTTATTATTATTAGTTTCTGTACTAGTCAACCTTACAACTTAAAATACATTTTTATTCTCCATTTCTTATTACACAATGGCAGCTCTTAACCCTAAATGTTAAAAACAATTGTATTGAGCGTCTCACACATCCGTCCACTGCCTTCCAGTTCTGTCTCTCACAATCATCATCATCTCTCACAATCTAGCTTCAGTTTTTCCTCATAAAAAGTCATCTTTTTATGTCTGTGAATGGAATCTTAATGAATCAGTGTTTGTAATATCACAACTATGTAAATATTGTTTATTTCTGAGTCATAGAGTGTGCACCAATTCCATTCTGTCTGGAAATGTGTTCATGGTGTCTCAAGAATTGAGAATTCAAAGAGGCCACTGCCTCGCAGTGATGAGAAGACATTTTTCTTGACCAGTTTCACTCCTCATACTGTTTCTTGTTTTATTGCTTCCCCTCCCCTAAATTTGTCTTTTTCTGGGGGGTGGGGATACTCGCCTAAGTTTCCTTCCAATTTTCAATTGTCCAATAAATTGTTTTATATTATTTCTTAGATTTTGAGAATGGAAAGCAAGGGAGGAGAACAAACTGAAATAGTAAATCCATCTCCTTGAAACAAAAGCTTTTAAAAGTGCATCCTACTCCTAAGCATCTCTGTCTCATCACTCACTCCCTTAAGCAGGAGGTGGGGTGGATTGCACAACTATTAATGACAAATGAGTACTGGGTTCAGCCAGTAATTTAGGGTGCACTTCTTGAACACGTACAGACATTTCCATAAAAGGCGAAGCTCCCCACCAATCCCAATCAACCACCCACTGAAAAGTGATGGAAGTAAAATGACAGGTATTTAGTGCTGCGGAAATGGTTTAATCTAACAGTGTCATGTTGGGGAATGCTCTGTCCAAAGTAATGCTGATTGTGCCTGTTGTTATTATGTGGTTAATATTACTAAATTTAATACCAATACCCATGGAGAAGCAACGGTTATTTTCCATGGACACTCCATGGTTCCAATTTGTACCAATTGAATGTTAAATAACTCATAAAAATAACTCACAACAAAATTATGCGGAAGACATAATTTATGTATCATAAGTTGGATAATATGTTACTGAGAAAGCTAAAGCAACTGGGTACATTCAGTGTGTATGAAAGAAGACTGACTTGGAACCCAAAAAATTTCAGTAAGTTCATTAAAACAACAACAGCAGCATCAGTAAATAAGAGGTGAAGTGAAGGGGTTGGGAATCAGGCTAAGCAATTTTCTACTTTTCTGTCGGTAAATAAAGACCTGGCTAAAGTATCTGTTTTCAAGCCATTGTTTGTAAATCTAAAAATAACCTTCCCTTTAAGGAAGCCTCTGTACATCACCATTCTGTAGGAAGCCCTGAGGGCACAGGAGACTTCTACTTAAGTGAAAAGCTAGCCTGAGAATCACCTTAAGGCAAAAGCCATTATGTGTTTCTCTTCTTCCTTTGCACAAGCCAAAAGCAGAGCTTCGTATTGACGTGAGTCAGTCCACAACTCAGCTCTCATTAGAGTCTATGGAAATCTGAAGCTTGTATCACTCGACCATGCTCATTAAATGTCTAAAATTAAGTGTTATTTTCATGAGCAACAGCAGGCATGCTTTCATATTAAAAATGTATGCATATATATAAGACATAATATATACATAAATATATATTGGTGCACATCTACAAATATATGTGGGATATTATCTATACATTTACATTGTACACATATTAGACACAGAACATATATCTTGGGAGCTTTTCTGATTGGCACAGTGCATTGAAAGAGTTCACTAGTCCTCATGGCTAAAGCCCAGATTTCATACTGGCACTAAAAAAAAAGTTGTGGCTGATATAACCAAATACAACACATATTTTTATTCTGGGGATTGATTATCTGCTCTCTCCTCTCAATTATTTGCTTTTATCCTATTTCCAAAAGTGTTTGGAAGTGAGAAGTAATTCAGTTACTATTGTCTTTTATATGAGAGTCAAGTAAAATACTCCTCCAAGAGTAAGGAATGCAGAAATCCACCTCCCATTGAATTTTACTTGAAAACAAGACTTAGTGTTTTTGGTGTTTGTTTTTTTTTTTCTGATTCCATGAGAAAAGAAAGTAAAATTTCTGGGTCTGTTTGATATCATTAGAGCTGTGAAGTCTACCTGTTAGATTTAGAACTGTGTCCACAGCTTGAAGCTCACTGAAATGATTCATTCAGTGTGTTCTGTATGCTTTGTAAAAAGTGGAGAGAAGGGAGGTTCTGCTCATGTGGCATAAGAAGTCATCTTGGGTTGGGGGTCATCCATCGTCTACATTCTCAGAACTCTCTGTGACGACTTCTGCTACCTCCCAAATTATCAGGACAATGCAGAAAAGCAGTTCCTCTTATTATAAAACAATGCTGAGGTACATCAAATGTCAATCTCCTGTCCTAGCCCCTTCCAGGATACAGGCATAAACCTTAAGAAGGACACCAAGTTCAATTTGCCTTCAGCATGGGGAAAAAACCAATTATTTGACAGTTAAGAAAAATCCTAATATCATTATCAGTTATTCCTACTAGTCAGCCGATATCTGGCTATATTGTAAATGGATTTAAAATACATTCTGGAATCTCAAATTCAAATCATATGGAAATAGCATAAGTCATCATAAAGGTATTTTGAGATAATTCTAAATGTCAATTTAGCATATTTCCATATATTGGTTTTCTAAAGTGAATGAATAGCTTCTTTTATGAGGTAAATGTCATTTGGTCAAATGAGAAGGACAATCATATTTAAAGGCCAACTAATATAGTGAGGTAGTTGTAGTTACTCGTGTTAAAAATCTCACTATGTTATCTTCCCACAAGAGAACCCATGCCTTTGACTACAATTGCACACAACAGCGGGACTGCTTATCTTCATTGTCCCCAGTTGTGCTACTGTATTGATTTTTCTGCTGTTCTTTTTTTCATTGAAAACTGTTTTTCCAATGAATTCCATAGAATGTTTGCTTACAGTTCTCTTGAACTTTGAAGCCTAATACTTTACCTACCCCAAGAATTTCCATAGCAAATAGATTCAAAGTTTTGTTGTTGTTGTTCTGAGCTTTAAAGAACCAAGTATATTTATCTTTTCAGAAGTGTTTTCGTAGAATCAAATCTAAATCTTTCTTTAAAAGCAAAATCAAAAAGTATGAAAATACAGATTGTACATCTATTCCAAAGACTGTATTTATCAAGCTTTGTTATGTACAGAAACAGCAACATCATGATTGACAGAAATTTACACTAAGCAGAATTCTTGCTTCCAAAAGAAAGATACCATTAAAGGAATACCAATTTGTCTTTTCCCTACTCTGCACATAAAGCATGTGCATATGCATGCATCTGTGCATCAATATGCACGTATGCACCTGGGAACATGAATGTATACACACACACACACACACACACACACACACACACACCAAACCTTGATGCCTTTCTTTCTTTCTTGGATACAAAACAACATTGTGGGCATATATATGGATTTGATTTATTTTGAAACAAAAATATAGTTTTAACTTTTAGAGAAGAACTGAAAAGGACAACATTTTATAATTGTTTTCACCATTTAAATATAAAACAAATAGATTTAATTAATAAGAATTTACTTGGACCCTTACCCTGATGCAAACTTCTTCAGCAGATTAATTTCAACCAACAAGTTAAAAACTGGATGATAGTACATACAGTCATCGTTTGCTTGATTGGGTATTTTAGCCCTTTATTTTTCTGTTTAAATATTTGTCATCTTAATTGTGGCCTTCTTAATTCACAAGTGGCCGTAATAAGCATAATAAGCTGGCAGTCACAGTGTATTTTTAAATTTTATCAGAAGGCAAGTAGGAAGGTTAGAATTTTACTGTGATTTTCTTTTCATTGTCTTTGCTTTCTAACCTGTGAGTACAGGAACATACCCTGCCCCTTTCAGTTCCTAAATTAAAGCAGGTCTTAGTCGAGTTTCTTAAACCATCACTAGAATCAGTAAAAGATTTTGTTTCTCAGGTGGATGTGGTTTCTAAAGGGTTGCCATAACTGATATTCCACTCCAAATATACTGGAATACAAAGAAAAAGAGACAAAACAAAGTAAAATATGAAATGGCTTTGGGATGATGAAGTAGATATCCAAACTGACCCCAGTAGACACACACTGTGTACCTTGTGTGCAAGAAGAAATTGGGACTTCTTTTTAGCTAATAAATTGTAGCAAAGGTGAATGGAAATTTTAGATAGTTGATGTCTCAAAAGATTTGATTTAGGATGAATCTAAAAGAAGGTTATCTGAGGGAACTGTGACTCAGGTGGAAATCCCTAAGAAAGGAACTTAGTCACCCTGAAATTCACAGCCTCTCTATCCTAAGCTAGTCTTTTAAGAGCAAGCTTGTTTGGGTTTTACCATTGCACAGATATCAACTCTATCAGTAACAGACCGCACATGGATGAGGACTAAGGATTCAGGTAGGAACGCAGCTGTCAGTGACACCTGAATTGTAGACTGGTAAATCTGTGAAGCAAAGAATATAACTAAATCATGCCTGGACATGAGACCCACAGAGACTGTAAGTTGATATATGAGTGTGCTTTGAGCCACTGTGTTTATGCTAATTTCTCACCCAGCAAGAGAAAACTCATAAAATTGAATGATAGGATGTTTTCTTATGAACCATATGTGGGAGAGCAATTGATATTGTTATTGTAAATGAAGCTGGCGATGGGAATGGATCGGAGATTTGGTGGGATTTCTTCTGAAACTTCCGAACTCTAAACCTTTCTTAAATTTGAGGAACTAGATGATGGATAGACCCTCTTTTCTCAAATGGGTGACTAAGGAACTCTAACAAAACCCTGAAACCTCATCCACTTACCTCTGCTTACATCAAAATCATGAGGAAAAATCACATGTTGAAGATATGTGACAGACATCCTTATGTCCCTCAGATGGCCACTGGTTCTCTATGAGTACCAGCACCGGCAGTGCCATCGTTAGAGGGTTACAGTAGACACCCAAGTTTCCCAACTACTCGGAAAAAATCAAAAACAAAATTCTATGTGTCTGTTACAAAGATCATTGGCCCATTGAACTTTTTACCAGGCGTCAGTAGAACTCACATGAGACAATTCTAGCCCAGGAGGGTAGACTCTGGGACTGTGTGACCTAGTGAGCCCATCCCATCAAGACAATGACAGCCATTCAGGTATGGGGTTTCTTAAGTGAAGACTGGGTGGGGGCAAGGAAGAGAGAAGTGTGTGTGACAGGTGAGGCTCAAGTGACATCAGAAGTTAACTCCCTCATTAGGAATAAAACTTACATGCATGTTGTTGGACCTTCTTTGAACCACCAGCTCCAAAATAATGAAAAAGCTTGCCTTAGCTTAGGCTTTTTCCCAACTACCTCTCATAACTTAACCTGTTTATACTAATCCATGTTCTGCCACATGACTCATTACCTCTCTTCTGTACTGTACATCCATCTTCTCTGTGTCTCTCTTGTGTATTCTGCCTCTTTTCTTCCCAGAATTCCTATCTGTTCCCAGAAGTCATGCCTATCCTCTCCTGCATAGCTATCGGCTGTTCAGTTCCTTATTAAACCAATCAGTAAGTGCGTTGGCAGAGACATAACTTCACAGTACACAAAAAGATTTTCCCACAGTATACACAGTCATTTCTTGCTTTTTTCTTCCTTTTTACAGTTTCTTTCTTTTTTTGCCAGTAGTGTTTGGTGCTGGTTCTACTCTTGGTTTCTGGGCTATTAAGCCTCTCATTCCTGGTCATGCAAGCAGTGTCAGGCAGCGTGGAAACCTAGTGCAGTGGAAAATTCCTGAAATCTATGCGGGTGATCATAGTGAGGACTCTGAGTAATAGAGGACATGAGGTCTGAAATGGCCATCTTTTGTAACCAGGCAAGGCTTCAAGTGGTGGTCCGAGGTTGCACTGGGTTGAGTTACTGGCTGAAAGGGTCCCATGGACATCCCCAAACCACCCAGGCTTATGCTAGGAGAGAAAGTTACTTTTCAAAAAATGACAACAAGGTGCCATTGCTGAGGACAAAATCCACACAGCTCATTAAACACAGAGAGATCAAGCTGGTAGCTACACAGAGATTTTACCCTGAATTCCAGTCTCTTTGGTGCAGAAAGGTACTCTGCAGACTTTTGAAAGAGAAACATGGATGCCAAACCAGCCACAGAATCCTCCACAATCTGTCTTGCCTGAAAACTGTGCTGTGGCAGTGGTGGTGCAGAATTTGTGGAAATGGCCAACCAATGTCTGATTTAACTTGAGAAATCATTTTCAAACTATACTCAGACATACACTCACGAAGTAGTACCCAGGATATATAAACTCTGTTTACAACCCAAAAATACCAACATAAAACGGAAACTATTGCTAAGATTTGAATAGACATGTCTACAAAGATTATATGAAAATGGCCAATAAAAATGCAAAAAACAAGATGCTTAGTGTAATTGGTAGCTGGGAAAATGCACCTCAGATGGAAATGAAATATCACTTTGAAGGCATTCAGATTCTTTAATCAAAGGAAGTTCTGTGTTGATTTTGTCAGTTCATAAACCCTAGTCATTGAGAGTGTGGATGGGTAGTTTTTTAGTAATGAAGAGCATGGTTTAATAGTTGTTTCCAATGTCACAGCAGTCATATGACAGCAATTTGAAGAGAATTTAAAATGGTCATCCAAGTAAAAAGTGGTACCTGAATATTTCTGGTAGAATTATTCAAAATAGGCAAAAAGTTGGAAGAGTTAAGTATATGTAAATTGAATAATGGACAAATAAAATGTGGCCTCTTTATAATGAGATGCTATTGTACAGGGAAGTGAAGAACTGATGCAATCACAAACATGCAAAGCCCCTAAACTTGCATACTAAGCTGAAAGAAGAAAACCAAACAGAAATACGTTGTAGGAGTTTTTTCACACGGAATCACATATGAGTCCACTGATCATGAGATAGACAGAACTGGTAGATCTAAATCCACTGTAATAAGAAGTTGATTACCGGATTCCAGGACCTGGGGACAAGAAAAGAATTAGGTTAATGAAGATAGGGTATAGTTTTAGCATGATGAAAGTGTTCTATAATAGACTGTGGTATTGGCTATGCAACTCAAAATAAGCTCATTTCCTATGGACTTTTCACATTGTTTGTGTTTTTTCATATATGTGCATACCTGAGGGTACAGGTGATCATGGAGGTCAGAAGTCAAGCTGTGTTATTTCCCATCAATTATCATGTTGAAGGAAGTTGCTTGTTTGTTTCCTGGCTGCCCAGCCCTGAAATAATGACATAGAAACTATATTATTTAAATCATTGCTTGGCCCATTAGCTTTAGCTTCTTATTGGCTAACTCTTATATCTTAATTTAACCCATCACCATTAATCTGTGCATCACCATGAGGTCGTGGCCTACCAGCAAAGTTTTAGTGTGTCTGTCTTTGGTGAAGGCTCCATGGCTTCTCTCTGACTCTGCCCTTCATTCTCCCAGCATTCAGTCCAGTTCTCCCCACCTAGCTCTGCTCCGCCCCTACCTGCACTGCTATAGGCTCAAAGTAGTTCTTTATTCATTAATGGTAATTACAACATACAGAGGGAAATCCCACATCATTATCATCTACTTTTTCCCTTGAGACACACTATCCATTAGTCTGTAGTTAACCAAGTTGTCGATGTAGGCATCCCCCAGGTCCTACCTATCTCTGCCTTCCAGGTCCCAGGATGGCAAGTATTAATCATAACAGCCAGCTTCCTATGTAGGCTCTGGGCATCATAGTTAGCATGGCAAGCACTTAGCCAGTGGCTGTCTCTCTCCAGTTCACTGAGTGCACCTTATGTGAGTGAGCTATGTGGTGTATGAATTCTCTATAATGATGCTATTAAAAGCAACACAGATATTAAGAAGAGACTTATGTTCCCAGATAATTTCCTTTTTTCTGAATAAACTCCCTGCAAAAGATTTAAAAAAACAAAAACAAACAATAAAAAAGCAACAACAACAACAACAGACAAATAACAATAATAATAAACAAGCAGTCAAGGAAACAACCAAACACATAACAACCCTTCTTTTAGCCTTAACCAGTGATTTCTCTTTTAATTAAAGCTGAACTTTCTTGAATAATAGTAAAGAAAAAGCTACATTGAGGCAAAAACCTACTTTATATCAACAAATCAATCTCCATTCCTCTGTTATTTTATTCTGCTTTGCTTTAATTGGTGGATAAACATTTTTATAACTTTATCACAAGTGATATTAAATCATGAAGTATGGATACACTGAAGAATAGCTCACCAACTATCAATAAAACTAAGCCTTGGGAGAATAGGCTAGCCTGGGTTACAGAGTAAGATTCTATCTAAGAAATAAAATAATAAGTTAAAATAAATTAATCTAACAACCAATATCACATACAGAGAATAGGGTATCTATGTGCCATAACTACTTTTCAAATTTTAAAGAGCAGGAAATCACTTTATGTGAGACAGTATGTATGTAACATATGTATATAACATTATACAACCAGATATGTGTCAACTAGACCATCATTTATTTATTTGAGCCTGCCAGAGCAATAGGAGACACATTTAGAAACCCGCTGGACACAAATGGCAGGGGGCTTGTGGAATCCCTCTGAGTTTCAGGAAGTGAAATATGTAGCTGATGGGCTGAGACACGCATTCTGTTTTTTAATTCCATCTTCTACGTGGTCCTCAGACAGAGCAGATTTTCCTAGGTAGTTTCTTTTGCCATTCAGAGATCAGAGGGCATCCCAGTTGTTTCTTCACACATGGCATTGTGATAGACTTGTCTAGTCAGATTCTCAGTGAACCCAGGAGCCGATGACTAGATGTTTAAATAGTAGCTCAGATTTTTTTTCAAAGCCCTTCCACAGGCTTCAGAATTTATTAATAATACCCAGAGAAAAATGAATCACAAAATGATAATATTATGTTATGGGTCACTAACACAGTATATGGTTTAAATAATACAGCGTTTTCCAAATATTTCTTTCCTGAGTTTCCTGAATATATTTGGGACCTGGAAAGGCTTCTGGACAGTCTTATGAGATGAAGCCTTGAAGGGTGGAGAAAGCCCTGGAGAAAATGAGTTGAAAGAGTAGGAGTATTTATTGTCCTCAGACTTTGAAACTTTAGAAAGCTGGGGGATTTTATTCCTTCTCTCTCTCTCTCTCTCTCTCTCTCTCTCTCTCTCTCTCTCTCTCTCTCTGTTTCTAAGTCTCTCTCTTTGTCTCTCTCACACCCCCCTCTCTCTCATCACCTCTAAAATATGGAAAATCTGTTATCATAAGATAGACATTTCTGGTGCTCATTTTGAATTGCCTTTATAAAGGACTCCTGGCAGTGGATGCTGAGTGTAGATCCTGTTCTCAGTGAATGGAATCGTCACATTGAAAATGGTAAGCTCCGTTTTTATTAGTTCTTTGAGAATACTTTACAGTGAGTTTGAACATATTTACCCTTCCAACAACTTCTCCCAGATCCATCTCCCTTGCCTGTTTACCCAACTCTATGTCCTTTCCACCAAGTCCTATTTGTGCTGCTGTCACAAACCCAGAGTTGTGTCCCTGAATGGTGTGACACATTGTATCCAGAGGATAGTTTCCTTGTATTTATTCACTCTGGCTTTTATAACATTTCCACCCCCTCTAAGGTACAGTTGTACCATGTAAGGCTATACATTCCACAAGCTCACAGTCTCGGTGCCTTGGCCATTTGTATGGCTGTCTTAATCACAACCTCTACTGCAAATGGAAGTTTATATGATGAGGGTTATGAAATTCATTAGTTTATGGATATGACAATAAGTCACTTGGAACCAGTTTAATATAATAACATCTAAAATAATAAAGTCAATTTTTCTTTAAAAAATGTTTCTACATCAAAAATCTACTTTGTTTTCAGTTTGAGATCCCACAGTTCATTTTGTCATCTACTCAGAAACATTTATGTAATTTAATGAGAATTCCTTTGTAAAGGGAAAACAATTCTATCTACTTTTCACTTAATACTGTTACATGTATGTGGGCTATTTTTTGTTATTTTATCCTAATATCTGACTTCAAATTCTAAATAGCTTGTGAGATTTTGTCTTACTTTGTTTTCAGCCAAGAGGAGTGGAGTGTGAGGCACTTTAATGTGATTTCAGAGCCTTTTTTGAGCTTGTTTTGTCACTAAAGTACAGCAGGTTCCTCGAGGAGCACTCAGCAGAAGGATGAGAGGCCAAACCTAACCTCAAAGGTTACCTTCCTTTCTTGAAGGATAGGGATAAATGTCAAGAAAGGGACAGAACATCCCCCCAGTTCATCGTCTAAGTCCTAATAGATGCTTCAGGTGTCTCCAGACTACTTTCAGTAAGCAAGGACAGAATGTCCACAAGAAGTCCCATGAGCTCTAGGATGGCGACACCACAGATTTAAAACATTCTTTATTATTCTCGTTTTTAAGATACCAAGTTCAAGAGTGAGAACTGCTCTGTTACATAGTGCACAGCAAACACTATATGACTATCGCCTATTGTCCTACTTGTAAGTTCACTTTAAACAAAAATAAAGAACAGGTTCTTAGTGGTAAACCACTTTTAAAAATGGAGAACTGTTCTCTACCTTTTCACATCAGGTATAAAGAAAGTAGCTGTGGGCAGGGCTGGGCTTGCAAAGGGGTGATAATTCAAGGAAGAAGCCAAGACTAAATATCACATATCTCCCAGAGTTTTACCTCTATGCTCAGCAGAGGGAACAGAACAAAGAAGCATCTATATTTATCACTCCTTCAAAAACTATCATGCCACCCATTCCAAAATGGCTTCACAGAAAACATGCCAAAGAAGACAGCAAAAGCATTCATTGGTAAGTTATTGCCTTTGTATAATATACATTTGAAGGGAGGTACAAATGTAAAGGCAGATGTGTAATATATGACTGGCATGATTTTTATTTTCTTATACATCTTGCTACTGTCTGGGGGCAATGCTCTAGCGACTGCTGAAATATAATAGCTGCTTTCTCTCTCAGTACACAGTTTGACAGCATTTATTCTTTCCTTCAGTGAACATAATTACTTCACATATGGAACCTGTGATAGCCTACAGGCATCTGAGGGAAACCAGAATCACGCAATCTGTCCCCTTTGCAAGCTTAATTTACATTCACAAGTGTCATTTTATTAGGGCTAGCATCATAGAAGATAAAAATTACAGGTCAGCTATGGCATGTCACCGGGAAGTGTGCTTAAGTCAATAACGTGGCATTATTGTGTTTGGGTAATTTTTACAAGGAAGAGCTCACAGAAGGAAGCTGACCCTATTTCGTATTTTTCAGCTTAGCCATTCCCCAAAAGGTAATTCATTTAGAAATAAGGATGGGAACAAATACTTTAGCCTACTGTAAATATCTGCTGTGTGTCATATACGTCCATATAACATTGGAAGAGTCTATACTCTTAACAGATACGGGAGATTTACCTGATAGCTAGGAAGTGAGCATCTTTGAATTTGTGTAGTAGAAAGACATCTGTTATAAGAGTTAGCCCTTTATTTTGGCCTAATAGAGCAAAGAACTTAAGAAGGTGGAGTTGTTACACCTCCCCGCTCCAGCATAAAGCAAACAATACCTTTGGTTTACCATATGTTCCCTGTGATAGGAGATGAAAGGAAAGTAGAGGACACTGTGACAATTAATGATTGTTTCTCTGTGAACAGTAAAGTAGACACGGGAAGCCATTTGTATCTGCTTTCCACTGATAACACCAAAAAAACTTTAACACAAAAAGGTAGAGATGTTCAGTAAGGTCCAAACCATGATTTCTTTATGACACCATATCCTTTCTTGATAATTAACACAGCATAATGGCGAAGATGGCTACAAATGACTATTTTAATCAATTAATTAATTATAAATACATACATACCAACTACAGTTTCCCTGCTTCCTTTCTTCTGTTCCTCCTCCCATCTCTCTTCTCCTCCACCACCCCCATCCACTCCTCCTCCATCTCCATTCAGAAGGGATGACTCCCACAGGAGTCAACAAAACATGGCATATCTAGCTGAAGCAGGACCAAGCTTCTCCCCCTTGGTGGGCAAGGCTTCCTACCATAGGAAATAATTGGTCACAAAGACTTCTGAGAGCCCACAGTTTTACCCATTGGAGATCAGAACAAATGAAAAACAGAAGCTGAGTGTGTGAAGAGGGCAAAGGCAAGGATAAGGGTCCAGTTGCTGAACTCAGGATGGAGTCACTAGCAAGCTACAAGAAAACACCGTAAGAAGTATGTGGGGACACATTTTAAGCTGTGTACATCCAAAGAAGCATTGAGATCAGGACCATATCAAAACCAAATCACTGAAGAATGATTTAGGCTTCACTAAAACTCCCAAATGTCTAGTTTTGAGTTGAGTTAATGTTTACCTTCATTCTTCTCAACTCACTATACAAGCATGGTAAGACACCCACCCCAGTGATAGAGAACTAAATTTGGTAGAGAAGATGCCCCCTTATCACCCACAATACTACAGGCTGTATCTGAAAGCAACTTACTGTAACCCCTAGCTTCAGATCTTTCTTTAATCTCTATCATGGGGAAATATATGCCTATCATGTTAGGTTTCATCAATTCCAGTAACTACCTGTTCCTTTACCACTTTAAGTGATGACTAAGCTGTTTATAATTTGTACTGGAAATACAATGCTGTTTATGATCTTTAGGATCCTCAAAGTTTTATGACCCATGACACAGAAAACATTATTTCTTTATCAGATGCCATTGTATAATTTTTCCTTGAAGTATTTTGTACTTCCTTGAAGGACTTTGTAACTTTATATGTGCAATGGACATTGGGAAATAATATAGATATAGGATTCTTGTCATGTTTTCGTGCAGTGTGGAGACGTTATATATACTAATTATACCAATATTCTTTCACTGTTAAGAGGAGGCCTCACAAGATCCTCAGTACTCTTCTTTTTCTGCAGTAGATGTTGAAGTACCCTCCCAATAGAGATCTTTTTTTTTGAATGACCTAAACCAATAAATTCTCTACAACCTGCAAGCTCATTTTAGTTGAGATTTCTGTTGCTTTCAATTGAAATGATTTTAATTGGTCTAATCAGTGACTAAGCCCTGGTGATTTAGTTTTCTCAAATGGTCTAACTGAAAGAACATAGTGTACTAACCAAGCTTCTGCTACTGTCATAAACAGCTGACACAAATCAACTGCTGAGGGGAGAGGGTTTATTTTGGCTCTTAGTTTTGGACTTTTCCTCCATTAACTGGTTGACTCTGTTGCTTTGAGCCTGTGCAGAGTATGTCATGGTATAAGCCTGTGAAGAGGACCGTTCATACCATAGAAGTCTCAAAACAAAAAGAGGTATAAAAAGGGGGCAGGCCTACCAATATCCCCTCAAGGAGCATATTTCCTGTGACTAGAAGACTTAACCACAAGGATCAAAAGATTTCATCAGCTCCTAGTAGCACCGTAGACTAGGTATTGTATGACTCACTATGTGACAGTCAATGATCTTTGAATGCTAAGAAACTTTGATGAACTCTACTCTCAATTAGATAGTTTTAAAAATAAAATACGATGTGATTAGTGCCAAGAAGAATTACTAAAGGAGTATAGAGGAAGAAGACAAGCAACTAATTCTCTTTGAGAAATTCCAGGATAGAAAGATGTATTTCTTTTGAATAAGTCTCATTTTGTTGTAGTCTACAGAAAGCCAACTCACAGTGATTTATACTAAAGAGAAAATATGCAGTCTTGAAAAATGAGTCCTATAAATTAAGCGCTCAAGCATCATGTCAAGAAATTGAGTATTATCTCTCTGCTCTTCCTTTTTGGTGTTTCATTCCCGGGTAGCAAGGTCTCCCCATCTCATAGGAACATGGTCAGCTGCATTACATTGAGTCTATATCCTCCCAGGTACAATTAAGGATAAGGAAGTTCATTCCCAGAACTTTTATTAACTTGTAACAAATGTCACATCACTATGTGCTGTTCTGGACTATTGTTGATGATTCATGGGTAATATTTCTCTCTGTACACATTCCATTTTCATGGCTTTCCATTTTATACTGTGTTCTCATCAATTTTATTGTAATGCATCTATATGAGGTTTTCTGCCCCATATCCTTTGAACTTTTAAACATCAAATTTATAACTGTCACAAAATTTGGGCAAATTTATGCCATGTCTTTTCTGCTCTATTTTTTTTAATTCATTTTCTTTCTTATCATTCTTTGGGGCTCCAGTTACACATTTTACCTTATGAAATTTCCTCACATCTTTGAAGATATTTTAACTGACTTTTAGTCTCTGAGAATTCAGTTTGGAAAACAAGTAGTTTTTACTCTTTTAACTCTAAGTTTACTGGCTGAGTTTCTTCTGTTACCATCATTCTGCTCACTCCACTATTGTTGATATCTGGGAAGTTTTGCTCTATTTTGCAGTTCTGGGATTTACATCTGATCTTTTCTGCTTTATATCCCTCCAAATTGACACTATTTAGTTGTTGTAATATATGAAAGGTCATTGAATTTATTTGAACCTTCATTTCTTCATAAGTGAGATAAAATTATCTCTATTAAGAGAGATAATTGTTAAGATTAAATGAACATACTAGTTTCTACAGAGGGTTTTAAAACAATAGCAGCTATTATCATGGTGGATTATTTTAATTGCCTCCTAACTAGTCTCATTTGGCACCAAAACCAATTCTCTACTCGGTGCCAGAGTTATCTTTATATGGCATAAATTAGTTTACTCCCACAGTTAAAAGATTTAATGGTGTTTTAATACTAACAGTAGAATATCTTAATTCCTTTATTTGACTTTTAATTCTTTCCCTTATTTGGCTTGCTCAAGTAGAAACATTTCCCATCATTTCTGTGTACTCTAAATTCTTGCATGGCTCATATTGTGTAACTTTCTGAGGGAAACAAACATTTGTATCTCAGATACAGCACTGACCACAGAAGAAAGACACAGCCCGACCTAAGTCTAGCTCATGGAACCAATAAGTTTCCTGCGGTTGCACACAGAAGAATAAGTGTGAGGTTAGGTGGAGGGGCATGGATAATTCAGATGCCACTGTATCCACGGAAATCCTGCCCTAAAGCTGCGTCTCTGCTGCCTTCCCAACAACTTGCAGGCAGCAAAAGGCAAAGAAGCTCAGTTATGTGCTGCTCTCATATTCTTGGGGATGGGGATTGGTCTGGTGAGTCTTGAAATTTACTGGCTTTCCATACTCTTGTGAGTTTCCCAAGCCTCTCAAGCCTCATGTCTCCCTGCTCTCTGCCACCCAGGAGGGAGCGTTTTCCATTCAGAGGAAATCACTATGCAGTGTAGCCACACTTGTTTCCCGGCATGGCCTCCACAACAGCAGTTTTGGCTTTATATGTGCGAAATGCTATCTGAAGGTAATATCACCCCAGGAGTTATCCTTCCCTCTTCATGCTGGTGTCCTCTAGCAGGCATTGGCTCAGTTATATTAACCCTTTGGGGATTACTTTCTGACTTACCATGGGTAAGCTTGTCTCTCCACTATGCTTCCTACAATACTTTATGGCATTATTCATGTTCTTCAATTTTATGCCAGATATCACCCTCTTACCTATATTGCTATGCTCTTGCCTCTGCTAGACTTCCAGATCTTTAATGGAAAGTGTGTGCCTCTTTTACATTTGACTCTTGAATTTATGAATGCAAAACTATGATATGCTGAAAAGCTAAAAGTAGAACTTGATGTTGAATCAACTCTTTCTCTAGAAATGAAAACCAAGTAAACGTTGAAAAGAAGACATCTGTAGGCTTTCTTAGACTTTCATAGACCTTAGAGTTCATTGTTAATAATTACTGTTTAGGCTAAACATGGCTGCTTAGCAAATATCTCCAGGGACAGGGTAGGTAACTCAGTAGGTAAAGTGTTTCCCTTATAGGCACAAAGATATGTTTTCAATCAGTAGTACCCATGCTAAGTGCAAGGAATGTTGGCACTATGTATAATCTCAACACTAGTAAGGTAAAGATAAAATTCCTGGGGTTCACTGGCAGCCTATCTACTCTAATTGGTGAGCTCTAGACCAATAAAAGATACTGTCTTGTCAAAGGAGGTACATGACTTTATTGACAATTACACCTGAGGCAATCCTCTGGACTGCCGTGCACACATATCCACACATACACTGCTCTCTCCCCATCTCTCTCCCTCCTTCCTTCTCTCTGTCTCCCTCTGTGTATCTCATTTCAAAATTTAATGGTTTACAATGATACATATTTAATTATATCACATTTTCCTTGGGTCAGGATCCCAGGCACAACCAAGCTGTTTGCTTTTTAGTTCAGGGTCTCCCAGCAGGATAAAAGCCGGGCGCTAATCAGGAGGGCAGGCACCTCTGGAATCAATCAGAGGAGGCCTTTTAGACTCATTCATGTGGTCACTGTCAGAGGTTGGGTCCTTGATGACTGCTACACTGAGACGCAGCTCCTTGTCTTGTGTTCTCCCCAGAAGACAGCTTCTGTGATGGCAGCAGCCGAGTATCATCTGAGAGGAGAGTGGAAGTGGATTTCCCAAGACAGAGTACTAATATTCTGACCTAACCACGAGGCTGAAACCTAATCATTCTTGCCATTGTCTCTGCTCATTGTAAACCAGTTGCTCAGTTCAGCTGAGCCAGGAAGATGGTGAACAGTCATTGGAAGTCATCTCAGAGACTGTCTGCAATTGGTAGTATTGAGAAAGTTTTGTTTTCTAATGAGACAAGTAATACATTTTCACAACAAACAAGTTTATACTAATTGGTAGAAAGGAAGAAAATAAATCTGTATCTGTGTCATCTAAGGAAAAACCCAGTTAGTACTAAGGAGTATTACTCTAAATTTTAAAAACCACAGTTTTATACTTGAAATAGTAGTATGTATACCTTGTTTTCTGTTATTTCTGAGCTTCCAGAAGCTCTGCATGCACAGCTGCAACAGACTCACCATCTTCTGTTCATTTTCTACTTGTCGAATACTTTTATTTTTCCCTGTTTCCGTTCTCAGTAACTGCATTTTCAAAGACTAGAGTCAATAAAGAGTTTTCAAATAAGTATGGATAACTTGAGTGTCAAAAAGAAAAGAAGGAAGAGAAGGAACAGGCAAGTCCATACATATCCCTTTTTACAGAATATGTTTTGCATGTGTGTTGTGTCTCAATATTTGTTTAGGAGTTCTGTTTGATGCAATTTCTTGGATCTATGAGAGAAATGGGGTTATGCCTCCTTCAAATCCTCTTCAGAGGTGAGAGAGACATCGCAGTCAGATCATACTCCAAAGGGGGCTGATACAACCCTGATGCAGATATTTTGATTGGTTGACCTTTATTTAGTGTTTTATGTTGTAGAGATCATCTGCATAATTCCAGAAATGTAGAAAGCTTAGAGATACTGGCCCCAAGTCATCCACTTATTAAATGGCAGAATATACAAATTATATAAGTGACCATATTATGCAAATTGAACACAAATATTCCCACAAAAGCCACTGGCACCTTTAACTGAATTTCTGCATCAGGTATTCATGTCTATCACATTCTGTTTATTTTTAAAAGGCCATCATACTAATGTACATGCTTAAATACAGTTTTGAAATGATTTAAATGGAGTTTACCTGAAAGCTAACAAGCATACCAAACTTCATCTTCAAGTCAAAATCTCAGGTTTCTATAATTTAATTCATATGTTGAGGTTGTTGATTTGTTTTGAAATTTGATGGAGCACTTGAAATTGTTTGTTTTTGTTTTGACAAGGTGTCACTCTGTGTATGGAACACAGATGAACCTTAACCATTTGGAATTTTTCCTGCCTCAGCCTTCTGAGGGCTAGATTTATAGGCCATCACACCAGGCTTACTTTTGGAATTTTTAAGTAATTTCATTCATTATTACCTGAAAAATATTTTCTTAAGAATGATAAATTCGTTAAGAATAAACATACTATACACAATAAGAACACAAATACTATTCATGCCTGTATTTAGCATTTGGAAAGTTGAGGTAGGAAGGTTATGAGTTCAAATTTAGTCTCTTCTACAAAGTCAGAGTCTATCACCAAATATTCTAAAAAACAAAGTGGATATATGATTTCTTGACCAGTAAAGTCTATGATATATAAAAATAAAAATACATGTGAAGAATAAAAAGTCGACATTATCAATCAGCTATATTATTATAATAAAGTATATACTATAACATTGCTAAGGAAAATAAGCTAACGTTTTTCCCCTAAATCTAAGAAATGAGCAAGAACACAGATTTCTGCAGGGGTACTCAGTGCATCCTGTGTGTGATGTATTGTTTGATTCATTTTTTTAAAGCATAATTATTTTTAAAAGCAGTGTTAACTTGTAGACTGCCAATAGTCCTCCCACCGCTTCCCCTCCAGAAAGGCTTTGTTTGGTCCAGGAGTGTATTTGAGACAGTTTCTAAAACTTTACATTTTGAAATAATTTCAGAATCACAAGATGGTAAGCAGTTAATATAAGAAAGTTTGGGTATCTACCCTTCCCCAGTACTTTCATGTTGATGCAACGCACGCTACATGGTAGAAGGCTACTTTCTCATATGTCTAGAGCTCCACTACCATGGTAGCTCCACCACAACCACAAAGGAAGCTAGCTCATGTTGCACCAGAACGGCTTCTTTGTGTTCTAGAATCCTAGGTCGGGAGCTTCACCTACCATCGTTAATGGCTGAATAACTTGTCTTTTTGTTTGTTTGTCTTCTGCTTCAAGAAGACTATGTCAATTATTGCCCATAAGAACTCCTTAAAGTGTGTGTGTGTGTGTGTGTGTGTGTGTGTGTGTGTGTGTGTAAGCCATTTTTGCCATGGAGCAGTCTTGCATGATGTTAATATAAGGGAGTCTCTGCAGGAATCGAGGAGAGAAGTAAGCTGTGAAGAGATGAGGATGGAAGCCTGGCTCACATTGACTTCATCAGCATGGATCAAAAAACAAAAGACATTGGGAGAGGCTGATATCAAGACATTTATCCCCAGTATATTTAATCTCAGTATAATTTAATAAAAAAAGTTTCCTGGTGCAATACTAATTTCAAGGAAGCATAATTACATTGCAACTCAACTCAGGGTACATATCATTTCTTCTGAGAAGGTTAATTCTAGAGATAGGCCACCTGTATACCTGTATTGCCTAGGGGCCTAGGGATAGTTCTCACCTTGTCTTGGTCATACAGATGGTGCAGTGGCTGTAAGGGTCTTTTAGATTACTAGTCACCACTAGCCCACTAGATTACTAGATCCTTGTTGTAGGAGCTTGATATGGCCTGGTCCAACAGATAACGCAGGTCACCAGGTTGTTTATCCATCCCTTCCAATTTTCATCTTTCTAGAGGGAAGAACAGGTTTTTCATCTTTCCCATTGGAGAAACAATCCTGTGTGCTTAACATTCATGGTTTCTCTGCAGATCTGGGTGCAATGACCTTTGTGCTATGCTCCCAACATTAACATGCCTTTTGCTTAGTCCTTCTGGGTAGATATTTTTAACTAAGGCTCTGAACTGGATGCAGAAGTAACCATGGAGAAGAATCTTATCTCTGCACGACATATTTGTTTTCTTTGTTCTTTGTGTGAACTGATTAGAAAAAGGAAAAGAAAACTTAAGCATGGTTAATATAATTTTGGGGTGAAGCAAAACAAAATCTACAGAAAAGAAAATTATAGCAGGATGGATTTGGTTCTGATGTTCTGATTGCACATTTCAGTACTAGAAGTCAAAATCTACATGAGTACCAACATCCAAACAACTGTGTTGGTAAACCAGTAGACCAGAAAGACTAAGCAAGAATGAAATTGAGGAACTAAAGTCAGATTTACTTTAAAGAACTTGGTAGTTCATGAGACACACACACACACACACACACACACACACACACACACATATATATATTTGATAATATATTGATATATATATATCAATATTGAAAGTGCTATTAGACTATTTTAAAAACACAAGTCTCTATGAAAATATAATCTTGACCAGAAGTCAAAGGAAAAATAAAATTAATTCCATTTATCCCAAGCCTGTTGTCCCCACTGTTCACCTGTTCACATGTTTGGAGAGGTGTCAGACATAGTTCCTCAATTCTTTTTGAAATTTGCTATGGCCACTAAACACCTAGCCTCTGCTTTCACAGAGATGAACCTGTCCGTCTGGTTTGCATTCTCACGGCTACTAGGCTTATGGAGTGTACCATCCTTTATTTGCTACTTGTGTCTTCACAAACTAATATAATCTGCAGTATAATAATTAAGACCTGTTTGCTCATAAAAATTGCAAAGATTATTTTACCTTTTTTACCTTCAATTAATTTTCCTATGTCTTGGTACTCAATTAATCATTTGCTTATTTATTTATTTGACCCAAAGTCTTGCTACAGAGTTTAGGTACTCACTGTCTATTTCAAGCTAGCAATTGTTAAAAGGCATCCACATTCTGATACATCCATGCTCGGTAGACATCCACTTTTGTGATTTCATTTGTTTGTTTTTGTTTGTGGTTCTTGGGATTGAACCCAGGGTATTAAGCATACTGGGCTATACCACCAGCACGGTTTTGTAATTCTAAGTAAGAATTCATCTACAAAAAAATAAAGCCTTGCCATCTCTACTCCTTAAAGAACAATACTTAGAGATTAATAAAATATGGAATTCCAAACAGGCAATTGCATTACACAAATCAGGACTTATGCCTTGAATGTTCACCTTTAATAGTAATGAAGATGTAAATTATGGTGAGATAAGGTACTATGCCATAGTTTTCAGAGGGTCTTTGCTTTGTCTCATATGTATTTATTTATTTGCATAATAAGTGTGTTTTTAATGTTGAAATGTATTCTGGGGAAAAAAAGCCCTTCATGCTTGGCTGAACTGTAACTTAACAACCTGTTTCAAAATCCTTGAAAGATTTAAAAGCATTTAGTCTGCAATGTTATCACAAGGAAGTGATAACAGATACATTACACATTTATGTGCAGCATGTCACTACATTTCAATATGAGAAAAGCAAATAAAACTTAAATGGCTGAAGATGACAGGTTGATTAAATAAATGGTGACTTATGTGTACACTACAATTCTATGCAATAATTAAAGATTATGACCCAAAGCAAGCTTAATTATTATGAAAATATTTAGAATATATTTTAAACAAAGATATTTATGTTATTGTTTCAGTTTGCAATGCTTGGTGTACATTTGTTTGAGCTATTGTTTCATACTGCTCATCATGAGTGTGAACAAAATCCTGAGAAGGTGGCACAATGAAATATTAGCAGCTTTGCGATCACAGATATTTTTGAACTCATTGCCCTGTCATTTTTAAGACATACATACTTAGTGTGTACTGTTATCAGAATCAAGTACTGAAAATGAGACAAAATAATGATATATTTAAGAATAAACCAGAGGAAGGTGCACCATTGCTCTGGCTAAATTTGACAAGAATGATAGCCTAGGACGAGAATTCCATGACTCACGTTGTGAATCCTTATAAAAAGAGCAACGTAATTTAGCCTAAAAAAAAATAACATTGTTGATTCCAGCATGGTAGTGACTCATCTTCATTGTGTATTCATTAATTTAACTTACATTCAATACCTGGGAAGAGTAAATCTCAGTGGCGCTCAAACTTTTTCATTCCACTGGTGAGTAAGGTCTAGCTCCCCTTGTGTCCAATGTGCAGATCTCTTGATAGCCTCTCAACGCATTGTCTTAATCATCTGTTATCTGGTCAACTATGAAGTGTCTCGGCAGATAGGAACCCCACGTCTCTCAACTTGAATTTTCTGGTGATTCTGGAATGCATTTGATCTCTCTATCCCAAAAGACATCATAGCATCCCAGAGTCTAAATGCCAGACAAGAGAACTTTCAACTCATCTGTATCCCTGAAACTGGTTACTATCTAATTTTTTCTTAGATGCCCTGCAAATTCCATCTGAAGGACACCATTTTTACCAAATAACTTTCTTGTCTACTTTACCGAGAGCTGTGGTATTTCTTTCTCTGGCTTCTTCTCGATACTTCTTTCTACTTTTCTTCTTTTTCAATAGCAATCTTGATAACAATGTGCAGGAGCAGTACACATCTCAAAGATGACAGAAAGCACAGTAAATTCAAACAGGTACCAGAGACACCCTAACTACTCATATTTCAAAGTTCTATCTTTCCATTATGTCTATATCCCATACATCTCAAAATGTTCTGGGCTCAAACATTGCTGTGTACAGTCTGTAAGCCATGCTTTGGACCATGTTTGTCTTTCTGTCACTCCCATGCTTTGACTTTATATCTGCTATGATCTACCCTATTGTGACTGCTCAAAGAACAGTGGTGTCATTGTATTATTGCCTTTTTTTCTAATATTGCTTTTTTTGCAACCTGTGTTCCTTCTGTGGAATATATAGTTTTCACTTTTATTCTCTATAGTATGAAATTCCCTGGTACCCAGCAGAAATTCAGAAAACATTGAATATATTATTATTATCTGGTAGTATAATGCTACAAATGTTAGGGAGTTTAACAATATTGAAAATTCTTGAAAAAGTCAATCTGAATTGAGCAATGTCTGAATTGTAGAATGTTTGGTTTTAGTATACCGTGTCCATGTATGAAAATGTCATAACAAAGTCATTATTTTCTACAATAAGTATATTTTAGCAAAGTAAAATTAATATTAAAAAGACTTTCAATACAGTTGCTATATTTGTTTTTAATCTAACACACATACACACACTTCACTGTTTTAAACAAATAATGCATAATGGCATATTAAATGACATTTTAGTAAGTGTCTTACCTTAAAAATAATCTTTGAAATGTTTGAAAGTGTTTTTTGCTTTATTTGGATTTCATCTATATGAAACTAAAATTACAAGAATATAGGTTATGATGTAGTCATATAGCCAAAATCACTTTATTCTAGTACCTATCAACTATCTTCACTTAATCATATATATTAATGACTAGCTGCATAAGCATATTTTACGTATCACACCAACCATAAATATCCTCAAAGTGAGATTTAGTCACTAAGCATATATTTAATGACTACCTACTACTTGTGAGATACAATCCTAGATATTAACAGCAATGATTGATAACTTTAAAAACTTGAGTTTGATAATTTTGAGTGTGGTAACCAGACCCAGAAAGACAATTCTCACATGTACTCATTCATAAGTGGTTTTTAAGCATAAAGCAAAGAAAACCAGCTCACAAATCACAATCCCAGAGAACCTAGACAACAATGAGGACTGTAAGAGAGACTTAGATATAATCTACATGGGAAGTAGAAAAAGACAAGATCTCCTGAGTAAATTGGGAGCATGGGGACCTTGGGAGAGGGTTGAAGAGGAGGGGAGAGTCAACATAGGGAGCAGAGAAAGTGTAGAGCTCAATAAAAATCAATTTAAATCCCTTGTATTTGTGTGTATCTATGCACCACACCTCTGTCTGCATGGAGGTTTTCTGATGGATTCAGACATCCTGAGAAGCAAATAAGACATATAGCACATATACATACAAATAAATATGACAATCATATATAGCACATCAGATGCTGACAAGCACTATGGAGAAAAATAAAGGGGAGTTATCAGTTTGAAGACAAAAATAAATGAATGCTTTAATTTTGAAAAAAACATTTATTTTTATTTTATGTGTAGAATTGTTCGCCTGCATGTATGTTTGTGTAGCGTACCATGCACTGTGCCTAGGAAGGCCAGAAGAGGATCACAGAACCCATGGAACCAGAATGCCAGACAGTTATGAGCCACCATGTGGCATCTAACTGAAATATATTTCTATACATCTAGAAAATCTAGCTAACATGACTACAAGCTTGGCTATTATAGATGATTATCTATTTACTTTTTTTTTTTTTTTTTTTTGTGAATTGTATAGAATAAAATTCTTCAATGCCACATTGTTACTTATTCAATTTTAGAAATTCTATTTGGGAAACAGGAAAAAGAGCAATTTGAGGAATATCTATGATTACTAATAATCTATTGTACCTACTTCTTCCAAGTTAATTGCTGATTAAACCATTCTGTAATTAATGGTGAATTATAGTACTCATTGGTAATTTAACAATACTTGGGCAAGATAACGTGAGTCTAAAATGGAGCATCTTACTACACCCAGTCAGGTTTTATACTCAATAACAAATCAGGACAAAGTAGACTTCAGCCAAAAATGTGTTCATAGAAAATCTCTCCCTTTCTGTGCCTACAACATGAAGGGAGCACACTGGACCAGTGTGTGGCAACTAACAGTATCCATCAGTCATCTAATCAGATGTTGCTGGAGTAAAATAGCACTTGGCTTATTCAGTTTCAGTCTCTGCCATAGTTGATTTAGGTCTGTGATAAGCTAATCAAACGTTACAAAAGGAACGCAGCATCTCCATTCCTACTCACATACACTTCGGAGTGACTTAGACTCCCCGGTTCTAGTTCCACTCTGTCCTTGGACATCTTAGACAAGGAGGGGGCTATTACATAAGGACCCCAGCTGCTCCCCACCTTTACTCAATCAGCACCAACCCAGCCTGCTCTGACTTTTCACTCCTTTTGTTGTCCATTACCTACATAGACCTCACGCTCCTTGTTGTACAGCCGTTCACTTCTTTGAATCGTAAGACCATTCTGTTTCATTCCTGGTATAAATTCCCTCCTATTGGTAGAGCCTTTCGTCTTCATATCTACCCAAATCAAGCAAGTCTGAGAGGTCCTCGCATCCACACCCTGTCCCCTTCCAGTCTCGTCTCTGACTCGGAGAAACAGAGGCACTGGAGATCATTTCTCAATTTGAATCTTCTGTGAAAATAAAAAAAAAGAAAAATGAAGATACTCAATTCCAGCACATGACTGGAAAACTTGAGGACTGTGCATAAATCCAGAAGAATGGGCTGCTGCATCTTCTCCGTTCCAACTATTTCTTTTCCTGATAAATGTAGCTAGAAAAAGGAAAAATGTTCCCACACTTACAGATCTTGAAGTAGTCAATTTCAATCTGATTAGGGATTTTAACATGCAAGTAAGGAAGCAGACAAACCAAAATAATTGACTTGCCTCTGCATAAAACCTGTCTCCATGTTAATGAATCCTTCCAAACAAAACCTATTAAGCTTCTGGATACGTTTCCCAGTATAGTCTCATAAAACACACACACACACACACACACACACACACACACACACACGTGTGTAATTCTCAAGCAGTCAAAGAGTTCTGAGTCAGATCATTCCATTAGGTTTGTGTAGGCTTCTCTGTTAAATATCCAGAGGCAGCTTCTTATTAACACTGTTTGGGTTTCCTAGACTTAAGTTCTGATGTTATGTCTGTTGGATCCAGTCTTCCATGGTGTCCCTGAGAGAAGCATTTTACAGCTGGAGACCCCATAGCATCCTGTTTGTATAGCTCTAATGGCACATATCACGTTGTGTCGTGAATTGCATTTGTTTTCATTTATTTTGCCTTGATGGCATTTCAGGGCAAACCACTACCACCTGTCAGCAAATGTGAGGGTAATGAAGCTGAAAATCAGCGGAGGGTCAGGAATTGGATACTGGAGAGTTTTATTATCAAAATTCAAAACTGCATCCATGTGTCTTTCGTGGAAGTGGGGGTTAAAGATGTGGCTAATGGAACAAGAAACATTAAATCCATATAGGGTATGTGTGAGAATCAAAGTCTGTGGGGAAATAGAAGTCTGCAGTTGGAGGCAGCTAATAAAGAGGCAGACGTGGAAGTGAAGGCAATGTTCCCTTGTTCTGCTCAGACTTATTTTCAAAGATGTACTTTCAATCATCTTAAATACCCTTCTCGTGCGTGCGTGTGTGTGTGTGCGCGTGCGCGCATGCATGCATAGGTGTATAAGCACTATTATGCCTGACTTTATTTGGGTGCTAAAGATCCAAACTCAGGTACTCACACTTATGCAGCCAGCCTTTTTTCCATTGAGCCATTTCCTAACTCTAGAATTTTCCATAGAAAGTCTAGGGTATCTCTTGTCTTTGTTGGTCTTAAAGCCCTCTACTCCAGAAGATAGGGGACCTTTATTCCCCACATTCTTGTAACTCTGTTGATCACTGCTATATTTTCCCCCAAAGCATATGCTTTATTCAAGTTTAAGGGTTAACTACTTTTTTCAGACCCTAGTACTTAGTTGTGCATAGAGTATAATTTTCTGTGGTTGAGGTAGCAAGCTCTTCAGCTGTACTTTGCACTGCCTCATTAGTCCCCACCTATTAGCAACTAAGTTTTCCTTAATGGAGTACTTAGAATCATGTTAGTGATGGTCATTTATAATAAAAAGAAAAGGCCACGGCAAACTCATGCTCTGAGATTTAATGTATTGTTTAATTCTATTTCATCTGCAAGTGTTTATTTTAGTTTATTAACTGCATTAGAAGAGGCTAATTTGTAGAGTGTTTACATGTTATTTCCCCAAGTGAGGTGTTGGCTGTCATGCTTCTATGACTCTATTATGCCTGAAAATGATATCACATCGCTTTCAATCGCTTTAATATAAAAATCAATAAAATGAATTATGGCAGAAGGGGTGTTGCCTTACAACAGAATATTGTGTAATGAACAAGAATAAGGGTGAAATGAAGAAAAAAATCTCTGTCACATTTGGTCAAACACTTTATTTTACCTTTCTTCTTAAAAATGAAAAGTTGTCACCTTTTGTGTACATCCAAGGTACAAGTCTCTTGCCTGTGCATCACCTGCTGCTGTATCTGTAGTGGCCACCATGTGACAGGGAGTTTTCACAGTGTGGGACAAGAGAAGGTTCCACTGGAGCATGTCTATCAATGGCGTAATTAAGAAAGACTCTGCTGTTCTCGTACCCGCCATTATCTTTTCTTATCAGTCAGCCCTGTGTTTTTCTCCTTCATGAAATGGTAGTAGTTTTCAGTCTTGGTGAGAAAATAACATTTCAGCTAACAGCAAATGATAGGAAACCCGGTGCCCCGAGTCATGGGTACATGGCCAAGTGAACAACTGAGCCTAGTAATTTTCAAGACACATTTGAAGACGGCAAAGAGTAGAAAGAGGACATGGGCCAGAAATTTCTGAGTCTGACAGATAAACTAGATGCTGTTGGCCAGCTGGAGGATTTCTGGCCCAACATTACTGCTGTTGTTTGGTCTTCATATACCAGGTTTCTGAAAAGTATTTTAAAGGAAAACACACACAGCAGTGATGACTCAAAATGAAAAATGATCTCATGCTAACTCACTTCCCTTTAAGTCACCAGTGCCATATGACAAGAACTACACTGCAAAGGTAAATGAGTGAAGATATATGGATAGATGACAAGGAGATGATAGGATAGATAGATATAAAGACATATGAAAGATGGATAGATCTATGCATGCATGCATACATATACACATGTATACATGCACAGTGCAGCTGGCTGGAAATATTGCTTCAGGAGCATGGCTTCATATGGTAAAGGTTGCTTATGAGAAACTCTTAAATATGCATACACCACTAAAATGCCTTCTATTCAAACTCCAGATTCCATTATTTAAAATGAATCCTGCAATGCAGTGCCCCCTGCAATATTACTATATATGTTTATTTTATATATACATGTAGATGTATGATCACAAAGATTCAGGGGTCATGGGACTTGATAAAGTAAAGGTGATTGTTTCAAATCAGTCTCTGTGATTAAATTATAAGCTAAAATATACAAACAATGAACAGGCTTTACAAGACATTTTAAAGTTTCCCATGAGACACAGATTTGTGTGTTTTTTCCTTTAATGTCTGTCATCAAGTTGCACTCCATTCAAGAGACCAATGAGCATAGCCATTTCCAAAGACAGATTTGAGAGAAGGTAGATTTTCACCTTAATCGAAGGCTAAAATTCATGTTTATTTAAAAAATTAGGCTAGTCATAAAAAATGAGGGGCAGAGGCAGGGAGTTTGTGCTAAGGACCATTTGGAAGCCATTCATGTGGGTGGCCACCATTTACTTTTCCATAAAACATGACTACTTTACCATAGCAACCAGAGTGGAGAACAGCACGCGTGCTGTCTGAGATACAGTGCTTTAATAAAGAAATACTCACAGTGAAGAATGAGCAAAGACACAGGCACTTTCTTGCAATCTCATAATAGAAAACAATATCTTTTTCAAAAACATTTATATTTTCCCCATTTTTAATACCCAGCTACCTTCTGATGATCAATACACAGTGCTATGAGCTCTTTGTCTCCCTTTGTGACGGGCTTGCCTTTGAAAAGGATGATGTTTATTTGGGGGCTTGTTTTCCACAGGATGAATGCTGCATTTTAGACGCTACCAAACTGCAGTGGGGGAAAGAGGCAGCTTTGCCTTTTTCTAGAACGGGAAGGACGAAATAATTGAAGCCACTGTGAAGGGAACCCTCCGACCAGGGGTTCTCTGAGGTCTGCCTGGGTAGATGGCTCAGAAATCGCCTCATTTCTTTCCGCAACCTTCCAGGTTGGGAGATGTGGTCTTCATAAGGTTGCTGAATATTGTGTAAGCTAAGCCCCGATGGTCTGTGAGGTGCTCATCACTGCCTCTAACTCCAAAGGAGATCCCCAGGCTTTTGCTAAGCTCAATTTTGTCCTCTGTCTGGAGGCTGAGCTTTAAACACCCTGAAGTCTGCATGGGAGAATCATGAATTACCTTGTTACAATTCTACTCTCTGTAAATTGCTTCAGAATTTTATAATAATGTTTATTTAGAATATGTGGCATTATTGAGTGTGATGGCTACAAGTAGCTGTATTCCACATATTATAAAAGTTATATTTTTACTTAGCAATCATAGCCAAGGAAGACTTTTTTTCCACTGAAAGTAATTTAAATTGAAGTAAGACCCTCTAATACCACCATCTGTACAAGTAAATTACTTTCAGAGTAATTAAATATGCATATCTGAGCCGAGTACTACACAGATGAACCAAATTTTATTAAAGCAATATGCTTATAAATCCCCTAGGTATTAAAGTTGAATAACCAATGGAATTTTATATTCATGCAGATCTAAATAAGCACAAAAGAAGGTATTTGATCACCTTCATTTTTTTTACAAAAATAATTTTAACAATTTTGATTTGTTAATTAATATTACCACCAAATAATAAGACCAATCTTTTTACTGGCCTAAGGTTCTGTACTTACTTGAAAGCTGCTTTTTGCTTGTATGTATGTCTGGATTTATGATAGGTGCTCACTTGTTAGTCTCCCTCAGCTTCCCAGGGATGGAGAGACAGACACACTGACACCATTAGGACATCTCAGTCCATAGCAGTTAGACTTGCCCCTCCCCGCAGCAGCACTGAACAGACAATTGGAATTCCTCACTAGAGTCCTTCATTGCATCATCATGGCTTATAGTCCTTAACAAATAAAATACAGATAAGAGCCATAACGGCCTGGTACATCTGGTCTTCTTCCCACCTTCCAGGGTTTTTGCTTAATGAGTTCACTTTGTTCTCTGCACGGAGCAAAAGCAAAGGGAACACACTCTGTAGTTCTTCTCCCGAGGCCTGACCTCAAGTCCCTAGTCCACACCCTTGACCTTGTATTGCCACAGTAGGCAGTCCATCTCTTGTAGGAAAAGCAGTCATTTCTGTAAGGTCTCCTACAAACAAGGCTTGTTGATGTCCACTTAAAAGTGGTTTCCCACTGTGGTGAGACATCCCAGTTGCTTTTATAAAACATTACTGTCTTACTTCCTGGAGTTGACAAGTAAGTTGGGCCCTGGAAGGATCTGAAAAAATGAAGGCTACTAAAGGAGGGCTTGTTATAAAGGACTGTTTTCTTTCCAGATCTGTAGAAATGACTGCCTTTCTCCCAGATTGTCCATAATATTGGGGAATTTGGTAATCCATTTCCATTTCCTTCATATCAATAACCCTCATTAGAGTCAAATTAAGTTAAATAATTAAATAATTTTTTTTTCTGTATTTCTAGTATCTCCTAATCTTTAGTACTATCCAAAGTGAGTAAAACCTGCAAGGGTTATGGAGCATTTATAATGTATATTTACCTGCATTTTAACCAAGCAAACAAATAACTGATCTCTTAAACAAATTGCCTTTGGAATAGATATGCCCAGGAATCCAATATGTACCTCACCAATTATCTATTCTTGGGGGCATTTACTTGTTTTATTAATAACAAATTAAATGTGAAAAAATTTTCACATTTACTTAAAGAGCTAGATTAAGGTTCTAAAAAAATAGTAATTCAAATGTATTTAAAAGGTCTATCAAGATGGCTGAGCAAGGGAAAGCTCTAGCCTCAGAAGCATGAAGACCCAAGTTGTGTCTTTGAAGCCATGGGAAAGCGGGTAGAAGGAACCCACTCCACTAAGCTGCCCTCTGGACTACACACACAGGCCATGGTACACAGGCACATTCATTCACATTCTCTCTCTCCCTCTATCCCTCCTTCTTTCTCTGTCTCCCTCTCTCCCTCCTTCTCCAGCTCTATCTCCCTCTCACATGTAATAATAAATAATAATAATAATAATAATAATAATAATAATAATAAAACTTGGAGCGCATTTAAATCCACAAGAAGGTTCATTGTTCCCTACCTTCCTACCTTTTCACAGGAACTTCCTTCATGTGTCATCATTGGAAAAGTCACTTCCAAGGATTGGCTTTCCTAGGTTTCACAAATTATGTTTCCACTGGTTCCCAAACTACACCAGTCTGCCTCAGAAAGAGGTAAAGAGGTGCAATGGAATAAGACTGGAATAAAATGGAATTTATGAAAACCGAGTTTCATTCAGTACCTAAGAATCTGAATCCTATAACCCGAGTGGCTGACTGCAAGCCCAAAGTTACTTCACTTGCAAGCTGTGAAACGTAGGCCAGTTCGGTAGTTGTGCCTCAGTTTCCACACCTTAAGCTAGAGATAGTAGGAGGACCTGCTTCGAACATGCCTGACACATTAGAAACATTCAGAAACTGCTGATCATGAGCAGGCCCCTCCCTTCCCGTCGCGGGTTGTTTAACATTGGCTGAATTAAACTGTTTGTGCTTGCACTTATATACTTTATCATATTTAGCATAATTATGGCTTAATATCTATTTGAGTGCTGGTTGCTATTGATCCCAGACACACCAAGATGAGAAAAGGGATAGACCACTGTAGCCCCAGGTATTAGCACAGATTGAGAAGAGAGCCTCTGTAAGGACTTTCAAATTTAGAAAATTGCTTTTATTTTCTGTCCTTACCAGAAAATCTAAAGAGCTGATATCACCTATGCTGGTGAAATTTTCTAGGAAGTGGAATTTGGATAGTTATGGAACCACCATCTGGTTGGAAGCCTCTGCCTTCAGAAGCTAACTTCATTACTGAACTCCTTAATCAGATGGATTTTGCTTTGTTAGTTTTGGTTTTGGTTTTTCTAATTTAAACCTTTCTACAAAAAATAAAATAAAATAAAAAATAAAGAGAGAGAGGGAGAGAAAAAGAGAGGGACCCATTGCTGTTGTTGTAAAAGGGACAAAAGCTGCCCCTCCCCATACTTCACTTAATTTGTAGCAGAGCTACATTAGGGAGATTCTTTGCTCTGACCACGGAGTTCACGGTGAAATTTGATAACAACAAAATTAAAAGCAGAAGCCAATATATCCTAGGAAATTTTAATAATCAAATCGTGGAAAACTGTATGTTCAATGGCTGTCTACCCTCAAGAAGCCTGGATAAATAGACTTTTCAGCATCTATAGGAGCGTGTGTGTCTTTTTGGTGCCTACAAATGAGTTTCCAGGTTGTGTAAATCTCTTAAGAATAGTATAAAGAGAGATTCCCTAAAGTTAAAATACCCCAAGAGAGCTAGTATCTCAGGAGCCTGTAATACTGTCAGAGTTAACTGGAAAAAGTTGGTTAGCTGGGCCAGGAAGAGGTGACCCTAACGTTTCATATTTTCTTTATTTCTTGCACTGATTACACGTGCCCTATTTTAGGAAAAAAAAAAAACCAAGCCACGGCTCTTAAAATAATTGACCTTGTCTTGGGGCTGACTGTGGTGCAATTCCAGAGCTCTTAGCTACACAATAACTCAGACGATCAACTCTTCCTGATCCTCCAAAGAACACAACACAATCACAGTGGCAATCATTTTAATTACACAGTGAGTGGGGCCTCACACAGAGTTGATGTGTGAGCTGCAGAGCCATCCAGGACTGGGGAGATTAAGGGGTTGGTGAGAGAGGATTGAGGTAGTGAGTGTCAGCTGGAAGAGATTAAAAGCCAGACTATTACAGGGGAGTCAGGGCAGTTGAAAGAACTAGGAGATAAGCGGCTCTCTTAAAAAAATGTTTGCTTTCTCCAAGCGTTTCAACCAAATATGAAAGTAGCCCATACTACCTTTAGTCTCCAAATATGGAGGGGCCGGAGAACTCACATATCTCTAGTTTGCACATTTCCTGCCATCACGTTTCAAAATGGGTCTCGGTAAAAATCCGAGTCGTGAAAAGTTTCCCCGAAAACTTGGCTCTTAAGAAAGTACCGATTTTATTATCATGGATTTCAAGTGTATAGTTCTGAATACCCTTTGAAGCTATCTTCAAATTCTTTATGCTCCTCTGAATTAAGGGCCTTCCAGCAAAATGCACTTTTGTGTATTCATAGATATGAATTTCTACTTGTTCTGAGTGCTTCTTTTGCTCGCTACCATCATCCAAGATCAAGACTATGCTACATATAGATCATTATTAATCACCATCACGATGAGACTTTAAAAATTATCACAGCTAACAAAGGAAATATGTGATCTTAATATAGAAAATTATTTCCAAGTTTAGAAGGGTTTATTTTTCAGTGGGATTTCTGTGGCCATCTTGGGCTTCTTCCTGTTATGGTTGAGTTTCATCTTTTGTGTGAGAGATTGATGATGATAGTGATGCTGATGGTGATGGTGGAAGTGTGGGTGGTAATAACATAATAATTATGCTTTGATTGAGAGATTTCTAGACCAGAAATCCAAAAGCCTTAATGCAAAGGAATTTTTGGCTTCTTATTGAAAGTGAATGGCTGTTCTGAGTTTAAATGGCAGTCAACTTGATCTCATCGTCCAACAGGAAGGCAGCGTTCCCGCTTTTCTTTTGAACACTATAAATTCCTTTTCTACATTTTATGTTTTTTTTTCCACTCTGGGAAATGAGCATCTATTTGCATTTTTTTAGATATGGTTTACTTTTCAGCCTTGGAGGAAGATGATGAAGTATGTACTAATAGGGTTATGTTTATACCTGCTCACGACATTTGAAAGCAAAATTTTGTACAATTTTTAAAATTATCTCAAGCCCTAAAATAAATAGTAGCTTTCAAAAAACAGTACTGTCCAAATGCCAAGGAAAACAGCAGAGTGTCCTTAATGTTTACAATGCTTCCTGAACTACTTTATAAATAAAATTTTAGGACAGACCCTGCCTGTGAAAGATAGTAGTCACTAAAATTGTACTAGCAGGAGATTATGCTTCAGGATGCTGTCTTTGGTTTAAAATAGATTATTTTGTCTTCAAGGATGTTTATTTGGAATAGTTACACTAGATTGGAGTTGTTTTTTTTAACTAGGGAAAGAAGCTCCAGAAGTTTTTTTAATCAACATTGAGCAAAGTAATGAAAATGTACACATTTGCAGGCATAGCAGAGATGGAAACTCCTTAGATACTGAAGATATTCCAATGGGTGCTGCAATACAATAATGGCATTTGTTTACATAACTATAGAAGAATTTAATGAAGGGTCAATATGACATAATATCACAATTTATGTTGTCTTATTCTAAAAGTGAAAATAACAAGGAAAACCTACTATGGGACAATAAATGGAGATTCTGTCTAAAGTGTAGCATATTAATCACCTAAATTATGCCCCTTATAAACACAATTTAGCTTTCTTAAACCTAACCACAAATACACGCAGAAAATACATATTTTGATCCTAATATGTTTGGCTTTTCTGGCTGAAACAAATGTCCAGTGTTTAGAGTCATCATCTAGATGACCCCTCAGGTGAGGAGGCTATTTTTAAGCTGCCTATTGAAAGCAACATCAATATAATCTCTGAAAAATAATTCAATTTTGTGTCATGAGGAATAGCTTAAAAGTTAACCTTTCTTCATCAGCAATTTGAAAATAAAACACATATAGGAAATCATACTTTGTAGTCATGGGAAGTTGGTATTATACACATGATGCCAAGAGAAGAAAGGAAAGAAAAGAAGATGAGCCCTGTGATCACTCGGGTCTCTATGGAGATGTTGTTTCTGGTCCAGGGCACTGTAATTCAGAGTTCACACGGAGTGCAGAGTCTTCACCAAAATGTCAAGATCAACATTCCAGGAGGTCAGCAGAGCCAGTGTGAGATGGGAGGGAAATACACAAAGAGCCTGAGAACTGTGTGTAAAACACCTGACAGTTTTTCTAGAAAAATATGCAAACAGTAAAGAGTTGGGATCTAAAGGATGGGTGTGATGAAAATATATTGTCTGCATTGTGAAATTCTCAAAAACTTCATTAAAATACATTTTATTTTTATTTTTTTTTGTTATTTTCAGGTTTATTGAAAATATGACAGAACAGACTCAAACGGCTCCACGTGGTGTTTTGAAATTCATCCCCACTGTAGGCTGAGTGACCTGTGGGTTGGAGAGACGGCCGAAGTCCAGAAGCTTCAGCATCTCCTCGGTGTCAGGGTCTACCTCAATGATTTCCTGATCCAGGGCTGAGACCTCAGGAACGTAATTATCCCTTCTTTCTCGCTCTTCCTCCTGCAGTTTGATAGAGATACCCCTCACAGGGCCTCTCTGAATCCTCTTCATCAGATGTGTAACATAACCGGCTATCTTATTGCGGAGTTTCTTGCTGGGAATGATGGCGATCTCCTCGCACATGCGCTTGTTGGTGTGGAAGTCATTGCCCAGGCGTGTGTAGTACTTCTCGATGATGACCCGGGCCGCCTTCTTCACGGTCTTGTTTAAAAGATAAATTTCAGAGATCACCATAACAGTCTAAAAGAGATAGGAGATAGAAACAGAAGGAACAGTTGATGAAATAATGCCTACATTTTTCTCAGACTGAGAAATGTAAAACACTGATGAAAAGAAACTTGAAAATGGACAATACAGATATACATTTAGTACAGAGACAGAGGAGCAGGGGGAAGAAGAAGCTGAGGAGTAGCAAGAAGTTAGAGATTCTTTTTAACTATATCCAAACTAAAAGTGCTGTGAAATCTGGCAACCTTATTGTAAGAGAAAAAGACCAAAACAATGCAATTTTTAATAAATAAAAAACATTATGACTAAACAAATGTTCCCATACATGCACAATAATTAAGAAAATATGTCTATGGTGATAACTTTTAAAAGGATAGTTTATTGTTTATTGAACTATTAAACAAATTATAGGGAAATTGTATAGGTACCAAAAAATAAAATTGGATCCTGTTATGTGATGCCAATTTCTCATGACCTACAAAGCATAATACGACACACCTGCTCCATTTTCTAATTGCTTATGAAAAGAAGTTAATTTGTATCTGTATTTTTCTCCTTTTCTTCCTCCTCTCTCTCTCTCATGCATAAATAATTTTATTTCATTTATTTATATATGAATTGACAGAATATTATATATCTAGAAGGAGATAAAATTGAGCAGAATTTCATTAAAATTATACAAAATAATGCGATCATGAAATACCAACAAGCACTATAATGTTCAATTTTAAAGAACAAAACATCTACAAATGAACTAGCAAAAAAGATGACCAGTAAAACTAAATTAACCTGAGCAACAAAATAAATAAAGTAATATTGGAATTCAACCAAAACAGTCCTTAATGATACGATGCAGTGATTGGATATAAACAAATGTAGTTAATACGTAAATCTTCTCTTCATAAAGATGTCCAGAGTAGTTCTAATGAAATTAAACTTTGAGCTGCATATGGTGAATTCTTGGCAGAGGATTTGGTGGAAAGGGAAGGAAATCTGTGACTTTACAAAGAAGAAACAAGGCAAGTTCTGCCTCAATTGTCATATGATGTTGATACTATGTACCCTTCTTATGATGCAATGAGAGGGGCAGTTTGTACCTTTGCCCTCTTCACCAGATCCATAGCCTAAACTTCACTATATGAGAAGAACCAGAGGACTAGTCCCCATAGTGCTCAAGGATGCTTTGTAGGGTTTGAAGGAGAAAAGCCATCAATGGCCATACCAAGCTATGAACTCTGTGAGCTACAATAATGACTACTCTTGAAAGATAGGCCCATTGGTGCAATTACTATTGAAGAAATGTAATGGGAGTCACTAACCTCTTTCTTATTGGATTTAAGACCCTCTTCCAAGAAGGGAACACATTACAGGTACTGGAAACTTGGCCAAGAGCCCACGGTGTTGCAAAGTTATAGACCTTACTGCTATGCATGTTCTATAGAGACATAGTTTTAAACTGCCTTCTAAATACTAACCTTATACCCAAAAACTAGTGCAACTCTCACTCCTCACTGAAGCAACTTCTTTATGCAACAGATAGTGGTTGATACAGTGCAAATAAGTGACTAAGGAGTGTTTAGCCCTAAGTAGGACCTCTATATCCTACCCCTCTCTTTACAGACTCTGGGAATACCATGCAAGAGAATATTAAAGGATTATAAGAGACTGGGGAAGTCTGTAGGAAAATAAAGGAAGCATAGGGGACAGGAAGTTAGAAGAGCTATGGAAGAATCCTAGAGGAGATGAAGAAGGAAGCAGTAGAAGGGTTTTTTAAGTGCATAATATTTATATGTAAAATTATCAAGGAATGAGTAGAATATTTTTAAAAAATTATAGAGAAGATTCCTAAAATTAATTGACTGGGACATTGTTAAGATCATCAAATAAAGTTTAAATGCTATTACAGCTGTGAGAATCCTTGGGGACCAACAATGTAGTTTATTAGGTGAGAGATCCTACAACATAAAATAAGTACTAGTTAAGAGGATTTGAATAAAGCAGGAACTTAACAAAAGTGTATAGGATGTACTCATTGTTTGTGACAGTGTTCTACACTAAAATAAAAAGGATATTTGAAGGAACTGGACAGTGCAGTATAGCAATTTTTAGTACTATTACCTTTGTCTCTCTGTAACAAAATACCATTGACTGTGTGGCTTTAAATAGAAGAAAACTGCTTTTCAAATCCTACAAACCAGGAATGCTAAAATCAGGCTTTACTGGATTTGCTGTCTGGTGGGGTCCTGTTTCCTGGTTCACAGGTGGAACATTCTTGCTGGGTCCTACAAGGCAAAAGCACAGATGAGAAGCTTCTTTCATATTCAGAACTTTATAAGGCACTGATTCTGCTCATGGGGGCACAATCTTCATGACCTAGTCAACACCCAAAGACTCAATTCCCCAATGTTATCACATTGCTGATTAGACTTCAACCTAAGAATTTTGGAGGGTGTAAAGGCTGGTGTTGATCTGAAATTACCTGGGAGATGAGACTCTGAGCATGCTTGTGGATAATTCTGGTAATGTTATCTGACATAGGAATATTGGGAGGAAAGAACTGCTGCGGGAGCACCTTTTGCTCCTTCAGCCAATAGCCTTTAAGATACCAGCCTACTTGGGCATGGTCTCTTTTGCTTTAAAAAACCAGTGGTAGTCATGTGTGCTCTCTCTCTTGCTTCCAGCTTACGGCTGTTAGACTTCATTCCTGATTGCGCAGAGGGCTTTTGTCTGGGACAGTGATCTGTAAGATTTTTCCCCTTAAATAAATAACCTTTTATTAATCATAATTCAAAACTAGTGTGGGATTGTTTTGTGACTTATGCTTTCAGAGAGCCACTTATTCTTCTCGGATACCCGGCTAGCTTAGACCTGAAATAATGACACAGAAATCATATTATTTAAATCACTGCTTGGCCCATTAGCTCTAGCTTCTTACTGGCTAACTCTTATATATTAATTTAACCCATTTCTATTAATCTGTATATCGTCACGTGGCAGTGGCTTTGCAGCAAAGTTTCAGCATGTCTATCTCCAGCAGAGGATCCATGGCATCTCCCTGACTCTGTTTTCTTACTCCCAGCATTTAGTCTCTGCCTAGCTAAGTTCTGCCCTATAAACAGGCCAAGGTAGTTTCTTTATTCATTAACCAATAAAAGCAACACATAGACAGAAGGATCTCCCATATCATAGGAAGACCCATCTTGAATGTGGCATGATTTTGTCCTCTGTCAGGGAACTTTGGGCAATGTAAAATGGAGAAAGCAAACCAAGCCTTAGAAAGCATTCATTGCCCTCTGTTTCTTGACTGTGGTAGATATGATCTGATTAACTGTTTCAAACCCTTGACATCTAGACTTTCCCATTATACTGGACTCTAGACTTTGAGCTGTAACCTAAAATAAATCTCTTTTCCATTTCAGTTGTTATTGTCAGAATACTTTATTACAGCAATAAGAAAAGAAACCAAGACAGAAGAGTCAGATTTCCCGACCATACTAAGTAACTTTGAAATTGTATTCTTTGTAAGTCTAAAACTATTATAACAGGAAGTTTTTCTCAGTAAAAGGAAAAGATGTCCATAGTCTTGGAGGAGAACTTTTTGTAATATGTGTAATAGATAAAGATGAGTATTCAAGAGAGTATTAAATATTATAAAACCAATAATTTAAGGCATGCAGTACAAAATAGCTTATAAATGGTAAGGGATGCAAAATAGCCATAAAGATATTAAAAGCAGCTCAATGTCATAGTCCATGAGGGGAATACAAATATAATTTATAATATGACAAAATGGCTCATGTACCACACAATTTAATGGTTTAAAAGGTGGAACAATGGCAATTCTCATGCTTTAATTTTACAGAAAATTGACTCACACACACTGGAATGCTCCTTAATATTTAATAGAGTTGAGGACACTGTATTATCAACCCAAGAATT
Source organism: Dicrostonyx torquatus (assembly GCA_028555095.1). Lineage (NCBI taxonomy): Eukaryota > Metazoa > Chordata > Mammalia > Rodentia > Cricetidae > Dicrostonyx > Dicrostonyx torquatus. Next base: position 5,945,199 of record JAQHUG010000019.1, on the reverse strand, counting down.
CAACCTTTCAAAATAATAGTAGAGCAATTTTCTCTTTTAGATGTTTTTATCTAAGAAGATTATACTGGGTCTAAACAGGAATAATTGTGAGTTCTTGGAGGACATTTTCTTACCTATACTCAGCTTGTTTTCCAGAAAAAAAAGGGATTTAAAAACCTGGTTACTAAGGAAAGTTTTTAAACATTCTGTGCTCATGTACAAGGCTGGCCAGTTTCAAACTTAGTTACGAAGCATGTTAGGGGTAAGTGCTCAACTTCATCCCATGATAAATCAAGATTAAATTCCATGTCTTTGTGTCTCTTTTTATACATCCTTCTTCCTTTCTATCTATCATAGAAATAGAAACTCAAAGTGAGATGGTTGTCATAGAGATGAGCATCAAAGCACCTCCATTTGAATTGAAAATGGAAATAATATATTTCTGACAGAAAAAGCCTATTTGTTTTGGCAGCAAAGACTGGATATGACATTCAAGTTAAATGATAGACATTTTTCACAAATTAAATTAGCCAAATCTCATCTAAGATTTTGGCCACACTATATTTAAAGCATTAATACAGCATTTAATATGTTGTAGCATGTCCTTTTCACAATTCTTGAATTCATTTTTTAAAAAGTAAATAATAACTTTCAAGTGTCCCCCCAGCTTCCAAAAAAGAAATGCCCTCAAAGGAAAACCAGAATAAGGAATGCTAGTATAGTCAGGCAATGCAATGAATATGATCATTTAAAATGGATGAATACATTTATGTGCATTTTCTAAAGCCTTAAGAACAATGGGATAAAGAAACAAACCAAGCTTAAAACATGCTTTTAAATTACCTGTCAGCTAACATTTATTGAATTAGTTACGTATTTTTAACATGTTTTAGGTTTGTGAAATTCTGGTCAGCAGAACAAATGCCGTTGTTCTTAGGAGACTCAGATTCCATTTCATGAGAAAGACAACTAACCTATCAACAAACAAAATACCACAAATACAAATGATCCCAGAAAGTTTGGACAAATGATAGTAACAAGAAAAAAGAAGGTGGTCTAGTTAGTGTAAACTATCATCCTGACCCTTCCTAGAATCATCTGAACAGTCTTAATGGATTGTCTTGATTAAGTTTTCTCCGAGGCCATGACTGTGAAGGATTGTCTTGATTGCTAATTAATGTAAGAGGGGCCAGTCCACTGTAAGCAACACCATTCACTAGGCAGGTGATACAGGGCTGTGTAAGAGAGCCAGATGAGCTTTGAATCTTAAGTGTGTAAACTAGTAAGCAACTTTCCTCCATGATTCTTGCCTTCATGTTCCTGCCCTGACTTCCTTCAATAATGGACTGTTTCTTGGAAAGAAGAAAAAGAAAAGCCCTGTCCCCCCTCAAGTTGCTTTTATCACAGTTTTCACAGTTTTATTGTTTTCTTCACTAGCAACCAACTAAAACAAAGATTAAATATGAGAAGAAATACAGGAGTTGCCACTGCAGGCAGGGCGAGATAATACATGAAGCTTCACTCCTAGATATGTTACTCAAAGTTAACAACACTTAGAAGATGAAAACGACAAAAGATCTTGAGAGCATAAACTTGTGGATCATATTCTCATGTCAGGTAAAATGAACTATAGGCAAAAGAAACTTAAAAGACTTTTAAAGAACTTAAAAGACTCCCAGAAAACATTTTTGAGACCACATGGTTCAGATAGATTGAGCAGCAGCTCATAATTAAGGGGCTACAGAATGATGTTTCTCTATTTCATGAATGAGATGACATTCCAAGAAGGGCCCAGAAATTATTTAATTCTCATTCTATATGTTAAAATAAAAATAAGTTTGATTCATAAGTTTCTATCGTTAGAGGAAGAAAAACGTAAAGGGGCATCAAATTTGCTTGCACTAAAAATTTTAACCACACCAGCTCAGCTGTCAGTGCCTGCCAAAGGGGACAGAACACAGATTTTTAGAAGACCAGCATACAGCACAACTTCCCACAAATTTTCTCAGAAAATAATTCCAGATGGTTCCATAACACAGACAGCCTGGATACCAGAATTTGACAATGGTACTTACAGCACAGAAAAGGTAGGCCAATATCTAGTAATAGACTTTCAAGGCACTCTTAAGCAAATTATTAGCAAATGGAACCTAGGGACACATAGAGAGGAGTATATGTCACAACCAATGGCAGGAGTTTGGATTTAATATTAAAATCCATAAATATAACTCATCTTAATAAGACATGGAGAAGCCAGGCATGGTGGCTTCTGCAGGAAGAATACTGTGAATATGAGCACAGGAAATGCACTGCTTTCCAGACCTGCCTACCTGGAATGCTATAAAAATGCAAAAGTAGTTTTAAAAATTAAAGATAGAAAACCATGACCATCTTAATAACTGTTTAAAACATATTTGATGATGTCGATCATCTATTCATGGTGAAAATTAATGAACTTTAAATTACAAATGCATTGATCCTCTCAATTTGCTAAATAATATTTATAAAAACTTTAAAATTAGGCCGGGCTGTGGTGGCGCACGCCTTTAATCCCAGCACTCGGGAGGCAGAGGCAGGCGGATCTCTGTGAGTTCGAGACCAACCTGGTCTACAAGAGTTAGTTCCAGGACAGGCTCCAAAGCCACAGAGAAAGCCTGTCTCAAAAAAACCAAAAAAAAAAAAAAACTTTAAAATTACATGAACATTTTGTTGAGTTTTTGAGGATTTCACTTGAGGAAAACATAAGACAGGCAGACGTGCAGACCTTGTTGAAACTCATTGAGATGTAAGCTCACAAGCTCTGCCCCCTTCCTAACAGACTGCTTACATATTTTATATAATATGTATATAATACCTAGCATATAACATATTTAATATATAATTGTTTGTGTAATTTTTTAAGCAACACTAATAAATCTCTTATGTGTTATTATTGTGTAGTATATAGAATATATATATAATTTTAATACACACACACACACACACACACACACACATACACACTCATTCTATAAGTTCTGTTCTTCCAAAGAATCCTGAGTAATACAGCTACAACAGGACTACAAAACCTTCTTTGGTATACTCTGTACTTTACAATTAAAGTGTGGGATCCAGGTATCTCAGCAGCAGAATGTCCCTCTACACCTAATGAATAGGAACCACTTTGCCATTGGAGGTCTGAACACACAGAAACCCTGTGGTCTGAGGGGGAAGGAAGCATCTTGGAAAAGGTCCTCTGGAGAGCACAATGCTTCAGGAATGGCCGATGGAGAGACTCCCGGGAGGCCTGATTGAAGACAAGGGAGATTACCTTAGGCTATGGGTGGAGCAAGAAGGCTAAGGAAGGAAGTGAAACTGCCTTTAGTGTTATTGTAGATGATGGATAATATTTGTGGATTTAATAGCTGCCCTTCAGTGGTGCCCTGAGCAATGTTTTGGCCAGTGAAATAAATGTTTGTGGAATAATAAATATTTTCTAAATAACTAAACCAAATAGTGAATACACAGGTAATTTTTTGCTGCCAAAATATCCGTAACAATTCTCAGGCTGTTTATTATTTTACTTGGAAATAGTTCAAGAAAAAAATTACTTTTGTTTTCTCCAAATGAAAGAACCTGCTCTTTGGAATTTAGGAGGGAATTACACACAAATAATAATTCTGTCTGAAGTCTCTGATGCATGGACTCTAGGAGGCCTAATCCCAGAAGTTTGCCTAAAAGGAGGAAATGCCCCCACAACACATGCCCAGTGTCCCAAACATTATTTTTTTTAAATTTTATGTCTTCTCATCTATTTCCGGGCCTTTTCTTTATCACCAGTTTTCTTCTTTTGTGACATGCCCTTCTTTTGTGGTGCCCTTCACTGATGGCACATTCCTGTCCTCTCTGTCCCCCACTCCTTTCCATCACTCCTCCTTTGTTTACTGTCCTCCTGCTCCTCTTTCTGTGTCTTTTGCTTAATTTACATCTTCCCCCATTTAAAGTGCGCATTATATTTAAAACAAAAAAAATTGATCTATAAAACAAGTATAAAACTTCTGTTAATTAGTTTTTTATTTTAAGGTTTGTCTGAATACCATTTTTCCCCAAGGGAAGATATTAATGAGTATACATGAAGAAGATGTCACAAGATCCACTGTCCTTCAGCAAACGCTCTTGCCTCCTAGAGTAAGTCAGGGACCTCTTCTTATGGAGCACCCACTCAGAAGCTGAATACAATTGAGCCATTGTTGTCTGGTCTGTTTTAAATCACCTTGTTGTTAATGTCCAAATTCTGTGACATCGACAGTTCTGTCATGTGCTGGTTAGTTCTATGTCAACCTGACACAAGCTAGAAACATCAGAGAAGAGCAAGCCTCAGTTGAGAAAATGCCCCCATACCATAAGGTGGTAGGCAAGCTTTAGGGCAATTTCTCAACTAGAGATTGATGGGGGAGGGCCCAGTCCATTGTTGGTGGGACCACACCTAGGTTGTTAGTCCAGGGTTCTATATAAAAGCAGGCTGAGCAGACTATAGGAAGATAGGCAATTAGCAGCACCCTCCCATGACCTCTGCATCAGCTCCTGCCTCCAGGTTCTTGCCCTGCTTGAGTTCATGTTCTGACTTCCTTCATTGATGAACAATGATATGAAGGTATTAGCCAAATAAACCCTTTCCTTCCCAAGTTGTTTTGGTCATGGTGTTTGACCACAGCAATGATTACCCTAACTAGGACGTATCACTGTGTCTGCTCTGAAGTGTCTGAGACACCCATGACTGGCTGAGTGAGTGCTATAGGTTTCAGTCAGTCCCTCTTTGCATCTTCAGAACCAATCCTCTTTTCCTAATCTCTGCAGTTCATCAAAAACTTTCCTGTTCTTTCCAGAGTACCCTGGAAGTGTAAAGACAAGAATGTACCATAGCAAACATAAAAAGATCTCATTCCCATAGGCTGTGAGTTCTAAGATAAAATACTACAAAATTTAATAAGAGTTTCTAACTTTTCTCTTTGTCCCCCTTCTCTGTCTTCCCTTTACCTATTTATGTCCCCTAAATTTTTCTTCTATAGCCCTTTACTATACACCACAGAACTCGGGCCTGTCTGACTTTATGCCCTGATGGACCTCTTTTACTTACTATATAACCCTAAAAGGTGTTTCCAACTCACAAGCTGCAGGCTAGTTGGTTTTGTTTTTTTTTTTTCCCTTGAAAGGGTAAAACACCAATAAATGAAGATAAATTGTTGGCTTTGTTCCAAAACAAGCTTGTTGTTCTAGGACCCCAAATGGTCTCGAACATCATTAAGAAGCAGCAGGCCACCCAAGGTTGTGCATCAATTAGCAATTAGGTCATGCATTGGATGGGTAGAGGCACTCAGCCTTTGGCCTTGCTCTTCACAGCACAGCCAAGCAGGCCACTGGTATCCAAACAATGCCCACCCCGGTGTATCTTGTCCCTTAATTGGGATAACTTAGAGATGCTAATGTGCACAGGCAGGCTCGGTGGCTCCAATTAGGGCTCATTAGTGGCTCTGCCAGTGGTGACCACTGCAAAGCGATGTTTGCTCTTGGGAAGGCTTTGTGAATTGCTCCTGCAAGGCACACACAAGGATGTGCTGGCGTTCCTACCCACAGCAAACGCCATGCCTCAGTTGTCTGTAGTCACTGTCCTGTCAGGCCAGTGCTACATGGCGAAGTTCAGCTCAGTTATCCCCTGTCACAGTTCTTTCCAGCGGAGGTAGTAGATGGTCACTCTCCTAAAGAGGCACAGATTAAGGATTAATTTATGACCAAGTTCCTTGGTGCTTATTTCCTCAATTCTCTTGAAAAACAGAAAACGCATTCAGTATCAGTTGGCGGCACCCTAAAAGATACCATCACCTGGAACCCCTGATGAGCCCACAAGAAACATTGAGCCAATTTTAAAGAGAAAAAACACTGAGATTACTAAACTTCAATGCACACGTGTAATGGGGAACACAGTGGTTCTCGTTTTCAAGCACGTGCCAAGGACATTTTTAAAGGACAAGTTCTGAAAAGGGTGTCAGAGAACTCTTGACTACGAGACACTGGTTCTGTGTCCAATCAAGTCAAGAAGAGAAGTAAATCCCCACACTCATACGACTCCTACAACTATATTATGGTTTCTGTGCCACAGTCACAGTCCCTGGCACAAGTCTAGGGTCCTAGAGTTAAGAGCGCATCCCACAACCATTGCACATACAGCTCCATTGAGCCAGGCAGTGTTTTCCTAACATCACCCTGACAGGGTGGAGGAGTGTGATTAGGGCCTCATGCTGTGCATCTCTCAGTTCCTTCAAAGGTCATTACAATTCTTGCTTCAGTGCTCTGCAATTTTTTTTCCTTAAGAGTGGCAGACAGTTGACTAAATATGCCTTCATAAACAAGGCTAGAGAGAAATAAAATGATCGACAGTGAGGGACATTCAAACCCTGGCACATGTGGTGTCATTTATTTTCAATAAACTGTTTGTAAGAAGTGCACCCCCACTTTTTGAAATCTACCTGTAGTCTGAGAGTGGCCTAAACGGAGAGCACTGCCCTATGCATCGTGAAGTCTGCCGTCGGAAGAGCCTTAGGAGAATGATTCGGTGGGCTTTCCGAGTGGTCATTTTCATCATGCAATTTTTCCCCAGTTGGTTGCATCTTTCTTCCCACCCCCTTGACTTGTGCGAGCAGTTGCTGCAGTGATGGCAGGATGTCAATGCCCCCCAAATTGAACCTGTGATTTGTTTTTCTTTGATTTATGTGCTTGTAGTCAATAAACTTTATAAAGGAAAGTATCAGACTGAACAATCAATCAAAGATAAACAGATTCCTGTCCTTTAAAAGCATTTCAGCCCAGTAGGTGAGTGTCTCATTCATCTTTTGCAGGCTAGCTTTTGGCCTTTCCACTGAGACACAACTGAGCGCTCACGACGGGCAGCTTTTCTACCAAAGGGCTGCTGCAGTTGAACTGAGATTTATCAATTCCCTGGCACCAGTGGTCCTGACATGGGATCAGTTGCAGGACCTAAATGGTTAAGCATTGCTGTTTGCATGCCATGCCCTGGGTTTCCATCCACCCAAACTGAGAGAAGGATGCCCAGTTGGAAATGCCCTGGGTTTATTCTGCATAGTTCTATAAAAATTCATAATGTGGGCTTCTCTTTTTTTCCTCTTCTAAAAAGTCGATCCCTTCCTTCCTTGCAAATGAGAACTCCCTCTTCGTTCTATTAGTGTTTTCTGACTCTTCCCTCGAAGAAAGCAAATGTCATCCTGCGTGTTTTGCTTTTCTGCTGCACAGATGGTGTGCATATGCAGATTGGTGATTTTCTAATCAATACGGTGGCACTTGGGAATATCTGTAAGTATTGTAATAATGCATTAGTCAGGAGTGATGTTGTAACACACTGAGATCACACACATAAATCTAAGACACCATGTCTAGACACTCCAGGGAAGATGCTATGGCATGGGTTAGAGCAGGCATTAAGGGAGGGCAATATTTCAAATATGATGGGAAAATAATGCAATTTGCAGACTTTAATAAAACCATTGGGGATTTAATTTCAGTAGGGGTAACATTCTCTCCCCAAACATTCGCATTCTTCTGTCTGCTTCACGGACACTTGTAATGAGATGCTTTCCACCTGTTATCTCAGGCAGAAACAGAATGGGATCTGTGAATTGAGTGAGATTTTTAATGTGCTGAATATGAAAATAATCCCTTTATAGGTAGTGCTTTAGCTGTACAAAAGTGCATTATGCAAACAACACACAGGCAGAATAAACCTTGGAGATTCAGAGTTCGGAGAGCTTATAAATTAATCTCCTAAGCACACCTTGAGCATGCTTAGAGAGTGCATTCAATCCTAAAACTTGACCAACTGAACCTGCAAAGTTTTAACAGGGAACCAGCTCAATGATGAAAAATGAAAATGATGCTAAATATATGCCCGTGTGAGCACGACCCGAAAGCTACAGGCTGGTTTTACTCGCGGCTGCCTCTGATTCCATTTGCCCCGGAGATTTCCAGTTTTAGGCAGCCTGACTCTGTTTACATTTCTAGGCTGACAACCATCCCCAAAGACAGACACTCATTCTGCTGGAAATAATTTGATAAAAGTGATCGACTAAATATAGTCAGAACCCCAAACTGCATTTCTCAGCAGAAAGCAAACCCAAGTGGAGAGTCCCCTGGCAACCCCTTCTGCTCGTGTGGGTAAGACAACAGCCCAACAGGCTCCTGGTCCGAGGAGCTTTGTGCTTTGTCTTCTTGTTGCCACTCTGGCCCAGTGCCGTCTCAGTGAAGTCTCCTCAAGACTCAGGCCAGTCTGTGCCTCAAACACTCTAAAGGGTTTTCAATTAAAATTCAAGAGAAGCAAAGGCTAGATGGAATCAACCCAATTATCTTCGTAGCCATAGAAATGCACATGATAAATGAACTCCAACCTTTTCCTCTCTGATGACAACTTGGGCTCTGAATAGAGGTGTGATATCCCCCCTCCTTTTTTTTTTCTTTCCTAGTCAGTTTGAAAAAGAGGGTGATTTTCTTTAGTTCAGAATGAAGCGCCACTTGCTTGGCAGAATATCTCAAAGCATGGCTTCCAGCACCTGTACAATCTGGCTGCAGGAGGCCTAGGCTTAGAATTCTATTTTTTCTCAGACTACTGCCCGGAGGAAAAATAGATTCCAGCATCTCATCTGCAAAAGTCTTTACTTGCAATTTTGGTGATTCATTTCCTTATTGTGCACATTTTCAAATTTATATACCGCTCTGCATCTTTCTCTCAAATCTTGCCTCTGAAGGAAAAATCCATATACACACACAAGAACACATTCAGTGCATTTGCTCCCCAAGCCCTGACTTACTCCCTTCTTGGGAAATGTCATCTGAAGTGTACTGTTTACACTGTCCACTTTGGGGGAGAAAAAGAAGGAAGCTCAGCAAAAGCCCTCTATTCTTACATCATTGACACGCCCAGAGGTCACTTAGCAAATGTGACCTGGTTCAGAGAATGACCATGGCTGGCTATAACAGCTCCAAGGTGACCACTCTCTACTCAAAACACAGGAAATCACTGCATCCCCTTTTATATCAGGAAGCTGCCTATGGTTCAGACCCACATTTCTTCTAAAGCTCTGGCTTTATTTTGTTATTTTCTTTTTGCCTTCAGTGATTTTCCTACCAAGGGTAAAATACACGAGTCCACGTGTCCTTTTTTCTTCATTAGTCTGTCTACAGTTTGCAATTTTGCTCTAGTTTATCACAACTGAATTCTTAGTCATGCAATAATCAAAACTTAAACTATCATTTTCCTCTCAGTCCCCCCTCTCTTATTTTATTCTAGGCCCATTTCAACTCCCTAGTTAGAAATTTAAACATTTTATGACATATAATCCAAATTCATAAATGTCCCTGAAAATACCAACAAATCCTTTCACTGAGTGCACATTTTGCAATCCCCTTCACTGAAATTTGATTACCTGGTGTAGGTGTTTCTTGGTCCCAGATAATGTGACATAGTGATAATGTGTGTGCATGTTTGTTTAACATTTTATAGCGTACAATGTGCTTTCTGGACATGATGGAGAAGAAGGGGAAATATATTTCTATTGCCTGTGAGTATCAACCAGAACCTTATGTTGGAACAAAATTCTGGCCTTCATCCTAAAAACTCGGGGTGAACAGGTGACTAGGAAGGTTTGCAAAACCAAGTTTTCTGATATCAGAGCCCCAGGAAAGAGATCTTGCCCCTGGAGATGGAACTCATTGAGGGAAGGGTGAATTATTATAAGCAGAAGACTAAATTATAGAATTCTTAATATAAAAGACAAACATACCTTTATTTGTCTTGAAGGAGAAATTTTTCATTTCTAAATCCAAATCAGGATCTGTTATTGTGGGCATTTAATTCCCAAACCCATCATAGCTCTTGATTTATAGGCTGACAACTTGAAGCTTGACACTTATTTTGCCCCATGGGAAGATTAGTGTGATAGAAGGTCTCTCCAAAACATTTGTCACCAAAAAGTAAAAGCAAAATTAATAACTTGGGCTTAAGCTCTTGTCCTTGTTAAACTGCAAATGTACAGGCAGAAGGTAAAATGTCATTGGTCATATTGGTTCAGAATTGATGGATATTCTCACAACCAGCTGTAGCAGGCTCTCTTGGACCACCAGTGTCCAAATCATGACACGGAGACTTATTGTTACTTATGCATGTTTGGCCTTAGCCTCGATTTTGCTGCTATCTCTCTCTCTCTCTTTTTGTTAACCCATTTCTCTTCATCTATGTGCTGCCTCAAGACTTGTTTACCCCATGTATGTACTGTCCACCCAGCTTTCCCACTTCCTCCGCGGTCGACTGGCTGGTCCCCAGCTGACTGGCTCCCTGGCTGCCAATTCTTTTCTCTCGACCTGCCAGCCCTGCCTATCCCTCCTCGGCCTAGCTACTGGTCATTTTTATTAGACCAGTCAGGTGCCTTAGGCAGTCAAGGTGAAACAGCAACACACCTTTACAGTGTTAAACAATTATTCTGCAACACGAACAAACGGAACCCATGTTTACTTAATTAAACAGATAGTCTAGTCCATAACACCTTACCTGGCAACAGAATTAAATCCTGAGATCTGAGTTACCAGTGGTAAAGTCTCTCAGAAGAATGAAGGGGTTGTCACAAAACTGGGTGGCCAGAGAGGATGGGTAAAGAATTGCAAACAATAGAAAGCTGATAACAATGTGTGTCTGATAACTCACGTGCTTGTCCACCAGGGTTGCTTTGACTAGCCCTGCTGTTGCCAATGTATCCTCTCAAATTGAAACTACAAAACATGTATTGCTAGATACATTTTTATGAAGGCATGTTCTCCACCTAATTCGAGACAGGCACAGACTCTAAGAATTTCTGTGATATAGGACAATAGGTTCATGGGACTGAGCACAGGCTGACCCACAGAGTCCCCGTCTTGTGGTGCTTAGCAAGATTTCTGGGTTTCCTCTCTCTTCTAGAGTTGAGAGAAGATGAATCCATCAACAGATGGAGATGGAAGGTTGCTGTTTAAACCAGCCTTAAACCAAGCAATATCCTCACCAAGTCTTCTAGAGACAGATACTGCCATGGGTTTCCTCTCCTCTTTAGTTATCCCCTCCTCTCAGCTTTCCTCACTTTTGTCCTTTCTCTCCATCTCTCCTTGTCTCAGTCATTTTGAACAACTGAGATCTTAAGTGTTTACTTAGAGCACTGTGAAAAACATCCTGAATCCTTCAAGAAGACATTTCCCTATGCTGCTCCTGTGTGCTGCTCTTTATTCATTAATTGCTTGTGATAAGCAAGATGATAATTTTCTCCTTTATTTCTCTTCTATTATTATTGGAAAGAATAATGATTATGTAATAGTCGATGTCAATAATGCCATATAGAACAAAAATTCCATTTTAATATATCTTTTTGGTACTGAATTACTTCCACATTCAATCTCCTGAAGAGGAGGGGCCCTGGATTTGCAAATTGAAACTACCCCATCTAAGCTCTGTGTTCATCAATCCCAAGGAGTTTGCACCTCTGTATAAGGCAAAGAGGTAAGATGTTCAGCATCCAAAGGTGATCCTAAGTCAGAAGGATTATGACTGTGACTCTAAGTACTGAATGTAGGAAAAATAAAACAAAAACACCTTCATGGTGTCTGACAAGATTCTGATGCTGGACCAGATGACATTAAAATTCCACTTCTCCATCTGGATTCTAATTCCTCCCTATCACATAACTTGTGTTATAAATACACAGTTAGATAAACTTGAAAAATATCATACATTTGTATATTTCAAGTTGAATGAGTTCTTAATAATGATACCAGATAGACTTACAGCAAGTATCCTGTAGCACATAGCTTTATATATTTTTAAAATAACTTCAAATTATGGTCTCTCATTTAAAAATATTTAGTCAATTCCTAGTTTGTGAAACAAAAAAAATACTTCACTTCTCTTTCAAAGTGCTAATCATCCTGAGATAAAGAAGTTCCACATTTAAAGTGATATTTATGAAATTCTGGTAGTCTTTTTTTTTTCTTCACAGTGGTTGTCAGTCATTTTGACAGTCAGTACCCTTCATATCAAACCAAAACAGGAGCCGTAGTAGTATTGCCATGGTGTGTTTGATGATAATTTGCAAACCCTACTGACACAAACACACCTTATCAGAACTTGGGAATGACGTTATGCTTCAGGAATTTATCATTGTATCTTTTCTGAAGATGAAAAAAAGAAGCATTTATTGTCTTTCTTTTATTTCCATTGACATGTATCCATGAAGTGAACATCTGAATTGTATGTGTGTGCTGTGTTCATGCATGTGCACATTTGCATCTACACAAGGAGGCAGGAGGTTGATGTTGAGAATGACCCTGAATCCCTGTTCCACCATATTCAATGAGGCATAGTCTCTCAATTAAGCCAGTCAACCTAGTCAGTTGGCTCTAGGGATCTCCTGAATATGTCTTTTAAAGCAAGAACGCCAGCATTACAGCTACACTGTCCTCCCATCTTTCATATGGGATCTAAGGCTTCCCAATTCAGGTTCTCACATTGTGTTATTTATTGGCATTTCACCTATCATCAGATGTACTTTAAGTACAAACTTTATGATGTTTGTGAAGCAGACTAGGGAAGGTAAAATATTTCAGGAGCAACAAAAAAGATAAGCATCTCCTGAATTTTAAACTGAAGCATTTAAACATAGGTATGGAATAGAGGTTGATTTATTGAATTTGAAAAATTAATTTCTTTTAGCCTTGAGTATAGTTGGCTTTGTCTGCCTGTAGGTCTGTATTGGTATTTTCTTTGGCTTCGTGTTCAATATTTCAACAGGTGAGGCTGGCGAGAATGCTGTTGATGCTGTATTATACCTGGAGGTCTTAGAGAACCACGCTACTTTGGCAAATGAAACAGACAACTTTGGGAGTTGGTTTAATAGCTGCTTTTGGTAGAACTTGTTTCAGGTTCATTACAAACTCTCAACAAGCTGTTGCCTTGGTCTACATTTCTTTTCAGTTGCCAAGCAAGCAAGCAAACACAATTCCTTCCTCCCTAATCTACTCAGTCATGGAACCTAGAGTCTCCACTTTAAGTGGAAACTGCACAGTTCAGACAGCTCTGTATTTAAGTGTCCAAAGTTGGCAGCTTTTTGGGCAGCTCTGGAACACATGCCTAGCACCATGCAAGATATTCTAGACCTTTTAAAATCTTGTTAAAGTTGCACGGTTAAAAATAGTTCTTTTTTGTAATGGAAAAGATTGCGTGGCTCAGTTATCTTTAATGTAGAGACTGACCTGTGAGTAATTAATATATAAGGTGATCGTTTTAGTAGTTAGAAAATGATAAAGACACCTTAAATGGCTGTTTAGTGTAAGATTACAGATTTGGGACCAGTCTACATCTGTTGTCACTTGTCTCATATCTAGATCTAGATTTAAGCTTCCAAAAGGTGACATTGTATGTTTATTAAGGCCATGGAAATGCATCTTATATAGAGAACAACCAGCTGAATTTCACTCTTCCTTGTCAAGGGATGCCCATAAGAATTGTTGACCAGTGTCTAAATGTGGAGGTAAGTAATAAGCCAGTATTGACTTCTGTTGAGATCAATACCAAGATTTGTTGACCCAAAGAGGTCAAAATTGACTGAAGAGTGGGACAATAAATCTTGTTATTGACCAGAAAGCTAAAGTCAATATATGTATTATTATCAACATTTTTTCTTTTGGTGTAGATGATGAGGGTGGAGTCATTTTTAAGGTCCTAATTGCAGACAGCCACATATTTATGTCATGATGGTGAAGAATACAAGCTTGTTGGCTTAAAAAATGGGAGCATTCACATGATAGAAGTACCATGAGAGCAGTGACATAAGAGATTTGTGATGTCAGCCATAATTTTCTTTAACCCATAGGCTCCTTGATCCTGATTTCTTTGAAATTGAAATATGAGTTGCATAAGGTTGCATGATAAAATAGTGTTTGGAAGGGGAAATGGTAGGAGGGACACTTTAATTGTTTTTTCTTGTCCTTCCGAAGGAAATCCACATGCACATTCACACACACACATGCATACACACACATACACACACATACATACACATGTGTGTGCTGTAAATTTCTTCCTCCTAATATTACCTTCAGCAGTTGAAAGACTTAGTTCCAATCTGCCCACTGTGAAGAGGACACTGCCCCTCAGATGAGCTATTGTACTTACTTGAAAACCTAAACTATATCAAAAATAAACTTGTGAAATGCATATTTAAAATGAATATTAAAAGCACAGAATATATATTATATAAACTGATAATATTGCTAAATTATTCTCTTTACTCCTAATATCCTACTCACATAAAGCCAGAGATATTATTTTCCTATAGTAGAGAAGTACAATGGGAAAACAATTTCCTATTGCTTCAAGTAGCTTTTGTGTCGATAAGAAACTAAATCCCACACATCCAAGCTGAACTGGCTGTTCTGGGGAACATGATGTCTCTGTTTGCCTGTGATTTTGCCTGTGGTTTTGACTGGGGTAGGGTCTACACAAAGGGATCATGCGTGCTAATGTCCTGCAAAAGTTTTAGCCAGGACACTGATGCTTCAAATAACTAGACCCAAATTCTCTTATGCACTCTGGTTCTACCTTCCTAACGCCACCCCTAGCCTTGTGGTAATGCCGGGGTGAAGAAGACACAGAAGTTTCTTTCTTTTCTAACCATGTCTCCAAAGATGGTATTTTACATCAAATATTCAATTCTGTTAATGCTCAGAAATCTGCAAGTTAGGGATGAAACATAAGAGATGCCTTGAATGTCTCACACTACGGGGTGTCTCCAATTCCTTAATACACCCCATTGTGCCTCGCGGCTGAAAGAAGCGCTGTACAACCCATTTCTTCCTTTAACTGTGACTTTCCTCGCTTCTATGGATTTTGATTTTAATGGTTGAATTACATTTACATCTACTTGTAGGTTTGCTATCAACAGCCAAGTTCCAGCTTAAAGCCTTTACTAACTTGGAGAGCAACTTTCTCATAAACAACCTCATTTGGTTTATCGATATAAATTCACGGAACAACTCTTAATTCTAAGGAGCTCCTGGAGGGGCCTCTGTTCTAAACAGCAGATCTTCCGGGCTGCTTTGAGTGGCTTTTGGGGCTTCACAATAAATCATAGCGCAGGACAGAGAGATAATTAAGTCACAGGGATTCCAGAGTTCCTGATGAAAAGGTTGGTTAGCCAGGGGCCTTGCTTAGTTGAATTAAGTTTTAGAACACCTGATTTTTTTTAGACAAAAGGAAAGAATGCTACAACAACAACAAATATGACTATGTGGGACTGAAGGGGAAGCTACTTTGCAATAGTATGTTGCTTTTAAGAAAATACAAAAAGATGCATACACCAACTCATTCAAGCTTGACCCATAATCATGGAAATGTACAGGACGAAGAAACAGAGCAAGAGAGCTATCTCCCAAGCAAATAAAAATCTTCTTAAGGTTGGGGCTGTTATCCAAACCCTCTCAGATTATTTTCTAGAGTGGCTACCTTGTTCTCTTTTCCCATTAGCAATGAGACAAACTGCAACATCATTCCTTGTAACGTTTGTATGGACCTATCTTTTAATATGAGCCTTTATTCAATTTTAAAACATCTTCCTAGAGAAATGTGGTTTCTTGGGCATTTACAGTATTGATTGCCAAAGGCAGTTTGTCCAGCCTGTCCCTCACTCCCATTACAGTGACTGATACTTCTCAGGATATAGGTGTAATCAAAACCTAGAAAATGAGGCAGAACTCTAGGAGAATATTCTGGGAATTTCTGAGAAAGGATTCACTCTCTATTAAAGAATAATAATCTTAAAGACATAGTCAAGAGATTTTCTCATCAATGAAGTTGACTGTCTAAAGATATGATGTGTTCAGCATGAGTACAGGATGGCAATAGTTCCATTGACCCATTATATACATTCCCCCACGCTGCTCTACCCTATATGCTACACTCTATGTGCACAGGCTAGAAGGTTTTATCACTCTCTGGTTTCCCAAGGAACTATGACAAAGGAATAGCAAAGAGATAGTAAAAGGGATATTGGATCCTTTACTTTCCTTTTTTTTTTCTTTTTCTTGATAGGATTTCTCTCTTTGCTTAAGAACCTGTCCTGGAACTAGCTCAATTGGCCTCAAATTCACAGAGATTCTCCTGCCTCTGCCTTCTGAGTGCTGGATTAAAGACATGCACCACCATCACCTAACTACTTTTCTTCTTGATGATGATGTTAGATGCCCATGCCCTTGCATAGAAGGCCACAGCTCTTCTCGGGCTGGCTTCTTTGAATGTCTTCCCTTTTCTGGTTTTCGAGGCATTCTGTATGCTTTCACATGTCTAGGGCTAGTAGCAGTCCTGCTAATACCAGTTGTCTGAGCTCATTTTCTATTGCTGAAAGTGTGGTTGTGTAATTGAGTAAGTTATAAAGAAAAGGAGTTTATTGTGGCTTACAGTTCTGGGGTTGAGAGACTAGCTCTTGCCAGCACTGTCTGAAGGCACAAAAATAAATCACATGGTAACAGACTCTGTGTGTGTGTGCGTGTGCGTGTGTGTGTGTGTGTGTCCATGTCTGCCATGCATGCATGCATATCTTCTGTTACCTCTCCTTTTTTTTTAAAAAAAAATATTTTGTTTCCTGAGGGGTACTCATGCATCCATGAACTCATGTGGAGGTCAAAGGACAGTTTGCAAGTTGGTTTTCCTCTTCCACTCTGTGGGGCCTGGAAAACTGGATTCATGTCACAAGCCTGGGTAGCAAGTGCCTTAACTCACTAAGCATTCCAAGATTCTCTCCTTACTCTAAAAAAAAAAACCAGTCCTTTCCCTGGGGCTGCACCCTGACAGCACCCTGGCACTGTCACCGCCTCAAGGTCCTAGCTGCTGACACTCTAATCTGGTCAAGTGTCTACTTTCTTCATAGATCACAGTGGCAACTCTACTCCAACATGAGTTTCAGAGGAGAAGACTCACACTTGACACCATAGTCCTGGCCCCAGAGAGAACAGCACTGTTCCTTGTGGTTTCCCAAATTCTGCACCCATTTTGAGTCAAAGTGATTCAAGGGCTATCACTTTGGCCGGGGACTCTCATAGATCCCCCAATCATCTTTTGAAAATGAGAATAAAGCTGACAGTTACAAGTCACCAAAATGAGAAAAGAGCCAGAAGGCACATGAGCCCTTAGTTTTGTTAAATTAACCAATGTGGGAACTTCCTCCACCCAAAGTATTTACTGTAAAGGACATAATAATGAATATCTTTATTACTAAGAAAGTAAAGTTAATTGCCTTCATAATCAACATCTCTGAGTGAAGAGACAGCTGGTGATTCTGTCAAATATATTAGCAATGTCAAATTGCCTTCTTAATTCTTGCCTGTCTTCCTAATTGAAAGAGCAAACTTACATTTTGTGACCTGGTCTCCTCCCTCATCTCCCTCTAGTCTCAGCCAATTTCCTGTTGTTGTAAGTTTAGCACACGACCCCCGCCTCCTTCCCCACATGTCCTTTTATGCTAATCTTTTAGAAACAGGATTCTGCCCTCAGGATTTTTGATTGTTCTAAACAGCCAGGGCTCCCCAATTTCTTAACAAATAGGAACATTGGGCAACAGAAGGTTCACTCTTCACACCTTCCTGTTCTAGACAGACTCCGACTCATGGCTCATGTTATTTCTTGATTATTATCATCTTTGACCAGTTAATTCAGTAGCCTGGATGGAGGAATGTAGCACAACAAGACATTCTCTCTCTCTCTCTCTCTCTCTCTCTCTCTCTCTCTCTCTCTCTCTCTCTCTCTCTCACACACACACACACACACACACACACACACAGACACACACACACAAAGACACACACAGAGAGAGAGAGAGAGGGAGAGAGAGAGAGAGAGAGAGAGAGAGAGAGAGAGAGAGAGAGAGACTCTCCTTCACACACGTCATGTTTGTTTCCATGAATAAAAATTGAATACACCTTAAGGGAAAACTTTCTTAGAGTCTGCTAGCCAAAATTTAATACTCTTACAATATCTACATTTCATGCCAGCTCTTGGCAATGACACTAGTGCCTGTGTGCTAGTCAAAGTAATAATATTTAGCCAGTACATGCTATGTACCAGGCACCACAGTCTGTTTTGTCTGTTCATGCATGTATGTATCTATTTTTCAGTATTGGGAATTGAACCTAGGCATTCCCACATGCACTCTACCACCTGAGCTGCCTCTCCAGACGTGTTATGTCATTATGATTTGAGTTATTTCACTTAACATTTGCTTCCCTAAATGGGTGTTGTTGGCTGCATAGTATTAATGGACATTGTCCAATATAAGTAAACGGCATGAATGATCCAACTGACTTTTTATTTTAACATGTTAATTTCTCAGACAAGAAAACGTATTAAATAATTCAGAGCTCTCTCAGGTTGATAAGTCTGCAGATTAGATGAACATATCCAAGCATCAAGCTCTAAAGATATACGAAGCCACTAAAATGAGACAGCAATAAAAGTGGGCCCCAGTTTTCTTGAGAAGACCCAAATCGGACAACTTAGATTAAGAGAGCAAACTCTGTAAGTTTTTATGAATAGCTCTCTCGATATCCCCGCTGGGTCAGAAGAGCAAGAACATTCATCACACCTGCACATACCTCTTGAATTTTAGTTATTGTTTGTTTTCTTTTGTTTGTTTGTTTGTTCCTTATGGGAGAGAAGACATGTTCTTGCAATATAGCCCAGGCAAGCCTTGAAGTTATGATGCTCCAGATTTAGCTTCCCCAGTTTTGAGATCAGATGCGCAAGGTACAACTCCTGGCTGATATGTCTTCATGATGTGCAAAAAAAAAAGGAAGAAAGGAAAAACCAACTCTTCTTGGATGACGAAATTGCCTTCTGAGTAGATATTTTATTATCGTATTTATAAAAATACATAAGTACTTATAAGAATTAAACCCATTACCAATATGCATCTATTAAAGAAATATGCTTAAATGTCTGTAATGTTTAAGGTATTTCAGTTTTCTATAAAACAGATATAACTGTTACTCTAGTTAAAATGTGTAAATTTGGCCTATAAATTGAAGCAGTCATTTCATTTAGTGCATATAAGATTGTAACAATTATGAAGTATTAAAACATTTAGTCATTTCATTTAGTGCATATAAACTTGTAACAATTATGAAGTATTAAGACACTTAAAGAATTTTAAAGATCATGGTATTTCCAGTTCTAATTTATTAGAGGCAATAGAGATATTTTAAATATTCAAGAAAGCTTTGCTTTAAATTGTATATTTGAATTTTTCTAAATCAGAAATCAAATATATGCAATTCATAAATTTAGCTTAAAATGTTTAAAGGGGTTTAATTAACTTAGTTTGTAAATGAAACTAAACATTAATCAAAGGCCTCGTGAAAGTGATTGCCAAATTTGCTAATCTAATAAATATGAGATTATGAAAGAGTTCTAGGGTTTCAAAAATTTGAGTTAAAGAATCTGTTTTTTCAAGCCAAGCTAACTCTCTGCATATCTTTCACATGTTTTGTGATTTTGCACAAAGTCTATGATTGAAGATACTTTAACAGACTGCACTGGCAATACAAAATTGAATCAATACACGTCCTGTACACGTGTAAAGCCATGTATTTACATGTGTAATACTCAACCTCAAGCAAGTGGAGAGTATTGAAAGTGAGGGGCAGAACCATGCAGTACTCACAAAATTTGGGCCCAGGATGCTTCATATACTACCAGAGAGATCTGAATAATAGCCATAATTGCTCTTCTGCTTCCTCCTCCTAGTGATGCTCATAGTTTGACATAAGGACTCCCTGCATAGACCCAATTAGCCTGGGACTCGCTATCTAGAGAAGCTGAACCCTCCTAGTTGTCTCCCTAGGGCAAAGGTCGAATCATTGTGCCACCATGTCCACCAAATACTGAGTTCTGTAGAGTTCCTTTCCCTTGACAGTCAGGTAGAGTTGCTCAGAGTTTGTACTCCCGGCTGTGATGCCCAATTAAGATAAAGCTTACAAAGTGCTCAGAAGCTTACCTGACAGAAAAGGAGGAACTAAATGAACATTAATCATTGCAATTAGGAGGAGGAACTGAATTCAGAACATCATCTTCCTGCCTAGTTTCAGATAGATGCCCTCAGGAGCAAAGTGTGAGTCTTAATAATTTAGGGAAATTCCTAGAGAGTTTACATCTAGTAGTGGGTAGGGTAAAGGTAGAAGAGTTGATTTCTGACTAGACACCCCAGTACCATGGGATATAAAGAAGTCTTACCAACAATAAACTCTTCTAATAACTCCTATGCTTATCCCAAAGGAATTACAGTTTATGTGTATCTGAAAATTTTATGAGGTACAACACAGAATAGAACTACCATATCTGTCTCTAAAGATGATCCTTTAGAATACTTGATATTGAATTACATGTAATAATAGAAAACTTAGAGCCAATTTATACTTTTAACAATAATGGGAATAATAGATTTTCTTTTTCAGACAGAGTGTTACTATGCTCTGCCTGGCCGGGAACTTACTTTCTGTTGTGGGTTATTTGTATACTGTGAAGATGTATTGGTGTGATTGGTAGCTAGGTGGGAGAGAAAGGCAGGACTTCTGAACAGAGAGAAAACACTGGGACAAAGAAACACAGAGTTGCTAGCCAGAGTCAGAGGAAGTAGGATGGACAGTACAAAGTAAAGGTAACTGAGTCATTTAAAAGAATGTAGGTTAATATATATGGGTTAATTCAAGTTATAAGAACTAGTTAATAACAAGCCTAAGCTGAGGCTAAGCTTTCACAATTAATAAGAAGTCTCTGTGCCACATATATCCACATAAGGCCTAATGAAGTTTAAAAAAAATAAATCTCTGAACAGGCAGTAGCTTTCTGGTGTGACTTCCTGGTAACCACAGTCTCTCTAGGGTAGATCAGTGTATAGAGGCACAGTAATTTTAAGAGGCCCTGATGTACAGCTAAGAACTTGAGCAGCCAATGCTGGGGGTAGATATGCCTGCTTTAGGCAGATACAACAAATTCTCAGAACTGAGATGGATATATTGGCTCGGGGGCAAGTACCCACTGGCATGAGGCTAGACGCTTACTGAGCTGAGAAGGGTGAAGTCAGCTGCCAGCATCACTCCATAGCATTAGCCTAACAGTTAAGATTTGTCTCCCTCTGTCAGAGAATGCTGAAAGCACAAGGCTACAGATGTGCAAAAAGGTCAAGACATAAAGCAAACAAACAAAAAACTCTAAAAAGGTACAATATACTTTACAAAGTTACTTAGATGCTTTAAAAGAAAAAAATTGATCCAGACATTCATGAAAATAGTTTATAATAGTAAACTAATGTCTTTAAAGAGAGAGTAAAGCAATATAATAAAATAAGCCACATAAGTATAAAAAATATTATAACACAGGGATTTTGGACATTTTATGATGTGCATTTTTAAAATGTAATTTTTAAAATGCCAGTAAACAGATAATGGCAGCTGCGGAGAGATACTGGATTGTAGAAGAGACTGCTGAACTAAACCAACTTATATACCTTAGGGATGTCTTAGCTTTAGAGTGAATATTGGGAAATGTGTTGCATTGGGGGAGAGATTGTGAATTTGTTTCCACAGGAAACAAAAGGCTATGGATACTTTTAAAATTAATAAAGATCAAATTTGACTGGAGGAGACCTCTTGAGGAGTTTGACTACAGACATGAAGGCGAAAGCCAGGAAAGACTACAGGATAGGTGATGTGCATGCTGATCCCTCTGCATGGAAATGGGTCTGATACTGAATGAGACAAGATACATCTTATTGGCTACAGAATTCTTATGAATTATTATTACATGTCATCCTTTCACATGGCATGGATAGAGGTTTGGTTATATATTCAAACAGACTTGTAAAGTTGGCAGATGCCTTTTAACTACTCATACATAAAATAAAAAAATTATTTTTAGCTGATTTGAAAACACCAAATATTCCATTCTTGTGTTAATGTAGATATATATGCTACCTTTAAAAGTTGTGTGTTGTCAGAACAAAAGGACTAGACACCAGTGAAGACAAGTAACCCATGTAATCTGGCCTTTCAAATATTCTGCATCCAAAACAGCTTCACAACAGATTACTTCAGCCAAGACTTCAGATAAGCTCTACACTTTTCCATCACACAGAGACTAAAGAAAATATAATAATGATAGCTCTCCCAGAAGTTGATCATTATACCAATTTTTTTAAGTCCTCTAAGGATGCTGTCACACACACCCCCCCAAACAATAGGAACCAGTCTAGAGAACATGATGCCAACATTTCTAAGAGATGGGGTACATAATTTCTGGTCATTCAGTAGATGTTTGTCAATGTTTGGGGAGGGGGAGTGGTTATCTGCAAGTTGTTACGGGTTGTGGTCAGAAAAAAACTAAACAATTAAGGTTGAATTCAAAAGAGTAGATTATTGAATCTACTTTTAAACTAAAAACCAACTATTAATCTCAAATATTAAATTGGTATGGATTTTTATATATTGATACAAACTTAAGGTTATTTTTTATTATACTGTTTATATATTTCTACTCTTGTTTAAGGTATAGTACCTATGCAGTTTATTTAACAATGTAATATGAATTTCTAGTCCTTGAAAGTAATTATTACAAACTAATTAGGAGAATTAAAAATACAGATTAGTAGTCATCTTATGATAAAATTCGTGAGCATGTTAGGCTTGTTTCCTATATTAAACACAGATATATTTTAGATAGACTAATGGTCTTCAATCTCTTCAGAGACCTGCAAAATGTAACATTTAACACATTTTAATACCTTAAGGTTTTTCAGGACCATGAGACACATCTGCTCCTGGAAGCGTCCATTTATTTTTTAAAAAAGGATGATAGGCATCAAAGAACCTCCATATGAAGTTTGCTTTCAATATGGCAAGAAACGACCATTGCTTTGACTCCTGACAGTATGCTGTCCAAGTTGAATAAGTATAATACAAAAGAAGATGACTACCCAACTTTGCCAAGACAAGGTAGGACAGTCCTCCAAAACTCCTGTTTCACAGAAAAGTCTGCTCGATATTCTAAGCCTGTAGGCTAAATATGGATGCTTAACATTGCAGACTAACCTTGGATGACCGTACAGTCAATGACAGCCAATTGTCTTTGTCATTTCTATAGTTCTTGAAGTTGTTTGAATTACACTTTTTGCTTACTCAGGTAATATTATATCTTTCTTGGGTCTTTGGTGAATTTCAAGACTAGATAGCTATAATTTTCCCTGTTACTAATTCAGAAAAGAAACTCACAAAAGAGCTGTAAAGAATAGAAAATTGAGAAACATCAAAGCTTAAACTTTTTATACAAGAAAATGTTTTGAGGTCTAAGAATATAGTTTTTAGGTTGGTAATACAAGTTAGAATGGAAAGTAAACTAGGTACAAAACTTTGTACTCACCAAGATAGAATAGATAATGAGATATTTTCTCTGCATTTGCCAAATACAGATATACTGGACATTGTAAATACAATTCTTATCTGATTATTGTTCTTATTATATATAATTTTACTGTGTTAGAGTTAAAACTTTCCCTCTTTTTTAGACAAAAGGGGTAAATGTTGTGGAATATTTGTACACTGTGAAGATGTATTGCATGATATAATAAAAAACTGAATGGACAATAACTAGGTAGGAGAGATAGGTGGGATTTCCAGGCAGAGACAGAATGCTGGAAGAAAAATGGAATCATGAGTCAGACACAGGAAGCAGGATGGGCTGTACAGAGGAAAGGTAACCAAGCCATGTTAAAAAAAAAATAGATTAATAGATATGGGTTAATTTAATTTATAAGGAGTAGTTAGAAACAAGCATAAGCTAAGACTGAGTTTTCATAGTTAATAAGTCTCTATGCCATTATTTGTGAGCTGGCAGCCCAAAGGAAAATATGACTATAACTTTCTATGTGACCAGGCTGGCCTCAAACTGGCAATTCTTCTGTCAAGTTCTGGGATAATGAGCATGTATCATCATTTACAACTTAATCACTGATTTAGTAAACAGATGATTATTAGTCCATAAAAGGGTACAGCACTTACCTACTCAATTTTTTTCTTTATTGTTAAAAGAAAAATTTACACTTCCTCCCCTTGTCCCAGGCCCTCCCGCTCCCCCACTACCCCTTCTTCCTCTCCCTGCTTCCTTAAGAAGCAGCAGAGTACCCTGCCCTGTAGGAAGCCTAAGGCCCTCCCCACTCTATCACGGCCTAAGAAGGTGTGCATCCATGTAGAATAGGTTCCCAAAAAGCCAATATATGCAGAAGAGATATGTCCCCGTGCCATTATCATTGGCTTCTCTGTCAGTCCCCATTGGCAGCCACATTCAGAGAGTCCGGTTTGGTCATATGCTCATTCAGTCCTGGATTTGATGAGCTCCCAATAGATAGGCACACTGTCTCAGTTGGTGGGCCAGTCCCTTGTGGTCCTGACTTCCTTGTTCATCTTCTTCCCCCTTCTGCCTTTCGACTGGACCTTGGGAGCCCAGTCCTTTGTTCTGATGTGAATGTGGGTCTCTGACTCTATCTCCATCCATCAAGTGAAATTTCCTCCAGATGGTTGTGCTGGTACTAGATCAGGGCCCCCTATTGGTCCAGGATCTCGGAGGCAAAAGCACGGGCTTGGTGGATGCAGCTCTGTGGGACAAATAACCCCTGTTGCCCTGCACTCACTACCCTGTCCCTAGGGCCTCAGCCCTGGAGCCTGCTGCTTTGTGAGGTCCTAGGACCCCGCAGCTAGAAAGGGAGAGCTTGGGGGCAAGCTGGGGTGGGATAGGAGAAAAGCCAGTAGCCGGGAGAAGCTCTGCGGCTGAATGGCCAGAGAGTTTAGGGAAATAGAGCTACTCAATTTTTTTTATGGTCATTATGGTCAGTAATTATTAGCAGAAAATCCCTTATACTGATAAATGAATTTTATTTATCACAAATGAACTGTGAATTATTAGGCTTTCATTAAAAAGTAGAGATAGAAAACATATCTGTGCATTTATAAATGCACAGATGCCATCTAGCTGGGCATGGCAGTGCTAATATCAGTACTTGGAAAAGTAAAGCAAGTTGAACAATATGAGGCCATGTTGGGCTACTGTTAAGCTACTGTCCAGCCTGGGCTACAGAGTAGACCTTGCAAAAGAAAAGGAAAAAGAAAAGAGAGAGAGAAAGAGAGAAAGAAAGAGATGAAAAAGAAAAACATCAAAACAAACATTCTCCATCTATGCATTATATAAATAATTGAGGCAGCTGAAGGAGACTTATCTAGGTTTAGGGTGATGGAGGCAGTAATAAGCACTGTTAAAATCAGTATTGGTGTTATGGTACACTATTTATTTTATTGATTTTTATTGAGCTCTACATTTTTCTCTGCTCCCCTCCCTGCCTCTCCCCTCCCCCTTCAACCCTCCCCCAAACCCACATGCTCCCAATTTACTCAGGAGATCTTGTCTTTTTCTACTTCCCATGTACATTAGATCTATGTATGTCTCTCTTAGTGTCCTCATTGTTGTCTAAGTTCTCTGGGATTGCATTTTGTAGGCTGGCTTTCTTTGCTTTATATTTAAAAACTACCTATAAATGATAAACTGTTTAACTGCCTGTTATACATAGATGTTGAAGGATAGCTATTTGACTCCATAATTATGAGACTTTTCCTTGCTACCATCTCTGTTTTGAGCTAACACATTGCTAATAAAATCAGACTGCCCTTATACCATCGCCATACCATGGGTGCCTTGAGGAAACTACATGATAACCATAGGTGCTTGCTGCTGAAGGTGCAGTCCTTGCACTGGAATGTTGGTTTCAGAAGCCTCGCTGAACTCCAAATGACCATATAACCATATTGACTCAAGCCACTGAGGTAGTATTCTCTTTAGTATTCTAGCAGAGGGACTGGTAGGGTTGGTACACAAATGACAATAAGATTGGTGTAAATACAAATTCTCCTTTAAGTGACAGGTTTTCTATGATTGCTGTAAACACTTCTTTGACTGAAGAAGTTGTTTGTCCCATTTACTTGGTCAGCTTCCCTGGGAGGCACCCTTTTCTAAGGTTGTAACATTAGGCTGTATTAAAGGCTTCTTTGGGGTGACCTTTGCTTGACTAATTGTAGTAGACCAATGGGAACTGAAAGTGTGAAGGAAGATTTCAAAACAGTCATTCCGGAGGCAGTGCAGGCAGCAGAACGGTGGCAAAAATTAGCATGGAGGGGAGCTATGGAGAGCTGTCTTGGGCTTAACTGCAGAAGCTAGGAGTCACGGAAGCCACAGGAATCCAGTGGCTTTGACAAGTGGCAAAGATGGAGTCCTTAAATCACTCTCTATTGACAAACAGAAGATGTTTTAACAGTTGCACAAAACCAGCCTGCATGCAACTGGGCTCGAGCATGGCCACCATATCAGGAACCATGGCATAGCAGCTCTGCTCCTGACAAGAATTTGAGAATTCTTTTTTTTTTCATTTTTAACCAAAGCTTGTACTAGGTCTTGAACACTAGGGTGTGTCACCTGCGGCCTCTCTAGCGGGTCAACTACCACTGCTGGTTGCAGTCAACTGGCTAGAACTACAAAAGTTGCCAAGGCTAGGAGATGAACAGCTTCTCCTAAACTGTCTGGGGTCCTATTCAGGTAGAACAAAAGAACCCCAGAGACTCTATTGTTTAATAATAATGATAAATATATAATAATGTTCATGTCCCTGAGTTTTGAAGAAAAGCCTTTCACGTGTTATTGACTAATGTGAAGACTGCTATAGTAAACTAGAAAAATAATGTGGCCCTTTCTATTGAGGGCTAAATGAGGGGTTCTACTTTTAAGGGAAAAAATAAATGAATATAAATAAAAATGAAATAATTAAATAAAGACACTATGAGTAAGTAGATACATCTCTTGGATAGGGTGGTTGGATATTGATAAGCCCACTACAAGTTGGAATACTAAAAGCTGAAATGCCTGTAATCCACCACTCTTCACATAGCAGTACAGGGCACTACAGTGTGAGTGGTTGACCTTTGGGGTCACAAGACTAATCAAATGTATGCCTTGGTACAGCCATCCAGCTTTTTGAGAGAAGATAGTACAGTGCCACTAGCTTAGGGAAAATATTAAAATTGAAAATATTTGCTGAAGGTATACCAGTTTAACACAACCATCAATTATAAAAATCTTCGGTCAAATCATCATAACTATGAAACTGTTGGCATAGCTAGTTGTTTTAAAAAGGTGGGGGAGAAGAACCACTCTGATTCTCTCTTTCTTTTCTGCTTTATTTGGTATAAAATGTGAGAACTTAGATGAGTAAAGACATTGATCTTTCCTCCTTGACTTCTAGAGCAGTGGTCCTCAACCTGTGGTTCATGGTCCCTTTGATGGGATGAACTACCCTCTCACAAGGGTTTCTTAAGACCTCCGGAAAACACAATTACTTTATGATTCATAACAGTAGCAAATTAATGTTATGAAGTGGCAACAAAAATCATATTATGGTTGGGGTCACCACAACATGAGAAAGGGTAATTAAGGGCACAGCATTAGGAAGCTTAGAAACCACTATTCTAGTCGGCGGTTGTTGCAAGAAGTGTGGATTGTGTTCCTGGCACCTGAGAGGAACAAGGGCCCTTTTGTTCCCTGTGCTTGGCTCCC
>JAQHUG010000019.1:5865159-5914545 GCA_028555095.1 Dicrostonyx torquatus | reverse complement strand
TCTGCCTGGCCCATTATCACTAGCCTTTTCTTGGCTAACTCTCACATCTAAAACTAACCCATTTCTGATAATATTTATCGCCACTTGACTGTGGCTTACCAGCATGAGTCTAATCAGTGTCCATCTCGGGCTGGAGAATCATGGCGTCTGCCACACTTCCTTCTCTCCCACCACCTTCCGTTCTGTCTACTCCGCCCAGGCAAGGCAGTCCTTTATTCAACCAATGAGAGTAACCCAAATACAGAAGAACCCTCCTACACCAGGTAGTTCACCCTGAGCTAGGCCAGCAGCTACACTGTAATGATTATATCTAAGCTGTACTGTATCAGGGACAGTTTATCAACATGAAGACCTCTGACCAGCAACAAGAAGAAACAAGAGTTCTAATTGACTGGTAGCCCAGCGAGTGGATCATAGTGAGAGCAGAACCCGAGCATTGGCCAACCCAGAAAATGAAGGTAGCTCCAAGCAATGACTTGACATCAACTTCATGAGACCCTAATCCAGAAACACCAACTGTTCTTACATGTTTGTTTTATTTCATTTATGTAGGTATGACCTGCATGTCAGGAAACTCCATGGAAACTAGAAGAGAGTTGATTCTCTCCTTCTACTGTGTGGGCTCTGATGATCTAATTCAGGTAGTCAGGCTTGGAAGCAAACACCTCTACCTGCTGAACCATTGGCCCTAAGGGTTCATTCAAACTCACAGCTTCTTAACATTCAGTTGTCAAGGACATATATAATTTAGATGGCAAACCACCAAGCATAACCCAGCTTTCCCACTCAAAAACTGCAAGACAAGAAATATTTGTTGTTTTAAACTATTATGAAAATTTTGTACACTCATACAATCAAATATACACTCCTGATGAAAGCAAATTATTTAAATATATACTTAAGCATTTTATTTATATATGCAAATTTAATTGTAATAGCATAAAAATATGATTACAGAATCATGGGCTTATTATGATTCAACTTTTGTTTTAAAATGTCTAAAATTATGGTTTGTTTATATATTTGTCTGAGTATGAAAGAAACTACGGAATGAGTCATACCCAACAGCTAATGTTGCTTGCCTCAACAGTGTGGGAAAGAGAACTTTGCAAATTTCTACCAGTCAGCTAGTACCTAGCAAATTAGTACTAGCTTCATCATATGAGAAAAAAATGCCACTTTTACCATTAAAAATACGTCAATAGCAAACCAAAGACGAGTTGGAGTTACACAACTGTATTCTTAGATTCCAACATTTGAACTAAGTTTTGAAGAATTGTTTTTCCTTC
This sequence comes from Dicrostonyx torquatus, assembly GCA_028555095.1. NCBI lineage: Eukaryota > Metazoa > Chordata > Mammalia > Rodentia > Cricetidae > Dicrostonyx > Dicrostonyx torquatus. The sequence goes on along the minus strand of JAQHUG010000019.1, from coordinate 5,913,256 downwards.
ATCTTTAATCCCCCTTTTATGTTTGCAGTATCCATAAAAAATGAGATAGTTTAGTGCCAAACTTTATATAGATAGAATTTACCAAGGTGGGATAAGCTATAGAAAAAGATTTTGTTCTTTGCAGGGCTTCATGGAGCAACTTCATTGTGAAGTCTTTTGAGAGCACTGTGGAAAATATGAAACTCATACTCAAGTTTTCATTTCAGGGGTATAGTAGAGCATTTTCAACCTGTTGATGTGGTGGCTATTTAAGACAACCTGTACAGTGAGAGGACGGGATGAAGATGTACAAGTGCTATCTCCGGGCAAGGCAGGCACAGGATAGGTCAGGGGAGGGCTTGGCCACTATCACGGGGTGTGTGCTGAAGTCAGGGGTGGAACTCATTTCCCTGTTATGAACCAGTTTACATCTCATTCATGAAATACAAATTGGTAGAACTGAAAGAGGTGGTTATGGAACACACACACACACACACAAGCACACACCTCTGCTTAGGACCTTTATATCAGCATCATGGTGAATCAATGTGTAAAACCTCTAGATAGCACCATTTTTGCAATAGAACAACGAGTCAGAGTTTTGCTTAATTTCCACTGGCAAATAGGCTTCTCCCAAGAAAACCACAGGACACAGTCATTCTACAGATCTTAGCTTCATCTCAAGCTGGACAGGTTGGAGTCCACTAGTCAGTTAAAGGCACTAAAGGTATCCACTGAGACAAAAGTGTCCTGACATTCATATTTTTTGAGACATGTCTTCACATAACCCAGTTTGACCTTGAATTCACTGTGTAGCTAGAACTGACCATGAACTTCTCATCCTCCTGCCTCTACCTCCTGGATGCTGAGATTACAGCCCTGTGCACCACACTGTTTCATGTGGTGTTAGGGAGGGAAGCTAGAGCCTTGTGCACACTAGACAAGCAGTCTGGCATTGCATTTAGTTCATGAAAAAGTTAATGTAAAAGACGGTGGGTGGGAACAACCACCCTTCTTCCTCATATCAAGTAACCAGTGCTCCTCAACCTTCCTAACACTGCGGCCCTTAACACAGTTATTCACATGGTGGTGAGCCCAACCACAAAATCATTTTGTTGCTAATTTATAAATGTGACTTTGTTACTGTTGGAATAGTAATGTAAACATTGGATAGTGCGGGATATCTGATATATAACCCCTGTGAAACCCCTGTCGTCCCTCAAAGTTGACAAGTTGAAGACCACTGTGAGTCTAATTCAAGATGCCTAGCTTCTAGCAGCAGCCCTGGAAAGGAGAGGGGAGGTACAAAAAAAGATAGCATATTTCCCTATTTCACCAAAAGTTTTTTCTCTAATATAGAAAAATAAACTCTTTAGGAATTATTTTATTACTTACTAAAGAGATTTTTAAATTATGCTGTTTTTTTTTTCCTTTTTGAGTGGTTTAGTCCTTAGTTAATGGATTTGATTTTGTGTATGTATGTGGATTAGTGTCATTGCATGTATCAGAAGTCAGAGGATATTTTATGGGAGTGGGTTCTCTCCTTCCACTGTGTAGGCTCCAGGAATTAAACTTGGGTCTTCAGGCTTGGAAGCAGATGTCTTTTCCCCTGCGCCATCTTCCCTGGAGACTGATGCAGCCTCATGTTCCTCTTATGCTTCCATTAAGTTGTGTATGATGGCGAAGGCAAATTGCTTCCATCTCTAGAATCTCTATTATTCTCATGGCACCTTTTAAAACCTGGCGTCTGTCCTCTTTAACAGAGACACCACCTGAAATACAAAGTCATGGCGGCTATACCTGGTCTTTCTCTGTGATATGTATATAGGAGTCTAGGCCACCACTGCTCTGCCCAGACTGTGTTCCTTCTTTTGAAGCATTGGATGACTGTCCAGGAAGACTTGTGTTTTACTTCTTCTCTGCACTCCACCTTCAATGCCTCAAGTGCAAATACAATCAGAATTAGTGATTCAAACAAGCCTTGAGCAGGCCACCAATCACTGGCCACCTGCCCAAGCGTACGCAGGGTGAGGGATTGTTCCTTTGACACCCACAGCCTAGGAACAGGCTCTGGGGAAGCTGGTTTCTCCTTCCATGACACATCAGGGCGAATAGAAAAGCCCAGAAGGTGTCTGAGTATAATAATCAGGACTTATTGACTTCTGCTGGGGTCAGGAGCAAGATTTATTAACCTAAGAGATAAATATTGACTGGAAATTGGGATAGTTTCTCTTTTTCCTCACAGAGACCTGGTAAATTACTCAGACTGCCACTCAGACAGTTGGAAACTTAGAATGTCTCTCCAGTTTTATGTCCACTTTTAGTTATAGACCTCCTGAGGGAAGAAAACCCTTGTGCTACATTTTAGATGGATATTTAAAATCCTGCTAATTATTGCTTCATTTTTTATCTCTTCTAAGACTCTTTGGCCAGGAGCCCTTTTATTACAAAATAATGGGTTTTTGTGTCCCTGGGCCTTCTTCCCTCACAATCATCAGTGTGAGGATGGGAGTTGAGTCCTTATTTCAACCCATCTCATGGGAAGGTTTCTTTCCCATGTCCTTCGCATTTTCTCCAGGCCCGAATGAGACAGTCTTTGTGCTAGCTCAGCACACTTAGTCCCTAGAAGAGTTGCTCAGCAAAGTCCCAGTCCACAGAGGCCCATTTTTATTCCAGTCAACCAGGTCCTGGCCCCTTTGCCCTATGGCTTCAAGTGCTTTGAATTTGCCTTTGGATGTCACTCTTAGTTATTCTCCTCTTTTTCTGGATGACAGAGAATGGTGACCTCACAGCACCTGCTCCCTTTCTTTACCTAGAGCTCATCTCCTTCATCTCAAGTCGGAGGTAGAACCCCGCATTATATTAAAAGCTACACGGTGGTAAGCCTGCGGGGTTCCAAAGCTGTACTCTGTTCATTTAAATGCACTCCTCTCGGAACTGAAAACTTTACACTTTCTACATCCTGTTCTTGCGAACATGAGTGTATCTCGGGCTCTTACATCTCCCCAATTCCAGTAAATTGCTAACAGCATTCATCCCCGTGCCTTGGAAATACCTGAAAACCACTCCTGGCATTAACACAGCACATTGGGAATTTCAAGGCTGTTTTACATTTTAGTTCTTTTCTTATTGTGTATTTAAACTCTAATGCCCTCATTGTGTGTGTGTGTGTGTGTGTGTGTGTGTGTGTGTGTGTGTGTCGGGGCGGGAGGGCATTCCTGTTTGCCAAAGACCCACATGAAAGTTTGGCCTTTTTTTCTATACGCTTTTTCTTCCCTTGTTCTCTTGCAGGCCTCTGTGGATTTTTAATCGCAGAGAATGTCACCTCCGTATTTCTGTTTCCTTCTGAGAAGTGCCATCAAGCTGTGACATGACTGGAGTGTCGGCAAAGCACTGTGGCCAGCAGGCTGCCCAGGTGGCAGATGGGAAGTCCCAGTAGCAACGCTGACCCGTGGCTTGAGCTCTTTCTTGTAGTAACACATTTTCCCAGCAAGTAGCATTTGAGTATGTGACAGGTCTGCTGTGTCCGGAAACAGATGTTGCCTTTCTTTGGGCTGAGGTTTGCACAGCACCCATCAGGCTTCCATGCTTTATGCTGTGCTTGGGGCCATTAAGATTGGGGGAGTGGAGCCAAGGGAAACGGAGTGGCCAGCAGCCGTATTTCCTTAATGCGCCATACGAAAGCTGCCAGTGGAAGATGTCCTTAAGGATGGAAAGAAGCTGCTTCTTGGGGCTCAGCTCACACAGGAAGAAGACTTGCCGTAGGAATGAGCTTCACAGTCAAGAGCAAGAACACCTCTGATGGAAACGCTGAAAATTAATCAGCTGCCACAAGGTGGCGAAATCACATTGAGGTCCTTATGGCACTTTCCTTCCAGGATTCGTGTCAACTGGCTGAAGACAAAGGTATCATTTTTACATTTAAATAAAAACCACTTATCACCCAGATTTACAAACCATTTCCATGCGTCCAGATAGCTATCTGGGTGCAGTGCATAAATCAGTTAGGTTGCAGCTGTTGAATAAAAAGCGGAAAGGTACATTTTGTTTTCTTCCAGTTGCTGAGAAAACCAATGTTCTCCCCATATCTGACGCTCATTTCCTCTCTGTGGATGCATTTGACTGCCTGTGATACACTATCCCTGAAAACATGTTTGAAGGTCAAGAACAGAGAGACTTTCAGATAGGTTTCACAGCTCGTCAGGGAACCTCTGTGAAGTTCTTTTGCTTCTGGATACAGGGTAGAGATGAATGAGTTTGCAAACAATACCAAAGGCATTTTAAATGTCTATCATTAAACACGTGCCTGGGTGAAATTCATGGCGACCCACAGTGGTGTTGCCCATGGTGCCCGAGCTCTGGCAGTGTTTGCAAATCCAGACACATCCACTTACGCTCTTAAACTCCGTGGCTCAGTGGAACCTATTTACAAACAATGCTTTGAAGCATTGCCACGAGGATAGCATGGATGAACTGCAATCAACAGAGCGGCTGAAGCACATGAGCTCAAACCCAACACAGTTAGGCAGGTATCTAGGTTTTATGGGCAAAATCTCTGACAAGGAAGTTGGGACAAGTTAAATCAGCGCTCACATCACCTTTTCTTGTAGTTTTTGTGTTTAGAGCTTTACCTTGCCTGGCTGGCTGTATACCTATACCAAAAATGTACCTCTAGGTTTTTCTGCGTAACAGCCCTGGCTGTCCTGGACCTAGCTGTTATAGACCAGGCTGGACTCAAACTCACAGAGATCTGCCTGCCTCTGCCTCCTGAGTGCAGGAATTATGCTATAGGAAATCCTACCACCAGTAGCCTTTAAGTTACCTGCCTACTTGGGTGTGGCCTCTTGCACTATATATGCATAGTGTAGGATGTAAAGTGTGCATCCGGCCTCTTTCCCGGCTGCTGGATTCAGTTGCTGTTCCCCATTCAAGCAGAGGACTGTGATCTGTGAGTCTACCCCTTATAATGACCTTTTATTATACTCAATCCTGAGCTAGTATGGGATTTCTTTTTTAGTGTTTTTCTTCTGGATTAAAGGCATATACCACCACTGTCTGACTCAAGAACCTACATTTTTAATGTTCTTTATGGAGTAGTATGTTAGCCTGATGTTGAAAACATTGATAGAAATTGGGAACATTGTGAAAGAAAGACCAGGAAAGTAGACACTTGTGGAAAAGGGAGTTTTTATATGTCTAGTTCCTTAACACCCTCAGTGAAGCCCTCATAACATAGGCCTGACTATAAAGGTAATACAGTATCTCGACCTGGCAATGTTTTTCTAAAGGTCCTTTCATGTCAGCTGGTACACTTGCAAGTTACACTGTTGAAAGCTGGCACTAACACGTGACTTCCTAGACCAGTGGCTCTCAACCTTCCTAATGCTTTGACCCTTTAATATAGGTCCTCATGTTGTGATGGCCCCCAACCATAAAATTATTTTTGTTACTACTACATAACTGTAATTTTGCAGTTGTTATTAATCATAATATAAATATCTGATATTCATGATATCTGATATGTGATCCCTGCAAAAGGGATACTCAATCCATAGGAGTCATGATCCACAGATTGAGAACTGCTGTCCTAGACAATGGTGCTTCTTCTGGGCTTGATAAGTCAACTTAAGATGACGACTGTATTAACTAGTGATTACATAGTTTCTGTTTGGTGTTATTCTTGAGTATCTATAGGAATCCGGGAACTACTCTGCCAAACCAAGCTCTGACAAACCACAGGGTTTTGAAATAATTTTTGTTAAGAATATTCATGTTCTCTTTCCTATGAATAAACATAATTCATACGGGATCAAGTACATAGTATAGGCAGAGCCCTGACCAATAACTATTCATTCCAAAGAAGACAAAGGTTAGCATAAGAGAAAAGAACGTAGCTTTGTTCTTACAGTTTGTAAGCTATCCAGAAAACCTTGACTAGGTTTTCATAAAAGGAACAAAGTATCCCTACCAGGCCATCATGTAACCAACATTTTATTAATTTGTCTTCCGAAGAGTGAGGGACTTGTATGTTTTGAAAAATAAGTGTTTCAAAACTATTGTTTGAACTTTTAATGGAGGAAGCTAAATAACATGTTTTCACCGAATAGCAGTTGGGAAGTTTTGTTGTTTTGAAATGGCTAACGTTGTACTTATTAATAGGGGCCTTTATTTCCTAAAACAAGAATTCCAAACTGTCCGGTTTTATCCCAGTAGCTGCAAGCCCTTTTGACATTATCTTCTTGTGAGGTACTCTTGAAGGAAATGTGTTATTAGTAAAGGAGAACCGGGCCTGATGTAAACAAACAGTAGCTACTAGAGCTTTCTTGTCTTTGTTTGACACATGGCTACACAGCCATTGTAGCACTGAGCCACTTGAAAAGTCATTGATCCAAAGCGTGGAGTTTTCAGGGCAGCTCTTGTAAATTCTTCCATAACAGAGTCATATTGGGTAGTTTACGACTAGCTCTGAAGCAGTCACTGGTAATGACCGGGAGTGATTCACAGAGCAAAAGGAGACACACTCTTGCAGGGGCACACTCACAGGGACAGCTTAGGGGACATGTTGTGTCAATAGGCAGAGATTCTAAGACTAGCAAGTCAGCCAGGGGGGGGCAGTTGGGTGCTAGCATTATGGTGTCACTCGACTGCTTCTTTGGTGGAATAACAACTTAGGGAGACAAACGAAGTTGTAAACTGGGCTGCATGGAGTCCTCCTGTCTCTCCCCATCTCCAGAAGGATGGACCTGAGTATTTGACTCACACATTGGGATTTGAGTAAGGCTGTATTTAAAGTAAAGGCCTCACTACCCTACAAACAAAATAGTTGTTTTAAATGCTATAATGGAACGGATTAGGCTTGAAGAAACAAAGAGAAGGAGATAAACAGAGAGTGAAAGTCACTCTCACCCAAAGGATTAGTTTAGGATATTTTCATGGGACATCATGCTTGGGAAGGGTGAAGTGATAGAGGTGGAGACCAAGTTCAATAGTAGAGAAGGATCTATTATTTGCTAAGATATAAATAATTTGGATGGTGATCATTGAGATAATAAAGGAAGGAGAGAGAGGGTAAGATAAAAGGAATGGAAAGAAAAGTTCTTTTCTTGATGGATCTTTTAGTTTTTGACGTGCCAAGCTAAAACTCTGCATTACCCACTTTGTTTTCATAAAAAAACATAACTAAACAAACAAAAACCATAATATACTCCAGGTCTCTTGGGCAATTCTATGTGTTTACTTGGGTAGGCTATGAAGGCCAGAAGTTTAGTTAAATGTTAGTTCAAAATTTGTAAGTAAAGGTTATTTTTTAGAAGGAATGAGCATGTACGTTGGCCAGTAGCAAGGGAAGCAACCTGCCTTCTACAAGTAGGCAAGTTTCACACTTTGCATCTGTTCCCAAAGACATATGTTTTGAGTGTGAGTTCTCTGGCTAGTGGCACTCCTGGAAGCTGGAGAACTTTCAGGAAGTAGGGCCTAGCTGGTGCATGGAATTCACTAGAGATGTGCCTTTAAAGGTATAACTGGGCATCTGGTTCTGACTCCTTTCTCTAGTCCCTGGCCCATTGTGATATAAGGGCCCATGTTCTCCTGCCACAGTGAACTTTATATAGCTTCCAGACCATGATGGAAGAATGATACCCTGTGACCATGATGGAGTGATGATACTCTTGGAAGCCATGAACCAAAATAAATCTTTTCTAGTTGCACAAATAACCAGTACAGTGGATTTCTTCTAGCTGCACACAGGCATTAAAAACAAAACAGCCTGAAGAATGGTATGGAGAGAGAGTTCAGCAGTTAATACACCGGTTGTTCTTCTAAAGAAGACCCAGGTTAGATTCCCAGTACCCACATGGCAGCTCACAACTGTCTGTAACTCCAGTTCCAAAGGGTCTAAAAACCTCGTTTGTTCTCCACGAGCATTGCTTGTATGTTGTGCACAGGCATTCAAGCAGGCAAAACAACCATACACATAAAACAAAAACAAGCTGTACAAAGAAAAGTTTTAAGAAAAAGATAAACAGATAAATCTTCCTTATATTAAAATGTGGAAGCTATGTCTAAACATGCATCATGGTGCCTGCCCTACTGATTTCAGAGGTCAGACAACATCATTAGCATCAACTCTCTGTCTAATACCTTACACACAAGTTCAGACAACAAATACTTGACTTATTACCACTATAATATAGTTTCAGAAGCTCCCTTGGAGTTAATCTTTTAATAAACAAGTAGTTATTAGCAAGACAGGTAGATAGTTTGATAAATGATTGAGATAGATAGATAGATAATAGATAGATGGATAAGTAGATAGATAGATAATAGATGGATGGATAGATAGATAGATAGATAGACAGATAGATAGATAGATAGATATAGACAGAATTCAGAGAACTCATATAACTATTGGCTGTATTTCTTTGAGGACTCTTGATTGAGCATCATTCAATTGTAGATGTTCTGATCACACCCTTGTTGTGTTCTGAAAGAAAAGGGCATGGCTCTCCTATTCAAAGTCTAGCATTCTTAGTCACTGTAAATTTTTCCATCTCATTGACCCCCCAAGTTTTTCAATTGTAAAATGAAAGCAGTGTTATTTATCTTCTTGTAATTGCTCTTATAACCACAAAATGGGTAGATTTTCTTGTAAGCATAGGTACAAGAATTGAAATATAGCAGGAGATCAACAAATGACAATGTGTATTTATTAGCCTTTTATCTATTACACTGAAAGACACTCAGAATGTTGACCTGTGATCCAGGTCTGTGAATCTCAATCCTATACCAGTTGCTATTCCTAGACAATGAAAAGAACCTGTGAGGTATATGAAAACTTACTCATATGCAGCACGTGAAAGAAGAATGACATGAAACCACTGGGTGAAAAAGGCTTCAAGTTTCCAGTGTCAAGTTTGCCAACCATAATGACATCTCACGGATTTGCGCTGAAATGCAAGTTCTGGGGTCAGCTTACCTTTCAGCAATCTTGTTATAACTGTCATTGAGCTATCACAAATACCTAAGATTTTTTCTTTGTCTTTAGGCATGTTACAAGTTATTTCCCCAGTTTTGAGATTATCTACACACACACACACACACACACACACACACACACATACACACACACACACACACACACACACACACAGAGAGAGACACACAGTGTCCTGATTTCCAGATGGAGTGACTCAGTGTCACTTCTGCTTTCTGGCCTTGACACTGAGGGAGCAGGAACTAAATGAAGCTCTAATCTCTCTGAGTCACAGGGCGATAAAGAGCAGAGCGCCCTCCTTGGCTGACCTGACAGAGAAGGCTGCTTTCTGTTGTTCAAAGTCAGATTCTGAGACATAGCTAATTTTGTCACACACAGGATTTGGTGAATAGAAACTACAGCCTTGCTCTATAAAATGCTAAGATTCGCAGCATGAGTTGAGCAGTTGGCTTGTGAATCGGCGGAAGCTGTTCACAGAATGTATAGGGACAACACAGTGCTTTCAGTATCAAAATACCTGACAATGAAACCAGGGTTCTTTCTGAGAGTCTCTGTTAGTCAAAGCACTTTGAAAAATTCTGATTTACAATGTTTCCTGCAGTACTTTCTTTTCTCACTAGATGTTAATTACAAAATGTAAATAAATAAAATTCTGGCAAATAGCAACCGATAAAGAAATATTTAGCTAGTCCTGCTGTTTGCCTAAACTGTGATGCTTTTCTTTATTCCCTTTCTCCATGAGCCTACTTCCTTGTGTCTGGCAGGGGATGCTGGGAATCGAACCCAAAGCCTTGTGCATGCTAGGTAAGCACTTTACCATTGAACTACATTTCCAATCCATTTTGCTGTCTTTAGTTTAATTAAAATGGGAACTTCTCAATAAAGTCTTATCTGATGCAACCAATTGCAATTAATTGCCCACTTCCACTGATACCAATTTGTACTTCAAGTTTAGTATTTACCACCCTCTGACTGATAACATAATACCTTTTGTATATATCCCAAACTCATCAGATTTTAATCCCCTTTCAAATTGAAAACATAGGTTATTTATCTTAATATCTTCTCCAGGATTAAGCCCAAGATTTTAAATTTAGATTAAACTAAGTGAATTCTCACTGAATGAAATTATGCTAAAGGCTAAAAGTCTAATTGTTTAGCTTGGGGAGACGGCTCAGGAAGAAAAAGACTTTGCTGAACAAGCCAGATGAGTAGAATTTGGATTTCCAAAACCCTAGGGCAAGTCTAGATACAGCAACTCATATCTGCAATCCCAGTACTCCTACTGTGGGATAGGAAACAGACATAAAACTGCCCAGGTGCTCAAGAGTAAGCTAGCTGGGATAATGCAGTTCCATGTCAGAAACAAGGAGGAAAGAGAAAATTGATCCACGTCCTGACAACTGATCCATGAACTGACACCTGAAAAGTTGTCTTCTGACCTCTCATGTATTCACACACACACACGCACACACACACACACACACACACATTCACTATATATATGTATATATATTTAAGTGTATTAAGAATTATATAAGCCGGGCGGTGGTGGTGCACATGCCTTTAATCCCAGCACACGGGAGGCAGAGGCAGGCAGATCTCTGTGAGTTCGAGGCCAGCCTGGTCTACAAGAGCTAGTTCCAGGATAGGCTCCAAAGCTACAGAGAAACCCTGTCTCAAAAAAAACACCAAAAAAAAAAAGAATTATATAAATACCAATAACCAAATATTGGCTCACTTACAATGAGCCAAAAATTATAATAATGATTCATATTCTTCTTATAACTTACATCTGTGTGGTAAGTACAGTTATCTCCATTTTACAGACAGGAAATATGACCCTGAGAGAAGTGTAGTACTTTGTCTGATATCATGCAGCTCATAACTTTATTCTATTGTATTATATGTGAGGTTAGATTTTTGCTTCCAGTTGCAGAAAAATAAACATTTACCATTATATATGTGTTATTGGTACATTCCTCCATTGCTCTTTTTCCTATTGAAGGGTAGTCCACCCCAAAGTTTGGAAGATTAAACTTGAAGCACACCAAAGAAGTTTGGGTTGGTAGGACAAAATGGGAGCGGGGTTAAAGGTTGAGGAAGATAAGCCTAGTGGAAACAAACAATGCAGCTGTAGCAACCACCCTCTGCTTCTCACCATCAGCATGAAGAATGGATGAAGAAGGCAGTGACCAGAAGAGGAGGAAGGCACCGGTCTGTTATGCACATTGTTGGGCAAGAGAAAGTGAACTTTGGTTCATTCTGGCTTTGGAACCTTAGGGATCCTGGTGGGAAAAATATTCAAATAACATCATTGGATGTTAGATGTTGGGGTAGCTAAGATAAGCTGCAGATTACTTTTTAATAAAAGTAGCTTTGGAAATTGCCTTTGTCTTTTTATCCTTCGTATTTGCTGTATTTGGTGGAAATGCTGTCATTAGCATTAATTGAAAGAAAGTGCCTGAGATACTTAAATCTTTGTCAGGGGAAAACAGACTCTTCCAGATCAAAGAGTCAACGTTTTGCTCTGATGAAAAGATAATCCTATTGCGATGACTCACCACAATTGATTTCTTGCTTGCAACCTCATTATAGATGGCAGTTGGTCGTCAATGCAATCACACGTTCACAAATACTTCATGCGTGCCTAGCATGTGCTACCACTGAATGGGAGCATCACAGGGAATGAAAAGACTAAAGAACGTGTTCTTTCCATCCAAGAGCACAAACATGGGAAGTGCATCCCAGAGTCCATACAATAAAGCAGTACAGAATAGATACAAATGCCAAAAGACAGCAGAGTGAGGTGGTCCAACTTAATACAAACTAGCTAGCAGAGAAACACTATAAGAACAAACAGAAGACTGTCAGCAAAACATTATCACCATGGGCAGAGATACTAAAATTTATTGAAAATTAATAATAATCTATTTATGTAATAGTATGGAATATGGATTCTCCATAAATATATGGGTTTTTATTTCAAGTACATCCTTTCTTCAATTGAAAATAGATTTTTTCACATCATGTATCCTAATTATATTTTCTCCTCCCTCTACTCCTCCCAGTTCCTCTAGACCTCCTATCCCATTGTGATCCATGCCCTCTCTGCCTCTCATTATAAAATAAACAATCACATCCTCCAATCAATAGGACGCTATCAAGTCCCACTCCTCCCCAAAACCCTCTAATCCTCTGCCACCTCAGAACAAAGAATTGGGAAAGAATTTTTTTCAATCAAATGGACCTAAGAAACAAGTGGGTATAGCTATCCTAATATCAAACAAAGCAAATTTCAAATTAAAATCAATCAAAAGAGATGGTGAAGGACACTTTGTACTCACAACAGGAACAATTAATCAAGATGACATCTTACTCCTGAACATCTATGCCCTAAATACAAGAGTACCCACGTATGTAAAAGAAACATTACTAAAGCTTAAATCGCACATCAAACCCCACACACTAATAGTAGGAGACTTCAACACCTCACTCTCAACAATGGACAGGTAAACCAGACAGAAACTTGACAGAGAAATAAGAGCACTAACAGATGTCATGACTCAAATGAACTTAACAGACATCTACAGAACATGCCACCCAGACACAAAAGAATATACCTTCTTCTTCTCAGCAACTCATAAAACCTTATCTAAAATTGACCACATACTCAGTAACAAAGCAAACATCAACAACAACAAAAAAATTGGAATAACCCCATGAATCTTATTGGATCAGCATGGTTTATAGTTAGAATTTAACAATAAAAATAATTGCAGAAATCCTACAAACTCATGGAAATTGAACAGTACTCAATTGAACTACCCCTGGGTCAAGAAAGAAATAAAGAAAAAGTAAAGACTTCCCAGAATTCAATAAAAATGAAGGCACAACATACCCAAACCTATGGGACACTATGTGGTATGGGAGGTCCTTCTGTCTGTGCGTTTCTTTTCTTGGTTAATGAATAAAGAAACTGCCTTGGCCTGTTGATAGGGCAGAACATAGGTAGGCGGGGAGACAGAACTGAATGCTGGGAAAAGGAAGGCAGAGTCAGAGAAACACCATAGATCTGCCACCAGTGATGAGATGAAATTTTGCTGGTAGGCCACAACCTCATGGTAATACACAGGCTAATAGAAATGGGTTAAATTAAGATGTAAGAGTTAGCCAATAGGAAGTTAGAGCTAGTGGGCCAAGCATTGATTTAATGAATATAGTTTCTGTGTGGTTTACTAATTTCCCAAGAATATACAGCTACTAAAAAATAAGGTGAACTGCTCTCTGGAAGATCATCTCATATTTGTGTCTAAAGGAGCCTCCTGTGAGTTGAGCAAAGGCGGAAATGGGTAAGATGTCTACTGTGGCATCCAATAGCAGTCAGAATGGAGACCAAATCTGAAGCACGATTGAGAAAGTAGAATGGAATGTGGCTGTTGATGAAAACACAGATGATGACAGACAAATTCTCAGCTGTGAAGAATGGGAATGTGTTATTGCAATGATTTCGGGACTGATGAGTCAGATAATGGCAGCAGGTGCTGCTTATCTTTTTAATAAATGATTTATTCTTGTGTGGATGTACATGGTATCTTGTTTGAGAAGTATGGAGAGTAGAAGCAGACTGTCCAGGTTCAAACCCCAAGACTATGGCTATTAGTTAGCTTTGGAACAATGAGCTCCTCATTTTACATTTTATAAGTTAAAAAACAAATCTTGCCTTTGGGGTTTTGCAATTTAAGCAGCCTAAAACTCATTGGCTTAAAAACAGAAAGCATTTATTTTACTGATGGTTGTATGGTTCAATTGGGGGATTCTTTATGATCTCAATTACACTTTTTATGGGTCTTCATCTGGTTTCAGCAACCATGAATCTTGTGTGTGTGTATCTGTGTGTGTGTGTGTGTGTGTGTGAGAGAGAGAGAGAGACAGAGAGAGACAGACAGAGAGAGTATCACTATATAGCCCTAATGTTGGCTGGCCTGAAACTCAAAGAGATCCTCCTGCCTCTGCCTCCTGTCATAAAGGAATCAGACAAACCTACGTGTCTGTTATCTTCTTACAATGAGACAAACATGGTCTTTTATATCATATTTTTTAAGACAAAAAGTATATGTTTTAGGGGAAAAGATAAATTTCCCTTCGTAAAAATATGGGAGAGACAGAAGATCTCTCCTGTAATCAATCTGATTGATTTCTCTACGCCTTGCTATGAGGGTGGGCAGGACAATTCATTTCTCAAGTTATAAAGCATCTAACTCTAATAAAGCCTGGTCAGAGTGTTCTCTCCAATTTTATCTCAATAACCAAGAGGGAAGGGCGGAGCCTGCTACTCATTCATAGCTTTTCACAAAGAAAAACCCCAGGGAGAAGTTTGCTGCTGGGTATCAGAAAAAGCTGGAAATGAGCTGTCAAAAACAGATCAACCTAAAACTCCTTCCTCAGAGTGGAGTCACTGGGAGAATAAGGAGGTAAAAATATATCGTATGATGTATATTACTCACTTTAGTAATCTTCATGCACTTGAGTAGGTTTTTTTGAATTTTCATAAGTGATTAAAACTCTTTAACATTGTTTTCAGAACTTGGGAGTGAACAAACTTCCCTTTCTGTTCTCATCTCTAGCTGATGGATCATTATCTCTCCTTTCCTTATTTGTCTGAAAGTTAAAGATTCCAAAATCAGTATTTCAAAATACAAGTTAATATTACCTTTTAACTTTCAAACTACAGTATAATTTTCCATCTTTTATCTATATTTTTGTAACAACCTCACTTCTTATGTAATTTTGGCTTTTTAAAAGTGTTTACATTCACTTTTTATCTAGAGGCGTTAACTTGTAAAGTGTGTACCAGGCTGTCCTGGAATGTAGCTGAGAGTGACTTATCGTTTTCGGATCCCCTTGTCTTCATTTTAGGAGTCCTAGGGTTAAAAGCTTGTGCCCCCATAGCTGGTTTTATGTGGAGGGATTGAATCTGGAGCCTCCTGCTTGCTAGGCAAATTCAACTACTTTCCCAGACCTGTGCTCCATTTGAGATGCCCAGTTCTAATGTGCCCTCCAAAAGGTAACAAAACAGTGCTTTTACAGCTCAAGGTTACAGTCAGATTGATCTTTTGAAAAAGATGTGAGATCTCAGGGTGGCACCTTTGACTGCTTTCAGCTTAGACTATAATGTGTCAACCGAACACCATGTGCAATGTAGCATGAGTAAAAGTATTTTGTACTTGGAAGTATGTACGTGTGCATGCATGTGGAACCAGAGGACGTTAGGGATCATTCCTCAGGGGCACCTTTAGTTTTGAAAGAGGGTCTGTCACTGGTATGCAACTTATCAAGTAGCTTAGGCTGGCTAATCAGCAAACCTCGGGGAATCCCTTGCCTCCACCTTCCTGGGCTGGGAACTGCAAGCATGCATCACCATGACATCCCCTCCCCCTTTTTAAAAGATGAGTTCTGGAGATCAAACTCATGTTCTTATGCTTACAAGACAAGTGTTTTATCCGCCCAGTTATCTTCCCAACTCTAAGATTTGTGATAGCAGATGTCTTTGCGAGCCCCTAGTTATCATCACTGAAGTAAGCGAAGAAGAGAAAGAGGTCCAGGTTTCTCTGACTCAGTTGCTACATTAGTTTGAGAGTGGAAGGACTCTGAGACTGAACTATAAAGTACAGATTCTTCTAGAATATAGCAATCAACACAGCTGCAAGGCTGTCCAGTGACTTCATCCTTTGTCGTCACCTTTTGCCACCTCCCATGTTTAATTCTGCTGATTCCTTATGGTGTGCCCTAATTACAAAAGAACAAGTGACTAATTAAAACAGATTTTACAGTAATTTGTTTTGAGCAATTTGGCACGAAATCATAAAAGTACTGCTAAATAAGAAAAGCAAACATAATTGGGTGAAAATGCATCATAAATTTTAAAAAGTTTAAAAAAAAATGAAAAGGGAAACAACAAAGCATTAAAATTCCAAACACTTTCCACTGTTTTTCAACATTAATAATACATGAATAACCCATTACAAAAGAATAGTCATGTTTGATTATTTTTTTACCAGTTTGGTTTTAGGCAAATTGTTTTCAACCACAATTGGATGCTAACAAATAGAAGCAGTGATCTGAGCCAAGACCCTTGAAATGTGGAGAGCATTAGCTGTTGGAGCTGCAACACAAAGCGGGATTTGATCCGGGTTCACCAAAACAGTTTATCTGAAATGTCTTAGATTCTGTATATTTGTGGTATATCTCCCCATCTTCCCGTTAATATGTCTCCAAGAAACTATCATACCTCTGTGTATAGACTATTGATGATTCTTGCTGCCTGATCTAAACATAATTATACAGTATTTCTCTTTTGTGATTGGTTTATTTCAATTAACATCTTCAAGGTCCCTTTGTGTTCTGCCGTGTCAAGTATCCTATTTAAAGTCTGAGGGCATTCCAGTACGTGTCTGAAACACATTTTGTATATCCATTCATCCATCCATGGACCCAAATCACTTCCACCTTTTGGTTCATGTGAAAAATGCTGATTTGGACACAGGCTGACAATTAAATAGGCAGAAAAAGTAAAAAAAAAATTCTCCTAGAAAACTAAATCCTATTGACAAAGTGACATTGCTTGTCTCTCCCATCCCTGCTTCTCATCACATGCAGCAGTCTGTCTGCATTTCCTTCTTGAGTTATGTGAGTCACCTCTGCATCTTTACACAATAAATTCTGTGTTTTGCCTAAATTGGTTCAAGCTAGCTTCTGTCATTTACAGCCAAAGTGCCTGGACGAATACATGAACAGGAGGAAAAACTTCTACAAGCAAAGACAAGTTCAAGTCATGACAAATAGTCTTTTCATTCTATGAAGTGATAAATAAGATAAAAACTTCTGTACAAACCAAGAGATTAAAAGCTCCCAGTGCTGAGGCAGACTGCAGCACTTCTGATCTTAGAAAACAGAGAAACAGAGGAAATGCTGCCTTTGAAACCCAGGTGACCTTTCTGCATTTGGTTATTAGTTTTTGTTCTCTTATTGTTTTGTCTTGTTTTTCCCCCTGTTCTTCTGCAAATCTGGAATTGCCCGAAATGAATGGAATCTCAAAGAGCAGCTTGTCTTTCATGAGATTCACTGACCACCAAGAAAGAAATCAAACAGAATTGTTTCTGCAAGTTTCGACTCTTACCTTTCTTTCTTCTCTGTCTCTTGACTTCTCCTATGTGGAAGTGATATCTAGCAAAGCGAAGACCATGCATGCTGCTAATATCCATCTAGTCCAAACAGAGCAGCATTCTCTCATCCCACATCTCATAGGCATGCTCAAAAACAAAAACTAACCAATTCCAGCAGAGACTCTTTGTTTCCTGTGCTTTTTCTAACAGCCACTTGCAAGTTTTATTCAGGCTGAAAAATATTGACTCTTCTAAAAAATGGCAGGAAACTTCACTCTTCACACGAAATTAATCTCTGTGTTTATCCAAGCTGGTCTTTGCATGTCAAACTAATTTCAGTATTTAGACCTGGCTTTCCACACTCCCCCTTTTTCTTCCCTATTGTGGCTTTCATTAATTCCCTTAGAGGAGCCCTTCTCTTGCTTAACACTGCTGGGCCTTTATTTTCCTTAGCCTGCCTTTACTATTTGCAATTTTTTTTATCCGTTTGTGATACTTTTTAGACTTTTCTCCTAACACTCAGATTTCTGATGAATATTGCAAAAGTAAAGAAAGTAACTATGCTGGAGACAGGGCAAAGAGTGAGCTCTTTTCTCTTTTCTGTGTCTGTAATGGTTTGGCTCTGTTGAGACACTGTAACCTGAATCTACAGCATGCTTAGTATTTTGTAAAAGAAAAATATAAGGGTCTATGGAAAATCTTCCCCAAAGCCGCTGAAGAAATGTGTACATGTGGGCATTTGTGAAAGGGTGCAAACCATCAACCCATGCCTTAAAAGACAAATTAACATTAAATAGTCCATGTATTGTGGACTTGTGCAAACTTACTTTGAATTGCAACAATTGTCTATTTAACTCTTATATTAAATACAAAAATATCGGCCCTTTAAACTAAGGTCCATCTTACAAACAGATAATTGTTCTCAAAACACTCACTAAGAAATTAAAATTTAAAAAGCTGAATCCATATTTTGCTGACTTTAATTTAATAATCAAATGTCTTAGCTTTGTTTTGTATATGTATTTATAATCACTGAAGATCAGTGCAAAAGAAAAATCTATGTACATCTTTTAAATACTACATGGATCGTATACAATTTCTACGATTTGTGACAAAAAACTTCCCATATCTATAACTGATGACACTGTCTAGTTAAAATCTCCTGCTTATCAAGAGGAAGGGGTAGATACCATATCTCAGCTATCACAACCCCTCTCAAAAGAAATGTGTATAATAAATATGAAATGCACTATTTGATCATACAGTTTATTAGAAATGACTATATGGGGCACTGTGAAAGAAAACAGTATCTGTCTCAGACAGATAGCTTCTCTCAGGGGATTAATGGAAACAATAAGAAAGACTAGACATATATGCAAATGGATGATTGAAAAATAGAGAATATACCTTGAAAAACACAAGCATGTCAAATGTAAGTTACAAAAAAAAATCCCTATAGAAGTAGGCAAACATGATGATGTATGCCTGCAATCTCAGCCTGTGGGAAACTGAGGCAGGGGAACCGCCAGTCCTGGGACAACTGGGGCTATACTGCAAGACCCAGCCTTTTTTTTTGGTTTTTCGAGGGTTTCTCTGTGGCTTTGGAGCCTGTCCTGGAACTAGCTCTTGTAGACCAGGCTGGCCTCGAACTCACAGAGATCTGCCTGCCTCTGCCTCCCGAGTGCTGGGATTAAAGGTGTGCACCACCAGTGCCCAGCAAGACCCAGTCTTAAAACAAAGCAAATACCTTCAGAAGTTCAGACTTTGAAATGGATGGCCAGCAGTCTCCAGATGAAGATGAAGCTAAGCCAAACATGGAAGAGTTTGCAATGATCAAAGAAGTCAGAACCAAAATCTGGAATTCAGAATCTTAGCTGCTGCAAGTTGGGTGGTGTGATCACAGATGAATATCCCCAACCCCCTTGAAAGGAGTGAAGCGAACAGAGAAGTGGGGCTAGACTGGAGTTTTCAAGGGAATAGAAGAAATGTGTCTGGCTTCTCTGATAAGAACGGGGCGGGGAGGGGGCACGGGCATATACCTTCACACAACTTTTCAGACAAATGAAATAGACGTAGAGAAACTAAGGTTCTATCTTCACTTAGATCCACAGAAAATAAAGCAACTACCACCCTGACAGAAGCAATTATAATGGTCTCCAACAAGTGTTTCAGAAATTTGTATGGTCACATAGCGCCTTAAGAAAAAAATAAATAAAATGAATACCTTTTACTTTAATCTCTCAAAAATTCTATGAGTAAATGTGTATATACTGAATATGCATCTTTGAATGCATATTCATGGAACACATCTCTATGCCAAGATTATTTTGCTTAAATATAGATTAAATATGTCAGGATTATGTTGCTGGTGCTTAATTTATTCCTTGAAAACCCAAGATTGAGATTTAGTGGGTCAAACTTTAATTGTTTGTTTTGTTTTGTCTTTTAAATCGACATGAAATTTGATCAGTAAGAAAGTTGAAAAATAGTACTTACATACCTTCATTAAAGATTAGGCATGAGCCTGCCCTTCCCGGCATAAAGGAGAATATTCCCTTAGCTTGATGCACTTTATCCTCATAGACATCACCTCAGATTGGATTACATGTGTACCTAAGGGTATGTGGTTGAGTGCCGGAGCACAGTAACAGGAGATAAATGCCACGCATCTTCCTGGAGTAACCATTTTATTCAATGATGAGGAAGTAGGGCAAGTTAAGTAATTTAATAGTAAGTAATTGAGGACATAGTTTCTTATTAAAGCGCACACAGAAAAATTATAGTGCACAATGTAAAAGGCTCCTGAAGTTTCATGGGAAAACATGATGCATCAAATAAATTTCCCTCATGGCTGGTTATGTAAGCTGTGTGCCCACACAGCAGGAGGAAAGAGAAGGCTGTATGAAAGATTCTGCTGCAAGCTCACTCTCCTTAGACACATTTTGGGAGAATATTTTATCATGCCATTGCCTCAGTGAATTATTATTTTCGTACCTATGAATCTTACTGTTTGCTTAATCTTATTACTAGAAGAGTAGAAAGGTTTACTCTCATGGAAGGTTGTCTTCCAGGATTTAAGACCTGATTCTGTAGCCCATTCTTGCTTTTAGTAGAGGCCTTTAATTCTTTTGCATGGCTTCTGGAGCTCGAGGTTAGCGACAATACCTCCAATCCCATCTCCATCCTGTTGAATTGGTCTTGGGTCCCAATGTTCCCTATAGCAATGAGTAATGTAAGACAATCAGTTCAGTCTGCACCATTAACCCCCAGGGATTAGTAGCCCTCTGTGCAATTGAATGTTCCTAGATGAGTCCCCGTGGTGAACCACCTGCCAGGACACAGCACGTCACAGGCAAGCTAAGAAGCTAGCAAGAGATTTACAGCTCAAACCTGTGCTGAGCAATCAAGATATTCTCTCCCACAATTTACAGCAACTGTACCATGACCTAATTTCTCATGCCTCCACCCTCACCCAAACCCTTAAAATTTTGATTCTGATTTATTCAATACAATTTCAAAAAGTTACGGAGGAAATTCCCATTTCTTCATCATTATTTTAGAAAACCTATTGTATTCCAGGATACTCTTTAAACTTCTGCTAAGTCCATTATTAACATTTGGTCTTTACTGGAATAGGAGTTGGGGTCACATACACATAAGGGCTGCCTCTCTCTCTCACTTGTGTGAAAGGGGCAGCCTTTCAGCAAAAGCATTGTCCTCAGAGAGCTCTAGACCATGCATAGAGTATATACAAAATTCAACATCATAAAATCCAGCCTTTATTTACTAGAGTTTGACACACCGGTATTTGCATTGGTATGACACTTCCAATTTGCATTATTAAAAGGCAGCAAGCATTTTGTTATCAAACAAGATGGCCTGAGAGAGAACAAATGCACCCTACTCAAGCATGTATAAAGCACATTAAAACCGCTTTCAGTATAATAAATGCCAAGCGATGAATGGCCCTCACTCCACCAGTGTCTGGTCTCATGTGTTCTGACCCTCACCCCACCAGTGTCTGGTCTCATGTGTTCTGAGACACTACGGAACATGGAAAGAAAAACTCAGTACCTTCCAGCTCTGAGCTGAGCAGCTGGAACTGCAAGCAGAAGGAAAGCACAGCAGCAGAAAGGATCCCAGACATGAGCTACAGATAACACTTCAGAGTGTTCCCAAAGACTTCCTCAGATATTCGCTAAGCTGTGTGAATGGTCTGTGTGTGGTAGGAAGCTCCCCACAGCTGCACGAGGATTATCTGAGAGGATTACAGAGAACAAGGCTCAGCATTCATGGGAAATCCAGAGGGATGCCTGTTTCATCCTCTGTACTGCAAATACCCATAAGTCATCCAGGAAAAATGATTCAAAATGGACCTATTTGAGGAGATAGTTATTCCTAGTTGGAATACTAAATTGTTCCCACATTTTAATTTTTTTTTAAAAAAAAAAAGAAGAAGAGGAAAGGGCAAAATCCTGAAAGAAACAATTAAATGGATCAAACTATTTCTTAGTAACCAGTGTTCCAGAATAAAACTCATGAATATTTATAGATACACAAAAATATCCAGAATTAAACAAAGTAATATTCACGACATCTTGCCTGCAATTAGGGAGCACGAGGAATACAAAGAAGCAGAGAAATTCAAACTACAATTAGAAGTCAAAATCAGCTAAATCCAATCCTGAAGTGACAGAGGAGGAGAACAGCTAACAGCGACATTAAAGCAGCAGTTGGGACTGTACTCCCAACCAACTACCTTTTAAAAATTGAATAAAATGAGCGACTGAGGTGAAAGCTACCAAACCTAATATGAAACAACATTCTGAAGGTAAGAAGTGAGGGGAAAAGTGATGGACTTGCATACACAATAGCAGACACAATGCAGAGTGAGACTTTGGAGAAGACAGGGAAGCAGAGGAAGCAGCCTTGTGTCCTGAAAACCCTCCAGGAGCCCAGGTGTCTGATTTCCTAAATTGTCTCAGGACACGTCGAAAACATTTGAAGACATGAGGCTCTAAATGTGTCAACATGATTGAAAGCGGTAAGCCTATAGATCTAAAAAACCCAATATACTCCAAACACAAGATATGTGAAGAAAGCTAGCACAATGTATTTCATAACCAAGATTTAAAAAAAAACAGTGAATAAAAATATCCCTATACCAGCTAGAGGAGAGGCATTAAGTGCAGAGAAACAAAGGGAAGAATAGCAGCATCTGTCTTAGAACAAACAACGCAAGGAAACAAAGCACAGAACAGATTGGAAAAGGGTTGTTGGAAAATGGAAGGGAGAAAAAACTGCCAATCATAAATTCTATATCTAAGAAATGTCTTTCAAAAGCAACAAAGGGCTCTCTTCCCATCCCTCTTCTGAAGAAGTAACTGCCCCCTCCCCCCTCCCTTTTTTACCTCTCTCTAGCCTCCCTTCTCTCTTCTTCCCCCTATTTCCCTCCCCCCTTTCCTTTCTCCTCCATAACTCATTAAATAAACTCTATACCCCCCAAAAGAGCAACAAAAGTGAACATGATGGTATTTAATCATAATAGGTATTTAATATCATAATAAAATCATCCATTATTATGATTAATAAATGTATGCTATAATATTAAAATAAAAAAGGATAAATAATTCTGTTTAAGTCCAAAAAAAGGCTAAAAAATCAGATTCACATCTAAGTGTCTTTTTAAAGCACTCTAGATAGAAGAAAATGGCAGTTAAAACAATGGCTGTATGGGATAGCCTCTGAAGGCTTTCTTACCATTTTAATTGCTGCATAAGAAAATTGATCATGTAAACAAAAATAAAAATTTTGCCTTCAGAATTTATGATTTTATTAAGAAAATCTAGAATGCTTAGAGAAAATGTAAATATATTATTGCAAAACTCTAAAAGATGAAGTGATGAACTCTCACTTGATATTATGTTGGAAAAAAAAAGATGTGCTATATAAACCCTAGAGCATTGACGAGATTTAGTTATAATCCAACGAAGAAGATAAAACCAAAAATGTATTCAATTAATTCAAAAGAAAACAGAATATTTATTTTTATCTAATAGAATGATGACAATTAGTGAATATAGAATAAACTAAATCAAACGGAAATTAATTAAGGGTGGTAAGAACTCTCAGGTAAGCCTAACAATATTAATAACTGCATCAAATTCAAAGGTTCCTAATATTCAGAGTAAATGGCAGAGACTGGCTGTAAGACTATTTCTCATACAGCGCATTAGGACTTGTGTTCTAAGATGCCCAGCACCCATGTGAATAGCCTGGTATGAACCCTCAGTATCTGGTGGGGGAAGGTGTCAGGAGATCGTCATACTCCAGTGGCTCACTGGCCAGCCAGATGAGCTGGAAAACATTGAGCAATGGGAGATACTGTCACAGGAGAATAAGGCAGAGAACAATAGGAGACACCTGCCTACCGCCCCCCTGACATGTATAGGTGTCCACAGGTAACACACATGTACATGTATGTACAGTCAAACACCACAACAAACACATGCATATACCCCCACACACACACAGGTTAGAAAAATTTGAGAACAGTATAATTCTCAATTATCCCCATGAAAATATTTTCCTGTTACTAGACTCAGACACATACATTAGAAAGAAACCTACAGACCAACTTCTCTTAACATACTATTAACAAATCAAAATTTAATATACGTTTAAAAGAAACTGCAGCGTTAATGCCAGGAAAGCAAACTTGTTTGACATTTGCTCATCAATGCAATTATGTATGTCCATACATTTGAAAAGCAAAACTAACTACGTGATCATTCAATTGATTCAGAAAAAAAAAATGTATTTGACAAGATCTGGCATTTATGCTTGGAAGTTACTCTTAGCAAACCAAGGATTTTGGGACTTCATCAACTTTCCCAAGGGCAGAATTTTACATTTGTCTTCACACCTAATGGGCAAAAAGGAAATACCCTTCCCCTTTAATATGAAGTGGGCCCATTTTTCTATGCAACATTGTACTGGAGGATCTTAGATACTCAGATCATACAAGAAAAAGAAGTAAAAAGCATTGAACAGTAAGATTGGGGACCTGGGTGAAAAGTATTTGAATTATAGATGATATGATAGTTTTGTTGGAAAATATGATGTGAGATACATAAAATCTAGAACTAATAAGGGAGTTTGGGAAGTTTGTAGGTCACAAGATGGAAATAAATAAAATGTATTTCTAAGCATTCCCTTTGAATTAGAGAGTTTTTTTTTAAAAAAATAAAACCTGACAAACCAATTCCTTAATTATTTAGAACTACAAATGAGCTATCATAGCCAAAATAGTTTTGGAAAGGGAATAAGATTTACAATCAAACAGTCATCAAAATGGTCTCATATCAACACAGCAAGAGACAGATAAATAAATGCAGAAATTTTTTTTCAAAAACCTACACATCATAACCCCTTGTTTTAAACAAAGAAAGAAAGAAAATTTACTGTGCTTGGATAATTGGTTACCAGCATGTCATATAAATGATTATAGTTCCAAATTCCACATAAAATTTAATTAAAAGTAGATCACAGACATAAATAGAAAACAAATACTAAAATTTAATAAAAGAAAAATCATTGTGAATCTGAATTATGCAAAGAATTATTTGACACTTCCCCAAAATTACGCTGCAACAAAGAAAAACCTGAAATTAATAACTTGTTATTGATCTAAGTTTAAAAGCGTTCCTTCTTGAAAAACATTGATAATTGTAGAAAGTGATACCATCAGAAAATAGGTTTGCACCCAGAATACAGAAACAGGTATGAAAAATAAGAAATAAGAGCCGGGCGGTGGTGGCCCACGCCTTTAATCCCAGCATCGGGAGGCAGAGGCAGGTGGATCTTTGTGAGTTCGAGACCAGCCTGGTCTACAAGAGCTAGTTCCAGGACAGGCTCCAAAGCCACAGAGAAACCCTGTCTCAAAAAACCAAAAGAAAAAGAAAAAGAAAAAGAAATAAGAAAATATTTTTAATTGAGCAAAATATTGAAGTACTTGTCCAAAGATATAAATGCGCGCGGGGGGGGGGCACTTGGTCCTGCTTCAACTCTATGTGCTAGGCTTTGATGACTCCCCATGGAAGACCTCCACCTTTCTGAGGAGTGGATGGGGGAGTGGGGTGCAGGGTGAACAAGAGGAGGGGATGGAGGGCTCAAACTGTGAGTTACAAATCACAGTTACAAATCAAACTGTGTTTGGTTTGTAAAATGAGTAAACAAATTTTAAAAAAGAACACATGTAGCAAGAGTCATTAGACAAAGTGAATCTTACCTCTGTGGTATGCTGTTAGACACCTCCTACAAGAATCAGGTGAACTAGATGAAATGCTAGTTTTATTGGAAAATACCATGTGTTATAAAGAAGAGTTCCTAGAAAAGTTCAAATGCAATATGTATTAATAAGGACTTGGAAAAAACAGAAATCCCATTACCTTTTGGTTGATATTTTAAGTGTCATCATCAATTTGGAAATGTTGGAAAGCTTCCTAAAATCTTAAACTACCAGATGGTCAAGTCATGCTACTCCTGAGTAATTACCCAACAGGGAGAAATGTATAAATCCTAACATATATTTATTCATTCAATGAATAAAAATAAATTGTATGTTTACATGAATGAATATTACTCAACAATACTTGGGTTGGGTAAAAGAAGTTTAACTAAAAATAAAATATCAATTTTTGAAGCTACTAATTGTAAATTCTGCAAATGCAAACAAATCGCCATGTTTTGTCTGAACTGGACTATTAGGGAAGATGAAGCGAGTGACAGGAGAAAGGGATCAGAAAAGACAAACAATGGTTTCAGATGAAGGGCGTGGTCACAGTATGTGATGGTGGTAAGGATTGCATGAGTTTCTATATCTTTCAAAACTTTTTAAATGGGTCCAGTTTACTGTGCACGATTTTCTATTTTGAAAGGGGGAAATCTATTCATTATTTTGCAAGTTTCTTATAATAAAGTTTTAATAAATAACATTTAAAAATAAATACTTTTTAAAA
This sequence comes from Dicrostonyx torquatus, assembly GCA_028555095.1. Taxonomy (NCBI): domain Eukaryota; kingdom Metazoa; phylum Chordata; class Mammalia; order Rodentia; family Cricetidae; genus Dicrostonyx; species Dicrostonyx torquatus. The sequence continues at coordinate 5,887,100 of JAQHUG010000019.1, read as the reverse complement.
ACTTCAAAAAAGGAAATAAATTCATCCTACAAAGAGTACAATTTCCTCCATGGAGTGCAATTCCCTGCATGGGGTATAATTCTCCCTGGTACTCATGTTTTCCATTCTTTGTACCTTGGATATAATCATTGAGCTGTATCATTCTTGGCTTCCTAAATAATGGATACAATATGCACAATATACCTAATAAACTATTGGTATTCTTCCTTAGATATTTTTCGTCTTTGATTACAACTTACTTTGTTATTCCTGAAGGTAAATCTTGGTATTTAAATCCTTTTTTTTTCTTACTTTATGCCTTCATTTCTCCAAGGGCCTATCTCCAGTCAGCCATATTTATGCTGGCCACATTTCCAAAAATACCCTGAAATCAACAGCACTCCTTCTTACACAAAGCTACGTCTGATAATTGACTGTAAGAGCAAAAAACATGCCACTTCTGTCCATCCTGCATGACCTTAAGGAAGAAAACTTAGTGATGTAGATGGGGAAAAATGACACAAACCTCCAGACTGGATTCCATAAGAAGAGGCTGATGAAAAGTACCTCCCTGGAATGTATGGAATGAAACAATAACTAATATAAGAAATCCCAGTAGGTATGTGGATGTTCTGAGAAGTGTCCATATAATGAGATTACAGAATCTTTAAGAAAAAGTATCAGACAATTGGCAGCATCTACTATCTAGAATCCAAACTCTATGAGATCTGTTCAGAGCCATTCTGCAAACTGCCTGAGAATATAATGGTTTAAACTTCACACTGATACTTTCAGTGAGGAGAATAGCAGATTTCTTTCAAAAAATGTGGTGAAATTGGAAGACACCAGATGGGGACTCAAGTGAGTTACAATATTTCTAAATTTATAAACTAGCTCAGAAAGCCCCCATAGAAAATATGGCTTAGTGAGAGAAGATTTATTAAGAGTGTTTAAGAATGTAATATAACCTATTAGGGCAGGCTAGAGAATCTTTTGAGTCCTAGACCTCAGAAATTAAATTATGCTCGATCACTTATTGAAGTTGACTGGGCATAGGGGAAAACGAACTGCCCAAGGACAAATGATATACCTGTATTTGGTGTCCAAGAAAAGCCATGAAATTATTAATATTAAGATGGTTCTTCCCCTATCGCACAGAAAAGGGTAAAGCATTTGAAATGTGACAAGCTCAAGATGTTGATAGAATGAACAAATTTCTTAATAGATACCACTTCCCAAAGTTAAATCAAGATAAGACAAACAAGAACCCCTAAGGAAATAGAAGCAGTCATCAAAAGTCTCCCAACGAAACAAAACAAAACAAAACATAACAAAAAAAAGGGCAGATTTCTACCAGACTTCAAAAGAGTACTAATATCAATACTCTTTAAATTATTCCACAAAATAGAAACAGAAGGGACATTGCAAAATTCTTTCTTTGAGGCCCCACTCACCCTGATTCTCAAACAACACCACGATTCAACAAAGAAAGAGATTTACAGACCAATTTCACTTATGAACACTAATACAAAAAGTACTCAATATAATAATGGCAAACGGTATCCAAGAACACATAAAAAAAGGTTATCCATCATGACCAGATACGCCAGGGTGGTTCAACAAATGAAAATCTGTCAATATAATCCAGGATATAAACAAACTGAAAAAAAAAACACGATTATCTCATTAGATGCTGAGAAAGCCTTGAACAAAACACGGTTCCCACTTCATGATAAAAAAAAAAGTCTTGGAGAGACTTGGAGAAAACTGACCATCTCCTGTGACCAGACTGGTGCCTAGTCTGTCATCAGAGAGGCTTCATCCAGCAATGATGGAAACAGATGCAGACCTCACAGCCAAACATTGGTAGACATTCGTGGAATCCTGCAGAAGAGGAGGAGAAAGCATTGTAGTAGCCAGAAAGGTAAAGGCCACCACGAGAAAACTCACAGAATCAACTAACCTAAGCTCCTCGTGGTTCACACAGACTGAACTGACAGCCAGGGAGCCTGCGTGGGACTGACCTAGGCACTCTGCATATATGTTACAATTGCTTAGCGTGGTCCTCTTGTGGGACTCCTAACAGTAGGAGCAGGAACTGTCTCTGACTCTTCTACTGACTTTTGGGACCCTACTCCTCATACTGGATCACTTGCCCATTCTTAATCCATGGGGATGTGCTTTCCTTACTGAAGCTTGGTATGCCAAGTTTTGTTGAGAGACCTGCCCCTTCCTAAACAGACATGGAGGAGCAGTAGATTGAGGGGTGGGAATAGATTGGGTATGGGGAGAGGAGCTTGGAGAAGAGGAGGTATGGGAAACTGTGACTGGATGTAAAATAAATAAACAAACGTATTTTAAAACAAAAAAGAGAGAGAGAAAGTCATTTAGTCAATGACTAAATCTATTGCCTATTCGGTATACTTTATGGGATAGATAGTGGTTGCAGGTGTTGCGCAAAGTTTTAATACCATCAATTTAATGTTTTCGACATTGTAGTAAATATTTCGGAACAAATTTTAAATGACCATTTTAACTTTTATTGTGAGTTGTTATGGAACTGTGCTGAAAGTAGTTAAGATATTAGTTTAGAATATCTTCCTTTGTATGTGCACCACCTGATCTATTTTTGTTCTTTGAAGCAGAAGAGGGTACACAGATGAGCAGAACAAAAGCGAAAGATATAGAAATGTTTCTTGGCTGAATCCGTGTGAAGGCATAGAAATAGAATGACCTCTCCCACACAGACAAGACATAGTTCTGGGTAAAACTGTAGAATTGTAGTCCACATATTTTCTAAGTAAAATACATAGACTTACAGCACAATAGAAGTCATTGAGTCTCCAAAAGAATTTTTTTTTAGTAAATATGTGGAACTGTTTCCTTTACTTAGGTTGCTTTTTTTTTTTTTGTACGGAACACAGGTTGTTGCTTAGGGAAATATCCACCAGCACTGTAAAGACAGTTTGAGCAAATTAAGGACCATCCACAGTGTCCATGCCTCTGACTGCCCTTTGAAGAGTAGTAAATTGGTCTTACTCCCTTAAAAACGTGTTTTCCTTAAACCACGCACACACAATTTACAACAACTGGCAGCAGTGTTATACAGTAGAGCCACCGTTGAGTAGGCAACCCACAAACTATAATTTCTAATCGAGCAGATGAAAGAGGCACAAAATTTTATATTTCTCTTTACACTCTCACTTTTTCTTTCAATAAAGGTAATAGAGAAATATCTTAAATAAAAATTGATTTTGGGTGGGAGAAATCGCTAAGTTCTTGTCACTCTGCATAAAGGACTTAAATTTGGTTCCCATTGCCCACGAGGGGTGGCCCATAATCATCTGAAATTCCATCCCCAGTGGATCCATCACCATTTTCTGCTCCCCTCCAGCACTGGCACAGCTGTGACAGGCACACAGACACACTTCATAGGTTAAAGACATATACTCACACACATAAGTAAAAAACAAATCTTTTAAAAAGTATTGGTTTTGAGTTTTTTTAGTATATACTTGAAAAGGATAAAGTACCGATTATCTAATATTGTAGGCACTGATTTAAGAGGCTGATCCCAGAAGTAAGGTACCATTCTCTCTGAAGCGAGTCATGTTCCATCTTCTTGAGATTGGGTGTCTGTATCAATTATTTTGAATTCTCCTGAGTGAGAGACCTGTCTTTTTTTACCCAATTATTTACATTTTGTTTATTCACATCAGAAAAGACCTGCAGACATTTATTTTACTGTCCTGGCTATAAACCAATAGCATTGTACTTTTCTTTCCAGCTTGTGTTGTTTTAGAGATTAGGAGTTCTTTAAGTTAGACTTCACCTTGGCATCTCCTTTAACCATGAGTTTAGAGGGCTTCAAGGAGAGGGACGATGTATGCCTCCATATGTGCTTCTGCATGTAGAGGTAGAGGTTGGTGGTGTCTTCCTCAATCACTTCTATCCTCTCCTCTCCCTTAACACAGGCTCTCTCACTGAGCCTGGAGCTCACTGGTTTCTGAGACTTACTGCTCATTAAGCCCCAGCCTGTCTCCACAGCCCTACTGCTGGGATTCCAGGTGTGTGCTGTAACATCTAACCTTTGATGTGGGTGCTGGGAATCCAAGCTCCTGCTTTCAAGGTCATCACTTCAGGCACAGAATTATCTCTCAAACCCCTGTAGCTCTTCTATGACTAACATTTCTATACCTTCCAGCAAAATGCTATAGGATCATCTGTATATTTTTCTTCTCTAACCTCATTAGTTTTTTTTTACCCAAAACCACAGCTTCTTTCATTGGCATATATTAAAAACTAAGATCAGAGAGCTAAAAGTACCTGTTGATACTGAAATATCATGTATTTTAGGGCCTCTCAACTGTCAAAAGTAAAGAAACTTTGTCTGTATATCAAAACGTGTTAATATGCATATTTGGATTTATAAGTAGTTCTCTATGTGACCATCTGTATCTTTCTTGAATGGTACAGGGCTTATTCCCACCGTCATCATAGCTGCGTCTTAATTCTTGCTTATGAGTAGGTACATAAAACACTGAGCATTAAAACATTGAGGAAAGTGGTTCCCATCATGCACTATCCACTTGATGAATTGTGCACCTGCAGTACACGTGGATCAAGAAGTGCCAACCTGTCCCGATGTCAGGAAAGCCTTATAAACTCAATACTGTGCTTGCAATTTCTTTTGCTTTTAGCTTCACAGATTCTTCTTCTTCCCAGAGTTGTGTGTGTCAGTTGCCTCTTTTTCTTCCACTTTCTTCAGTGAGATTGTTTCATATGCGTGTAATACAATTAGATTGTTTTAACACACTCTGGATTTCACCCTGGGCTCCTCACATCTTGTAAATACTTTTTCTTATGTTTTATATTGTGATATTTACACTCTGTGCTGTAAAAATACTGTGGGTTTGACAAATGCATGATGTCATCTATTTATTATGAAAGAATACCAGAGAATCATTTTTGTTGTCCTAGAAATTCCCACCCTCCCTCATGGAATCACACAGAACTGCTGGTCTTTCTGTTCCACTTTGGTTTTGCCTTTTCTGACATGTCTTTGAATCAGAGTGAAACAGCATGGTGTAGTGCAATAACGGGCTTGCCTCACTTGTAATAGGATCTTATGATTCAGTCATTCTGTTTGTGATTTAGAAAGCCCTTTTATTGATAAGTAATATAAAATTGTCTGTGCATTATAGTGACACATAATACATAATAATAATAAATCACAGTTTAAGTATGTATTTAAGTATGTGAAGAGTGTCTTGATGGCTTCTATGTCTGAGAAGTTACAAATAAAGTTGCTGGAAACTTCCGTATAGACAAGGTCATTTAAAATTAATTGAGCTGCACCTAGGATTATGATTGCAAGATTATGTGGCTGGATAAATACTCACTTCTGTAATCATACATAAACTAACTTCCAGAAATGTTGTGTCGTTGTGCCTATTCCTATGAGGTCTAAGTAAGTTTGTTACTGTTCATTTTCATGATCAACTTGTATTGTTAGCTATGCTCCAGCTCCATTATGCTCTGAAAACATATCGTGTGACTTACGCTGTTTGCAGTATATGCAAGTGTGTTTGTGGATACAGGATATTATCCACCATCCTCAGTGGGAGCTAGAGAGGAACATATTCTCCCATTATTAGGAAGACTGCTCCATACACATCAATGACACCAAACAGATCAATAGTGTTTTCCGGGTCAAATCCACCATTACTGATGTTCCGCCATGCTTGAACCATCAATTACATGTGGAGATCTGTTGTTTTCAGCTATACTAGTAGCTGTGGGTATTTATTTTCTCAATTTGATCATTTTTGCCTTCACGTTTTGAACCTTAGGTTAGGTATGTGCAGTTAGAATTGTCTTGTTTTTCTCAAACAATCAATCATTTCATCAGCATGTAATGTACCTCTCTACCTCTGATAATTGTCTTGGGAAAAAGAACTCCTTTGTCTACTGTTAACATTTTGAAGACAGTTCTTTTTTAATTAGTATTCTTACAGTTTGGCTTTTCTCAAGCCATCACATTGTTTTGATGTTATCTGTGGCTTTACATTAATGTGGATTTATTGAAGATATTATATAGCTTTGAATAAGAAGCAGTTGAGGTCATTTTCATATTCTCAGAAAATATACATCTTTAGCTGATTTGTTTACACAATGAACCTTTACAATGATTATTGTTGTCACTCGATCAATAGATATGCATAATTATTATTGTGTTTGTTTTCCATTACTGTTTGTCATTGTCTTTAATTTATAAGCTTTAATTGACCATTTTTATAGGATTTCACTTTATTTCCTATCATAAAAAAACAACTGAAACTCTTTTAAAAGCTTCGAATTTATCTAGAGACTAAAACATGAATTCATACTTTTATTGGCATCTCATTGGCACTAAAGATTTATCAGTGGTGTACATGGGCTATGATATGAGCATGGGCCGTGAAATAATGACACAGTTCTTGTGATCTCATAAAGTTGTTCCTTTTGCAGTATAGTGAGAGACTGTTTAAGACTGACTCTCTGGGGAAATTTTAAATTTCATGATATCGTAACTTTATCCAGTGTGGTGGGATAGATTTGAAGGGTTCCCCTCTAAAGTTCATGTTTGGTTTCCAGCTGGTGAGAAACTTCTAGAAACTTTAAGCAGAGGTCTACTTGAAGGAAATGACTCACTGGGAGTGAGTACTTAGGGGCTCTGTATTTTCCCTGGACCTTCTTTGTTCTCTCTTCCTCCTTTTCCCATTGACCATCATGTGACCAATACCTGCTTCTGCTACCACGATGGTCTGCCTCAGTACAGTCCCAGAAGCAACAGAGATTAGGCACTAAAGCCTCTGAAATCATGAACTAAGGAAATCCTTCCTTCCTTCCGTCAGTTCCTTAGGTCATGTCATTGACCTAACTGGTAAAACATCTGAGCAACAGTTTGCTATGATATTTAATAAATCTCTAGAAACCGTTAACTGAAACTTTTCTCTTTTCATCTAGCATTTTTAAACAGTTCAATACGTTTATTTTGACATTTGTATATGATATGAGAATAATGGTAAAAATCCATTAATCATGATATGACTGCTTACTTTCCAAATATTACTTTTGGGAGAAATAGTACTGTCTATAGTGGATATACATGCCTACTCTGCCAAAAGTCAATTAACCTTAAATAAGTGTACTTATTTCTGAAGTATTTTAGCTACAATTTTGTATTTTTCGTATTTTAGCTATTTATTTTGTGGTGCTGGAGTTGAACACTGAGTTTTGTGCATATTATCATACTCTACCACAGTGCTACATGACTATATATTTTTTAATTTCATCATAAATTACATCCTGACTGCAATTTACTTTCCCTCCACTCCTGCCAGAGTCCTTCACTTCCCCTTTTCCCAAAGGTCCACTCCTCCTCTATTTCCCTTCAGAAAAGAGCAGGCATCCCAGATTTATCAACCAAGAATGGCATAGCAATTTACAATAAGACTAGGTACAAACCCTCATATCTAACCTGGATGAGGCAACCCAGTAGGAGGAAAAGTGTTACAGGAGTAGGCAGAAGAGTCAGAGACAGTCCCTGCTCCCAATGTTCAGAGTCCTACAAGAGCAGCAAACTGTACAACCATAACATATATGCAGCGAGCCTAGCACAGACCCGTGAAGGTTCCGTAATTGTCACTTTTGTCTCCGTGATTATCTTCTTATGTCTAGTTAGATGCTCTTGTTTTACTGTCTTTCCTACCCCATTATTTATTTTCGTTATTTATTTTGGTCTTAAAGTCTTAAGTGCATTAGTTGTTTTTTTTAATTTCTCTTTGATAATTTTAACAGTTATGTCATAGTTTGTACATATACTTTATTTATGCAGGCTTTGCTTTACTTTAACTCTTAGCAGGTTGGATAATTTTGACAGAAATTTTATTTTTCATGGCCATTCTTTCTGAACTATAATCATCATTCAGGTTTCTTGGAAATATTTTTTCCAATCACAAGTTTATTCAGTGCTGCCTCCCTCTATGTTATCACCACACTAAACAACTCAGCAGACTCTAGAAGAAGGAACTACAAACCAGACACTCTGAAACGTCCATAATGAAGACCCCAGTACAAAGGGAAGACAAAAGCAAGGCCAATGGAACCTGCAGCTATGGCTGGATTGGCATAAAGTGCCACAACGAAGACTTGTTTCCCTCAATTCCTGTTACGATGCATATTGATTCAAAATTTCAAAAAATAAAGCCTAGACACGTAAGGATGTAACTCAGTGGAGGAGGAACAAAGGAAGGAAAGAAGGAAGGAAGGAAGAAGGAGAGAAGAGAGAGAAAAAGAGAATGAAACAAAAAAGGAAAGAAACAAACGAAGAAAGAAAAAAGAAAGAGAAGAAAGTCCTAGTGTTCACAAACAGGTCACACACAAGACTCTAATTTCACCTGTCACTCCACATTGCAAGGCCATGATTATGATTTTCCCGTAACCTCAGCTTTCTGGTTGGTCCAGGAACAGTAGTCAACAATCAGCACACCTGGCTTCTTTCCTGGAGGGCAGGAGCAATGACTTCCAAGCGCTTTCCATGGCAGGGCCAGCTCCAGAAATCTACACAGTGTAAAATTTTGAAAGGCAGTGCTCAAAAAGAAACAATATCATGAATCCTTGAATATCTGATGGACTCTTGACAGTATTATCACTGACTACATATGGTCTATTATTAGCAAAAGCACACGTAGCAGGAAGCCCTCTTTCCGATACTATGAACTACCTTCTTTTTCAGAAGTCGTGCTCGTTCCTATCTAAATGAAAATAATTGCACAAGAATATTTGATTCAACAGAGTTTGTTCAGTGGGATTAAACCATGTCGATTACAGAATCAAGCATTAACATGCAGGGACTCTGTGCTTAGGAAAGGCCTTGGGGCATCCATCAAGTCCCTTTTCCTCTTGCTTAGTCTTTAAATGAATTATATTTACCCATGCACCACTGGACAAAGACTGTTTATAAAATGAAATGAAAGTTTATACTTTTTATGGGGTTAAATCTGAGCAACTGGAAAAATACATTTCTCTATAACAGATTTTAAATAAAGAAATCCTAACACCATATGAGTGCTGTACCCAAAGCCTGCTGTGACATATGGCACTGTATTTGCTTCAGAAATACAAGCCTCCTGAGACCCTTGATACTAACCATAGCAATAACTAGAGATGGTGTCTGTTGGTGTTCTTGAGTCCTCTCTGTTTGCAGTGTGAATAAGCAACCAAGGTGTCTTCCTTCTCCAGCCCAGGTCTGAGGACTGACAAGTTCCTATCTGTAGCTGACTTTACAAATACTGACTGGAACACTTGCCATACATATTTCCAGGCACCAAAGAGGGAAATCACATGTTCTGAATTTTCTCCAAGTGAAAACCTTTTTATTATTTTATTTGAAAGACATTTTTCATTTATTTTACACACCAAATGCCGCTTCCCCTTTCCCCCATTTTCCCATCTCCCCATCCACTCCTTCTTCATGAAAACCTTTGTAATTATAATGTTTAAAATGGCATGCAAGGAAACAAAAGTTTTTCTAAAAAAAATTCTTGAGTCGGTCAAATTAATTTACCAAGTTAACATCTAAATAGAATAGCCAGCAAGAGATTAACTGAATTCTTTGAAATCACACTTCTGTCTATTCCAACACAGATTTAAGTGGAAGGTGGATATTAGATCACTGTGGCAGTTTCTTCTAACCCAGAAATGCTACTAGTTTGCTTCAGTTCTGTTAAAGGAAATCAATTTAAGCAATACATTTTAATTGAGCAAAACAGTTCCAGTTTAATTTCTGTTGTGGTAAAATGTTGACCAAAACTAATATGGGGGTAAAAGGGTTTATTTCAGCTTCCAGGTTACATCAATCAATGAGAAAAGCCAAGGCAGGAACCCAGTACAGGATCTGGACGCACAAACCATGGAGGAATGTCTCTTACTGGCTTGCTTCCAGCCCCACATTCAGCAACATTTTTAAATTAAATTAATTTGCTTATTTTACATCCTGACTGCAGCTTCTCCTCACACCTCTGTCCCCATTCCAATCCCCCACCTTCCTCTGCCCTAGCCATCCCCAATCCAACGCTCCTCTGTTTCTGTTCAGGAAAGAGCAGGATTCCCTTGGGTATCAACAGAGCATGGCATATGAAGTTCAGTAATATTTCTTATACAGTCCTGGCCCATCTGCATAAGTATAGTACTGCCCTGATGTGGGATTTCCCTCTGTGTGCTGTGATTACCATTGGTTAATAAAGGAACTGCTTTGGGCTTATAGCAGAGCTACAGGGGAACAGAGCTAGGCAGGGAAAACTAAACTGAGTGCTGGGAAAAAGAAAGGCTGAGTCAGAGAGAAGCCATGGAGCTGCCGGAGATAGATGCTGGGAACTTTACCCGATAAGCCACAGCCTCATGGCAATACACAGATTACTAGAAATGTGTTAAATTAAGATATAAGAGTTAGCCAATAAGAAGCTAAAGCTAATGGATCAAGAAGTGATTTAATTAATACAGTTTTCTGTGTGATTATTTCGGTTCTGGGCAGTGGGAACCAACAAGTGGCTCTCTCCTCCTACACTGCCCACAATGGGATGGGGTTAGTTTTTCTTTATTAATCAAAAATTAAGAAAATGCCCCAACAGAGACACCCACAGGTCAATCTTATGGAGGTAATTCCTCAATTAAATTTCCCTCTTCTAAAGGATATAATGATAACCAAGATACACACACACACACACACACACACATGCACACACTCACATATACATACATGCATACATATACAGCTGGTGTGTGTGTGTGTGTGTGTGTGTGTGTGTGTGTGTACAAATACCCATATGACTCAATCATGGGATTAAAACTGTACAAGGATTGATTTTATAATCCGTAATAGTACTGTATCTAATAATTTTGACTCAGCTTTCCTGAAAGCAATCATTATAGTGACTTTTTCAAAAAAAAAGTAACGTTTGGCTGTTTATGCAATCTGACTGACAAATCTCTGAGAAGCCCTCTGCTGTCATTTCAGTGAAATCTAACACAACTAAGACAGGTTAGCTGGGAAAGCCTCATAGGAACAAGACTAGGAATGAAGACACAAGAAGGTGTGCTGTAGTAAGTCTTACAGCCAGTGGTTACCCACTCACTGGGGCGTGGCCTATTATACTATATATGCCGACACAGAACATCCATTTGCCTCTGCCTCCCGAGTGCTGGGATTAAAGGCATGCACCACACAGCCCGGCTACTCTCTTTCTGTTTTATTTTAAGGACTTTAACCTTTTTCTTTTCTCTCCCAAGCCTGTCTTAGTTGTTCATAGAAACAAGACTAGGAATGAAGACAAGAGAAGGTGCTGCTCGGCTGCCCTGGTAGGACAACTGAGTATGGGTAGAATGCAAGTTTTCACCATGGATAAAGGCATCATTTTGGAAAGATGTACCTTGAAAGCTTAGAAAGTTGCTTGCCACTCTTTGGCAGCCTCTGGGTGCCAAACATCTTCCCAGATAAAACTTTTAGCCTGACAATATTTTGTGGCTCTTGGTCTCCTTTGCTGCCAACCAGCCACTTAGAACTTCTGTCAAATGAAGTTAACAGAAGGTGATTTGAAACATCTGATCAGTGCTGAATTTGGTAGATATTCCAGTAGATTATTGATCATGTGTATTCACAGAGAATGGAAGTGGGTATCAATTTGCCTCAGGGGATGATTTAATAATGTATGGTTTTCCTCTAAATATGCACTTTCATAATTTAGGGGAGTTTCTATAAGCAGAAAGTGCTTGTTTTTTTTCCCAACTACTCAGACTGAATAATCTCACAGAAACCATATTAATTACAACACTGTTTGGCCTATTAGCTCAGGCTTCTTAGTAACTAACTCGGACATCCATTTCTATTAACCTGTAGCTTACTGATAAAAGTTCAGTGGGCATCTTTCTCCTTTGACAGATACATTGCCTCTCTCTGACTCTGCCTACTCTCTCTATATGTCTCTTCCAGCCTGGCTACCTTCTGCCCTGCTATTGGCTGAAGCAGCTTCTTTATTAACCAATGGTAATAAAACATATTCATAGCATACAGATTGGAATTCCACATCATCTCCCCTTTTCTGTCTAAATAAAAAGGAAGGTTTTAACTTTAACGTAGTAAAATTACATATAACAAAACAGGTATCAAGCAAGAATTACAATTAAAGTACTTGGTCCATTAAATTTATCAAATTAATGAAAAACTCTATCATTTATCCTATCTTTGTAAATCTAAAATTTTATATTTAATATATCTTTTATCATAACTATGGGAAACTATAACTATATGTCTTCAACTCTTTAAAAACCCTAGAAGGATATAATATTAAAGTAAGCAGAAAGTGCATTGTAAGCAACTTCCAAAACACTAGAGTTGACAGAGACATCTTGCTGCCTGGACATTCACCCAAAGTTCTTCTGTAATGTTGGGGCATCTATCTTTCGCCTACAGGTCCATAGTCTTTCTCAGACTTTTCCATTAAGCAGGAAATTTGAAGATCTGTTCTGTCTATATTGGCAGTTTGCCAGTCACTTTCTTCTGTGTCCTTAGAACATCTGGCAGTTTCTTTGGTGGAGCAGGAATGCTAAAGTACTGTATCCCTTCTTTGGAAAGTTTAGCAGTCATTTTTCTGTGGGTCCTGCATGTCCATTTCATACAGCATACCATCAAGAAGTCCATGAAAGAACAGTTTCTTGCCCAAATGGCTAGCCTTGTCACATTGAAGACAAACTCCATAAGAGCTTTTTCAATGCCCATCAACCACTATGAAGTAATTGGTGCCACCAGAAGCAGACATGTCTTACTGTCAAGAAAAGTCTAAGTTCTTAAAACATTTTAAATGTCATATTTTGTAAGTCTTTGAAGTGTGGAAGATTATTTATCTAACTGAAATATATCTCTGTATATCTAGAAAACCTAACATGACTACAGTTTGACTACTATAGATTACTATCTATTAACCTGTATTTCTTAATTATACATTACATTTTAAATGAGTTTCACAAACATAACACCTTAAACAGGAGCAGAAATACATATACAAAGTATAACAAATTCAACCTTAATATATATCAACAGACCAAGATACATATCAATGCAAGATTCATCTCTATATCCTATCCCCAAAGAGATTGACTGTGACCATTTAAAAATTTATAATCAACCCCCTTTAAATGAAAATTAACATTTATAAACAGTCATTTTGGGAATTTGGGCGTAGTTTTCTTTAAACTGCTTTCTGTCATTTGTTGGGTGAAGTATTTTTAGTGGTTTGTGGAGACCTTATAGGGACAGGATCTTGTTCCGTTAATCCACATTAGCCTGGAAGAAATTCATAGGTTCTCATCTTCTGTGGAAATAAAAGCATAGCTTCTGTTTTCAAACAATATATCTCTAGACTCAAATTTTGAAGTCAAATACCTTTTCAGATATATAAATTGGTTTAGCTTTGCAGTCCCCAGAATCAAATGTCTCTCTGTAGTCAAAATTTAACACAATAATATGCATAATTTAGACTCTCTGTGTATTTTTCATTTTTATGTGGCTTATCTTTTTTACTCCTTTAATCTATGACTGTCTATACTCCTTTACATTACTTTTACTGTCCCTTTAGAGACTTTATTTCTTTTTATAACTTTCAAAACTCTTTTTTCTTCTCTCTCCCCAGCCCAAGTACAGTTTTTACACACACTATTACCCATGTAGATGTCTATTTTTGTCTGAATCTGTCTTTTCTGTGTATTTGTACTTTTTGAGCAGGAGCATTTTTAAAATGCTAAGCAGGCATGGCTAGGACCAACTCAGCAGCCCCGTCTGTTTGCTCCACCCAGTCCAACATGGCAGAGGTGTGTTCATGAATCTTTGAGTCAGGCTGCCTCTCCCAGCTCCAGGGTCACAGCGGTTCTATGTTGCCATTAAGTAATAAGTAGCAAGCTGTTCACAAGCTCCATTTAAGTGTAGGACCTCCCAAAAGAGCACAAACCAGGAAGCAGATCTTAAAGAAGCTGCTCAGTTCTTATTGTTAAGGCTGAGTCAAGAAGCCTTCTCTTAAAGAAGACGTGCCTCTGCTTACTTCCAACAAACAGAGCCCACTTGAGAAAATGTTACCACGAAGCCATGTTTAACTCTGTTCTTCTGTGTCTAGAATTTCTTCCCATGTTCTCTGAGGTTTTATAGTGAACATAGATGCCCCACATTGGGCACCATTATGTAAGTGGCAACTGCCAAAGCAGCTTCTTAATTAACCAATGGTAATAAAACATATTCATAGCATACAGAAGGGAATCCCACATCAGCTTTTTTTCTTTCCAAACCCATTAGATATCCCCATGGCTTATAGGGTAAAGCCCATACTGCTTATTGTGTACCTTGTGGTCTGTGATCCACATGTGTTTCTAGAGTTTTCTGTTCTCCAGTTAAACTATGTGAACCAAAAATAACTATTTATGCATGTGTCGGGTTTTCATCAGAGGTGTCTCTCTTGAGGCTAGGAATGAGTGGGAGCCCCCAGGGATGTACAATGGGACCGTGTTACCAAAAGAGAAAGTGATTATCAGGGAAACTGCAGGAAATCATAGCCATAGGGTTTGTTTGTCTTTATCCAAAGAAAATCTACTGTAGTCTCTTCATGTGACTTCCTAATGAACAGGCCACTGATGCAGTCACTCCCAGGTCAGAGACCAAAGAGGGCACTTATGAGGTCCCCACACACAGAGCTCAATGTCTCAACAGACCTATGAGTGACTTCTAGGGAAGGAACACTTCCTGCAGCAGAAGGAAGACTATTCCACTTCTGAGTGTTTAAGTCACAATACTGCTTCTGTTTGGTCATTGTTTAATATGAAAATAGAACGTCCTCTTAATCTGCCTTTTTAATCATTTTGGAGTTAAGACTCATGAAACAGACATTTTAGAAACCACGTTAATATAATCTCAGGCAACAAATCATTAAATATTTGTATTCTAACAGAAGTTATTTAGAATGTGTTTCTTTTTTGCATTGTTTTGAAAAATCTTTAAATAGAACCAAAGTATAAAACAGATGAAAGGGAGATTGTCAGGGCTTGGAGGGCCAAACTCCTTCCAAGTCCTGTGGAAGGAAGAAGGGGGGTTGACCTTCTGTTCCCTGCCAAGGTCATTCCAATAGACTGGCACCAGATATCCTGGAAACTGGAGGTCCCAGCATAGGGCTTCTTGTGTTTCCCCCTGTGGTCAAATGTTCTAGACACTGAGATGTGAAGAGCTTTGCCTACTTCCCAGCATGCACTTGCAAATGATGGGCTGAAGCTACTCTATGTTCCTGGTGATGCTGCTGTCTGAGCGTACTGACCTACTCTCTGCTCCCTATTTATGGGGCATCTAATGATCTGTGATCCAATGAACTCGCTGCCTCATGTCAACAGCCCTCACAACCTTCCTGACCCCAGATTTTAATTGTCTATTTTTCTCATCTCTCACCCTCTCCCTCAGAACCAGTATGAACCCAGAAATAGCTGCTGGTGTAGTTCAGAAAGTCAAAAAACAGCTACATCAGTGCTGGATACCACCTGAAATTACAAGCATGGAGAGCTATTATACCTTAAGTCTCACACTGTAGCCCAGACTAGCCTTGCACTAGTGGAATGCCTCCTAGTGCTTACAGCTTTATTATTTGAATATTCCTATTATAACCCTTCCTATTCAGTTAAAAAAAACTCTTATTTCTTCTTGTTGTCTTTATGTGTGGTGTATATGGTACGTTTGCATCCATAGGAGTAAACATTTCTGTGGAGGGCTGCAGCTGAGGTCACTATTCTTCCTCGATCATTCTCCATCTTATTCACCAGATTAGTATTATTCCATTCAATCCAGACCTCACTGATAGTGTTACCTGCTTTGGTGATCCCTGTCCCAATGCTGTAAGCACTGGAAATTTCGGAGGCAGCCACACTCATGCAGAGTTAATGCATGCTCCAGGGATCTGAACTCCACATCTCATGCGTGGGCAGCAGCTGGCTTAACCACTAAGGTGTCGGGTATCTCCCAATCCCTGCTTCTTCTAAACAATGATCATGGGAAATGTCCTTGTCATCTTGTTGCCCTCCTCTATGTATTCCAGTGTGTCAAAGGTCTTCTGCTAGAGCAGTGTCCAGAGTGTTTGCTGTAGTGTGTGAGAGAGGGGCTCCACTGGAGTTGAGTTTGTGAAAGCCCAGTTATCCATCAGAAAAACGCATTAACTCTTAAAATCAGTTTTTAATTCTTCTGGGAGCATAATGAAAGCTTTCTTATTTAGAAGATGATTATAATTTGATTGTATTCTAGGTGACAAAATTTTATAGTCTTTCTGGTCATATCCAGAACAACACCCTAGTTGAAACAAATCCTCAATCAAGTTCAGAAAGCAAATACCCTCCCATGTTCTTTCATGCTTTCCTAAACTCTTGCCAAGTTTTTAATGCATGTTCAGGCTGTACAGGGAGATGATGGACAGAGCAAAACAAGCTATTCCTTTCCATACCATGTCCCAACAGATTAGGAAGATGGGTAATAAAAATGTTGTCTAACCCAGGTGGTAGTGATACTCTGTGGAGTCGTTTTTAAGATTCTAATTTAGTTTTTTAAATCTCTCATTTTTTTCTCCTTTTTCTTTCCTCATTAGGGCACCAGGGAAAATCTGTGGCAGGAAAGCAAGTTGAAAAATGGCATTCGGTTTCTTTCTGGCTTTCATTTGCAAATGTCAAAAGTAACTGAGCATTTTAGTGGAGGTGTGAAGGAAAGGTGTGCCCTCTGGAAAGTCAGGGACAGGAGCTTCACTGGAGAGTCAAAGCTATTCCGGGAGTGGACAGAGGGTAGAATAATAGACTCTGGCAGAGGATGCCCCTGGCAACACTGCAAAAAGAAGGTAAGTCCTCAGGGAGGAGAAGCAGCCCGATTTCCAGGTCTGCAGGATACAGAAACAGCATACAGAGGGGCCACCAGCCTGTATTAGATCTAGATAGTTCAGCTGACCTGAAGTAACAGCCTCTAGCTTTACTGAGTTTAAATCTCTGTCCAACAGTGACATCAGAAATTAAAAGGAGTATTTTTAGGCACACATCAGTTGTAAGTTTAGAAGTTGTAAATTCTGAGTGAAACCAGCAAGGCACTATGGTAGAAGACCTGGGGCTGTATTTCTGAACACAGTTTTGTAACTATGACCTAAATATAGGAATAAGTCAGATACACCTAAGATGTAGATCTTGAATGCTAGAAGTCCCAACCTCTAGAACCCATTCATGCACTAGACCCTGATGAAAGCCAAGAGATTCATTGAGGAGAAAAGTCACACAGCCACCTAGTCCAGCGTGACACCCAGAGGTGCACATCCTGTGTTGATTAGGATCGAGTCTGATGTGGCTACAGACAGAACTCAGAGATACAACCTGTGATGTGTGCCTGCAGACAGAACTCAGGGATGAAACCCATGAAAAGCATACACAGATACCTGGTTTGATGTTCATTGCGGTAAAAAAGAAAATTTGTTTGGAAAGATTATATAATTATAAAGTTATTGGTTGAGATAATTCTTCATGAAACAATTTAAATAACGTGGTCAATTTCTATATTTTCACATTTATACTGGTGGAGAATGTGCACTTATCACAATAGGTTCTTGATCCAATCCAGGTAGAAGATTTTACAAAACCACTAGCTATGAGAAATGTACGATTTGAGCCTCAGCTCAAAAATCTACACCAGGAATCTCATCTAATTTAGAAATCTTCATCATGTAAAGATTTTTAAAGTTATGTTACTGCCTGAAAGCAACCAGGAAGCTAATTGATGAAAATTATAAATTCTGGGCTCAAAATCTGGTTCTACAGGGGTCTGCTCAAAGACCCACAGCCAAACATACTCTAGCTCAACCTAGTGTAAAAAAAGAGGACTATATCAATTCATTGATATAAAATCATGGTTGAAAAGAAAATTTTTATAGAAATAAAAATGTGTCCTATATAATCAAACACATATAGGAAACAGAAAATAATTGTAGGATTTTAATGTGATTTCATAATAATCAAACTAATGTAAATAAAAGGTTCATATCAAGAAAATATAAACAATATTTATAAATCTATGCAACCCATGGGAAAGGATTGATCCAAAGATTTGAACATACCTTCACAGAAACATAAAAGAGGTCGAAAACAAAGAAGTTTAACATTATTAGCCTTAGAAAAACGCAAATAAAACCCACAAGGCACTGTTGTTGAGCATTTTGTCACATAAAACTTTTAAAGTCAGATAAAACTGTGTTGTTGAAGAAGTAATGGAGCAATTTAGAGTCTCACATGCCAGCTGTAAAAATGTAAAGTGGCCCGGGCTATTGGGAAAACTGTAATTATCATCTAAAGTGAACATAAGCTTACCTGATCACTCTGAAATTCTGTTCTGGAGAAGGCACTCCAAAGGACTGATCTGCATGCTTCACACATGTTCCTGGCAGCAAAAATTTACATTTACCTGCAACTGGCAGTAGCTGAATTATCACCCAACAGTAAAGGGGGCGCCAAGACAATGAGCTCAGGATTCATGATTGTGGTTACTCCAGGGGGACCTGAGGCAAAGTGAAAGAGATGATCGTAGACTTTTCTGACTTTCAAATTTGGAGGTTTGTGTTACTGATGTCAGGGAGACGGGAACAGTGATGACAAAAGCAGCTCATGTTTGGAAGGATGATTCTCAGAACTGAATGTGTATACTGTATCAAAGGTGTCGATCCATCACCTGGAAAATACTGAAATTGTAGGGTTTGTGCATGATCGTCATGTCAGTGAAATGTTGACTTGTCTTTAATAGCTCATTGTAAACCTCAAATGCAGTCAGCTTCAGTGTGCCAATGATTATTTATAGCCCGCAAAAGCACTCCAATAGCTTTAAACTGTCCGAGTCTGTACGTGGAAGGAAATAAGATATGAAAGTGTAGGGTTTAATTGAGTTGAACTTCAGATCCTACTTTAACCACTTTCATCGTTTAACCCCTCGAAGAACAACTTATTTTTCTATGAAAATATACTTTAAAGTTTTAAAGAATTTGATAAAGGAATACTATAACATTCCCTCTGTATTCCCTGAAAGCTTCCAGTGCTCTCAACTTTCTGCCAAATTTATGACCTCTAATTTATATTGTCATATATAAAAATAAACATATGGATACATACAACCTACTATTCAGCTTACTGTTGTATGTACAGGTGTTTAAACTGTGCCTACACAAACTTATCTGTTTAAAAGGATTGCTTCTTTCTAAGTACTAGAGTCAGAAACACTTTCTCAGTAACGCTTCATACTATAGCGTAATTATGTGATTATTTCCTGTTCTGAATATGCCTTTCAGTCATGGAATCACTCCCGTCTAAATGGCTTTTATCAAAACTACTCAGGAAAACTCAACAAGTTTGATCCTTTTATTTACAACATACACAGGAAAATGTTGTTCATAACAGATATAAACAATTTACAATAAAAATATAAAAATTCACAAAATTTTTAAATCTTGTGGTTGAAATATAAACACTTTTTTCGAGACAGGGTTACTTTGTAGATTTGGAGCCTGTCCCGGAACTAGCTCTTGTAGACCAGGCTGGCCTTGAACTCACAGAGATCCGCCTGCTTCTTTCTCCTGAGTGCTGGGATTAAGGGTATGTGCCACCACTGCTTGGCTGGCAAGATTATTTTTTATTGATTTAAAAATTATAAAGAATTTTTCTCTAGTTCTACATTCCATACAATTTATATTATAGAAACCTTGTTTGAAAGATTACATAGGAAGAAGTAGTTGAACTGTAATATATATATTATTAATATATTTTATACATATAATAAACACAACGCATGAAAATGCAGCAGTTATCAGGTTGCACTTTTGTGTAAGAGGATTAGGTTCTATCAGTGTTTCCGTTTGGGAAAACAAGGTATTTAAGTTTGTGCTAGATTGTAAAGCACTGTGCCAAAGGCATTTTGATACAGAGGTGAAACACTTTGATAATCAGGATAACACTAAAACTGTTCCTCTATGACACTTGCAAAGAAGAGGGGCAAGAAAGGTTTGGTTTGGAAAATCAAATTTCAAAGATATGGGTCATCTGTGCAGTTCCCAAAACAGGAAATAGACAACCACCCTCCGTATGAACGAGTAGAGGAAAGTGCCTGCTATTGATTAACAGTCCAAATGTCAATAAAGGAAGAAGGATACATTTGAATTTTAGAGAAATATTTTGACATTTTAATTTTGACCACTAGAATTTTGTAGCAGCTGATCACAAAAAAAAAATTTAGGCCAAAATAAGCAAGCAAGCCAACAAACAAATATATAAATGTCTCCCACCAAACATTCCCCACCAAAAGTCCCCCATCATTCCTCCTCCTCAAATATTAGCAGTAGAAGCATGGATGGCGAAGTCCAGCAGAAGCTGTCCTGCCTGTATGTGAGATGACTAGACTTCAGAATCCAGGAGGAATGGAGCGTAAAGAGGAATCAAAGAAATCAAAACCAGTAGTCCAGCCCGTCCCTACCTAAACCACGGAGAGCTTTCCTACCAGAACAGGTTACATGAGTGGGAGTTGGCAGTGTGATCCCTCAGCGCACCCACAGTGGGCACAGAGCTTAGTCATCCTAAGAGAACTGTGAGTGGTCAGCCACACATGCCAGCCACAGAGTCCGGCAGGACTTGCAGTGATGACAGCTAAACACACTGAAAGAAGAGGCAATACTTTCATTTGGGTTCTATTATTTTACACACGAAAAAATGGCATGAGATCAGTAGATAGAAATAATGAAGAGGAGTGAATCAAGGTAAAGGACAGTCATGCTCCCAGAGAGGAGCCATTGGGCAAGAACTTCAGAGTTCTAAATTCAATAAAGGGTCCACAGGAAGAGTTTGCTGTAACTGACAGAAAAAGTTTGGCAACCTGGATCTAATTATTAGAAGAAATCACACAATCCTGAGTTCAACTGCAACACACACACTCAAACAGCACACTAATATATACACACTCATACACATGCACACTCAAATACATGCACACTTTTTAAAAAAATAAGGTCATAAAAGACAAGGAAAAGCTACTATTCCAGCTTAAAGGGAACAAAAAAAATGAAAAATAAGTATAACGGATCAGAAAAACTATTCTATTTTGGGGGGGTTTCGAGACAGGGTTTCTCTGTAGCTTTGGAGCCTGTCCTGGAACTAGCTCTTGTAGACCAGGCTGGTCTCAAACTCACAAAGATCCACCTGTCTCTGCCTCCCAAGTGCTGGGATTAAAGGCATGCGCCACCACCGCCCGGCAGAAAAAATATTCTTTAGTTAAAAGTTCTGTAGGATAATCTAAAGTATCATAGTAATAGCTTTGTAAGCTGATGACAATATTAAGCCATTGTTTATTTCATGCTTTTAATAATTAGGCAGCATATATGTATTTTGAAATGCGATACCTTTAGTAAAGATGTGTGCAGTATCTTCTCTCTCTCTCTCTCTCTCTCTCTCACACACACACACACACACACACACTGTAGGAAGCAAA
Organism: Dicrostonyx torquatus; assembly: GCA_028555095.1. Lineage (NCBI taxonomy): Eukaryota > Metazoa > Chordata > Mammalia > Rodentia > Cricetidae > Dicrostonyx > Dicrostonyx torquatus. The sequence goes on along the minus strand of JAQHUG010000019.1, from coordinate 5,865,520 downwards.
AGGTAAAAGCTCTTACCTCAGACATACTCATCTGCCCACATTCAGAATAAGGTGCATAATTTAAGAAAGACCCTGCATGCTTGTCCACAGGTTAACCTAATCTAGATAACTTCTCATCCACCCTCAGCGGTGAGTGCAGAGTCTGGGTTCTGTCTCATGGCAGAGTCTAGGTTCTGCCAAGAAGACAAAATGAACCATCATAGATACATGGTAACAAAACTGCACAACACCAACCAAAGAAAACAAAATATCTTTTTTTCTTTTTTTTATTGTTAAAAGAAAAATTTACATTTACTCCCCTGTTCCCGGCCCTCCCCCTCCCCCACTACCCCACCGCCCTCCCCCACTACCCCACCGCCCT
>JAQHUG010000019.1:5835612-5851942 GCA_028555095.1 Dicrostonyx torquatus | reverse complement strand
GCACCAAACACAAAGTCCTTGAATTATAAAATGTTGCTTGTCTGCTTGCATTTCTGTCAGCTTTGCATTATGTATAAATGTTACAAGTTGCCCACTCTAATAAACTTTTGGATACCTAGAGACTCAGTTATTTGTTTACTCATTTACTGCTAATTTAATCAGATGCTGATGCATTTGGTCATTAACATACCATCTTAATATTTTATTCTTTTTCTCCAAAATTGTCTGGACATTTCCTATCTTCTTTTAGTTTTATCAAATATTTTTTATTTTGATATTATTCTTCTCTATTAACTTTTCTCTCATTTTTGAACATTTTCAGCTGTGTTAAACATTTAGCTCTTTTAAACATTTTAGTCTTTTTCTTGGTGCCATGAAGCACTCTCTCCAGATCTAGTATAAGCTAGAATTCCTTGATGATGCAAGTATGTTAGAACAGTTGCATTACTCCCTTCCCACTGTGTGCTATGCTTGTCACGTGTCTTCACCAAATGTCACAGTATATTAATATCAGTACATAAACAATTGCTCTGCATCACTATTTACTTAACCTCACTTGAGCTTCTGCCATTTGCACTGTTACTCTTTTTTTTTTCTTTTTCTCTGCACTCCCTTCTCGCCTTTCGAGAGAAGAATTTGACAGAGGAGCTGAAAGTGAAACTTTCTGCCTCTGCGAGGAAATATCTTTTGCTCTGTGTTTTAAAGTATACTCTCGTTGCCTTAAGGTTTCTACTGCTGCAACAAAACACCAAAACCAAACAAAGCAAGTTGGGGAGGAAGGAGTTTATTTGGCTTATAGTTCCGTACTGCTCTTCATCTCTGAAAAGAAGTCAGGGCAGGAACTCAAGCAGAGCAGTAACCTTGAGGCAGGAGCTGTTGCAGAGCCCACAGAGTGGTACTGTTTAATGATTGCTTCCCATGGTTTGCTCAGTCTGCTTTCTTATAGAACCCAGAACCCAGCCCAAGGATGGTATCATCCGCAACGGCTGGACCTTCCCCTATAGATCACTAATTTAGATAATGTCTCCCTGCTGGATCTAATGAATGCATTTTCTCAAGTGAGGCTCCTTCCTCTCTGATGACTCTAGCTTGTGTCAAGTTGAAACATAATCAGCCAGTCCATTCACAGGAAAGAATCCTAGCATAGCAATAATGTTCCCCAGTGTCTTAAAGTCGCTGTGCTATCTCTTCTGGTCTGCATTGTTTTGATGAAGAAATGAGTAAAAAATTATGATACTGCTTCTTTGAAAGACCTTTGTACTCCCCAACTACTCTATCATATGCTCGCTTCAATGCTGTTCTTCATCAATTTGTCAGCATGTGCCTATGTTTTCTGTGTTCTCGTTCTGTTTGAGCCCCACGTTGTTTCATACATGTGAACCTGTGGCTCTCTGTCTTTCTTTCACCAGGTTTTCTCATGCTGGTCTATGTTTCTGTGTCACACATGTTACTGCATACTGTGTGTTTTTGTTCTCCAATACATCAGTCCTTTCCATTTAAAGAGGGATTTTTGTCCAGAAACCTTAACTTCTTCTGAACCTCTTTGTTGTCGACAATGTAGAGGTTAATGTGTCAGAGATTTAACTCTTTATAACTACCTTTAGGGCCTAGCTTTCCAATCTTGCATTCATCTGCTTTCAGAAGTCCAAATCAAATGCCTAGAAAGTTCATTGTTGTGTTTTCTGTTGCTATTCACCTCAAAACAGCACTACAGTTCTGTGTCTCTCAGAAGCTGCCGTTTCTTGGCTTCTACAATTTCTCATATATCCTGTGTGCGCATTAACTAGTGATTCAAGGAGAAAGGAACCCAGACTGGTACAGTTAACAAGCCTCCTCTCCCTCTAGAACCCACAGCACCCACATTTGCTTGCCTTGATGGCTTTCTGGTGTTTTCAAGCAATTTTAAACTTTAAAATTCTGTTCAGTTTTTATTTTTGTTTGCAGTGGGAGGGTGGTCATTGGCAACCCATCTCTTTTTAGTTAGAAATATGAGATACTTAATATTTTTATAAATTTATGCTAATGATAACATCTCCTTAAAGCTTTCTACTTATAAGCCCAATGCTAAGAATCAGATGTACTCAACTAAATTCCTACAAGTGATGATCAAGACATTGGAGTGCTTAGAATAACCTTCATTATGGCTTTGGATCAATTACCTAATTTACTTTGGCCAGTTTTCTCATTAGTGAAGTGTAGAGGTTTTGTGGCTCTGATTATTGTTATAAAATAGAAAATAACATGTGTGGAAAGTATGTCAATCTCCATTATAGATGTGTTGGTCACCATTAATAATATGATGACATCTTTTATTAAATAACTCTTATAATGAGTTATTTGGAGTAGATAACTATTATTTGGAGTACATATGCACATAACTAAACCATGAACTCACAATAATTTTTTTCTTCTTCATTCTTGTTTATCTCCCACATAAACTATCTGCTCATGGTACTGCCAAATGAATGAATGAGTGTGACTGGTAAATTTGGTGAAGTGAAATAGTAATTGGTTTCTAATTTCATGACAGAGAATACTGTTTTAATTAAAATTGTTTTGAGAATTTTTACAAGTATTGTATTTTTATCATAGTCATCCCATTCTCTCTTCCAAGCTTGTCCCTACTCACTTTCAAATTCAGGACCTCATCTTTAATTTTTATTGTAACCTAGCATTGCTCCTATGTGTCTGTATTTAAAGTTGACCATTTAGGATTGGTAACCTTATTAGGGGGCTTCTCCTTGTAGTTAACTGATGTTCTCTCTCTCCCTTCTCTCTCTCTCTCTCTCTCTCTCTCTCTCTCTCTCTCTCTCTCTCTCTCTAAGCAAACACTGAATGCCAGTAGCTCTTCATCTATGGGTGGGGTCTTGTGAAACTTCCCCCGTCCACATTGGCACATGACAGAAAAAAAAACTTTGCAAAACAGAACTGCGTCTGAGATTTTCCTTTCTTTGTGAATACATTTTTAACACATTGAAAGGAGAATTATTTTTTTTTATTTTGAAGTTGAAATAAAAGGAAACTAACAATATAAAAATACATGCTAGTGTAAAGTTAGTCACCAGTCATATTTGGAGTAAGCTTATATTGTAATGGTGAACAATTACTTTTGTCTCAAACATGAAAACATCAAAAGACAGAATAATTAAGTAACTGCAGCTACAGTTATTTATTAATGGATGCATAAGGCATGTATGAGAGGAAATAATATCAACAAATAGAATGCAGAGAAGGGAGACTGTTAAAGCATGGAGTTAAGCTGGAAATAAGTTGCTATTAGGCTAAAACAGTCTATCTCTGCCTACTGTGTTTTGAGGTGGTGCTAAGCTTTACATCAACCACAAAAAGAAAGACATTAGTAGATTTCTAAATAAAGGGAGAGATAAATCAAAGCATAATATTACTAAAAAACTCAAAATAAACAAAAATATCAAAAGGGAAGCAGGTAGGCAATCTCCAGTCAATCTTCCTCCTCTCTTCCAAACCCAGTCCCCCATCTCATCCCCAACTCAGTAACAGACCATGTGCTGCAACTTCATCTTCCCTTCAGCCCCCATCTCAAACATATCATACAGATCTTCTCTGATAGCCTTCCTCAACATCCCAGCCCTTTGTCTCAGCCTCCAAATCCTATACTCATTTTCTGGGAACCTACCACACTATCCAGGGAAGTTGATAGGCCTGGGATTCTTAAAAGTAGATAGGCGATCCTCAAATCTTCACTCTCCCTCCTCTCCTCCAAATCCAATGCCCCAGTATCGTCCCCAGTTCTGTACAAGCTGTGGCTTCTACTGCCTCTTTGTCCTCATGCTCCAGGGACTAAGCAGATCCTGCTGGGACACCCTGCTTTCTGTCCTCCTGTGGACTCCTTTAACCCCAACATCTAACTCATCCCCATGCCCAATTATCAGCTTTCAATACCAAGTTCTGGTGTGGGAGGTCCTTAATTATTGGTTAATGTTTTGAGCCTATGGCAGGGAAGAACAGAAATAGGCAGGGAAAGCCAGGTTGTATGCTGGGAGAAAGAAGGGTGGAGTTAGAGAGAAGCCATGGAGCCACTGAAGACAGATGTGCTGAAACTTTGCTGGTAGGCCATGACCTCATGGTGAAGCACAAGTTAATAGAAATTGGTTAAATTAATATGTAAGAGTTAGCCAATAAGAAGATAGAGCTAATGCGCCAAGTGGTGGTTTAATTAATACAGTTTCTGTGTGATTGTTTTAGTTCTGGGCAGCAGGAATCAACAAATGGCCTCCAACAAAGTTTTACCTCAGACCCCAGTAGCCACACCTGAAAGGATCTCAGAAGCAACCATTACCAGGCAACAGATGGCCACAATACTCTCCTAAGAACCAGGAAGAGCAATATGCACCCAACAAAGACAACACCAGGGAGAGATGAAGACCTGCAGTTAGATTACCTGCTTCCCTAGCTGGAGTGGCCTGCAGAATGTCTGTTTTCTTAAATAGGATCATAGGTAGATGATAGAAGGGTATGTAAATAGACAGATAGGTAATAGATAGATGATGGATTGATGAATAAGAAGTAAATAGATTGAAAATGATAGATAGATAGATAGTAAGATGATCCTAAATTTCCCCCAAAGTTGCTGAACTAATTCTGTTAAAGTTTCAGAAAACAGAGTCACCAAGGAAAAATCATTAATATTTCTCTGCAGCAACACTAACCTATCAAACAATGACAAGAAGATATGCACTTAAAATAACATTATCTACACCCAAAAATGCTCAGGTGTAAATTTAGCTTTGTCAGTGAGATACCGATTAACCAAAAGCTCAACATGAAGGAGATTTAATAAGACACAAATAAAATTTAAAATATCTTTATGCATAGGTTAAAAAAGTCAAGATTCTTTAAATATGCATTACACCCATATCAACCTACAGATTCAATGATATTTCTAAAGTTCCTGTGGCATGTCGCACATAATGGAAAAATGTAATTTCAAATTTACATAAAATCATAAAAATGTTTGTCAGGCATAGCAATCTTGATCCGAAGAAACAAAGCTGAAGGATTCATAGTACTTATTTTCAAATTACAGGTAGATAAGTGATAGGAAGGTCAAAAAATAGATAGATAGATAGATAGATAGATAGATAGATAGATAGATAGACAGACAGACAAACAGAAAGCTACAACATTCAAAACAACATTGATTGGCTTACAGAGAAACAGAGCAGGATCAAAGCCTTAAAATCTATTTATGGTCGATTGATCTTTGACAAAGGCCTCAATCATTCAATGCTATTGGATAATTGTACATTCAGAGGCAGAAGAATACTATTTGGCCTTTAATATTATATGACAATACAAACCTCAACTCAGAACAGGTTAAAGACTTAGACATAAAACCAGAAACTGTAAAACTCCTGGCTGAAATCAGCAGGAACTCTGTAAGACACTGGGGTTGGCAATGGTGTTTGTACATAATTCCCAACCCACTGACAATGAAGCAAAAATAGAGAAGATTATAGAAAATGAAAGTCTTAACAGCAAAAGAAACAATTAATAAAGAAGAAAGCCGACCTGAAGATTCTCTGCAAGTTATATACCTGTTAGAAAGTTAATATCCAAAATATATAAAGGACCTGACTCAAGAACCTTGATATGATATGATAGAATATTAGTTTTAAAAGGTAGGTGAAGTACCTGCATAGTCAAACTGGACTCACAGAGCAGAGAACAAAATGGTATTTACTAAAGGCTGGTTCTATGAAGTAAGGGCAGATGCTGACCAAAAGCACCATGCTTCATTTTGATGGGAAGAATATGTTCAGATCCAGGACAAAGTACGGGAACTATAGTTAATGATTAATGTATATTCTATTATTTAAAATGTTATAAAACAATTGATCTTAAATGCTTTTAGCAAGCACACAAAAGATAACTATGTGAATTGATGGGCATGTTAATTAACATGATTGTGATAATCATATATAATGCAAATGTATCAAAATGTAGAACGAGGCTGCTTGTTTCTTCCCGGCTGCTCAGCCCAGAAATAATCACATAGAAATCATACTATTTGCAACACTGTTTAGCCAATAGCTTAAGTGTATTTCTGGCTAACTCTTATATCCTAAACTAGCCCATCTCCATTAATCTGTGTATCACTATGTGGCTGTGGCTTAGCGGATAAAGTTCCAGCGTCTGTTTCTGGTGGGACTACATATATTCTCTCTGACTCTGCCTTCTTTCTCCCAACAATCAGTTTAGTGTTTTCTGCCTACCCCTATTCTGCCCTGCACAGGCCTAAGACAGTCCTTTACTAACCAATGGTATTCACAGCATACAGAGGGGAATCCCACATCACAAAATATGCCGTCTATCATAAATATTTACAATTTTATCAGGAAATACGATATATGAAAAAAAAACCTCTCCAAAATAAAACTATCTGGGGCTGTTCTGTAAGGCTTTAAGGGCCCTTATTAGAAGAACTCAAATGAAGGAGCCTGCGGGTGCCATTAGGACTGGGTGGGGGGAGGACACCAGGTGCCATTTTGGTGAGAGAATACATAGTGTGGTTTGGGAGAGAAAGACAGGTTAATTTTCTGTGGGGACAGGCAGATGTGAAGAGACAAAGGATATGAAAGGAGATTTGGTAAAGGTCCAGGGTTGATGGTATACCAGAAGCCAGAGGCCTTGAACCAGACCAACAACTCACTACACAGTGAATATTTGCAAGTAAACTGTGTGGACGGAAAGGTCTACAGCACCATACACAGCAGCTCCCAACGCCACTGAGAGGAGTGGAGAGGTGACGGAGCGGCGGGGAATCGACAGAGCAGCATAGTGTTTGGATGTAGGTTTTTTTTTTTCAATTTTGTTCTTACTTGTTTGATTGCTTGTTTATTGTTAATTAATATTTTTACCTGTTTTTCTTATTTTTCTTCCTTCTTCAATTTTCCTTTTGAGGGATGAAGGGAATCCTTACAAGGGTGGAGAGCAGAGATGGAGGGACCAGGAAATGGGTGGGACTGGGTTGCATGATGGGAAACTCCTAAACAATCAATTTAAAAACTATGTTTAAGAAAAGAAAAACACTTCATGAAATAAAATTTATTCATAGACCTAAAAAAGATCTCAAATGAGTAATAAATTTATTCATAATGTATCTCACATCAGTTTGTGTGTATGCACATATATGTATAGGATATGTAGTATGTATGTAGGCATATATGGGTGTTTGCATGACAATGTTTATTAATGCATATTGTAAATTTTTTGTATTATCTGTATATATATACATGTGTATCTGTGTATCTTTATTATTGTTCTTTAATTGTTATTTAAGAGAAGAATTTCTAAAGTAAGTCTTTCTCAAAGGTCCTTCAGGCTTAATGGTTATAGCTATTTTGAAATTGTGCACAGGGTCAAACTGATTCAATTATTTCCATTTGGATAAAAGGAACAAATACTGTTGAAAGTTTACAACGATTGTTTTTAAACCAAGTTAAACATTAGGTGTACCAGAAAGTTTTGTAATGCAGATTTCCAGAGCATTTGAAGTCCTCTTCCCTGCCCTTGACTCTGACTTTTTAAGTGCTGAGGGTGGTGGTGTGGGCCTTCTGTGTGAAACATCAAGGTCCTGACAGACAGCTAGCAAAGCAATTATGATCTCGGGCTCTGGAACTAGACTTTATTCCAATCCCATTTGAGTACAAATTAGCCTGGTAGTTCTGAGCAGGTTACACGGCTTTATTCTGTCTTCACCTCATCGGAGTTGAGGGCAGGATAGGAGCTCATTTCGTGCAGTTGTGCCTTCCACGGGGTTCACATTCAGCATTGCACACTACTGCAAAATGGCTGACTTTAAGGTTTTAAGAAAACCCATTGGGATGTCTGTTACTTGCAATTAGTGTATGAAGAAACTGAAATTTGGAGGTGGAAGCAGATGGTCCAATACTACCTAATTTCCACTAACCCAACACTTGGCAAATTTCCAAATAAAAATGGATTAATTTATAGTCAAAAGCAGTTAGAATTGTCCCAGTCTTGACAGCTTGGCGCTGCCTCAGGATGTCACCCATCTCTGGCTCAGGGCAGTGACAAGCCATTGTAATTCTCAATCTGGGTTCTGTGGCAGCTGGCTATAATGTCAACTTGCCACACATTAGAATTACCAGAATTGGGAGCCTCAGCTGAGTTGTCCTGATTACCTTAACTGATGTGTGAAGGCCCCAAGTCCCTGATGTGTGGGTGGCACCTTGCAGTAGAAACCCACATTACACAACGAAATGGCACAGGAAGACTGTATATCTCTTGTTTGCATGGTCTTCCATTTTGCCTCTGGCCACCTGTTGGTTTACCTTGTTGTTGCTGCTGCTGCTGTTGATGATGATGATGATGATGATGATGATGATGATGATGATGATGATGATGATGATGATGATTCCTTTTGCTGACAGCTGAGCCAGTGTCTCCAGGCTTCCATTGCTGACTAAGGGCCAGCAGCTCTCCAGGGACCCTCCAGGTTTTCAGTGTCATGTGGGATTGCTGAGACACCTGGTCCTATGGACTGAGCAACTACTGGAATCACACCATGACAGACATAAGATAACTGCCGTTATCTTTCATATAAACTGCTCAATATTCTTGTGCATGTGTCCTAGAAGTTCTGAAACCTAACAAATACGGAGGCTGTGTCCACATATATTATAACTGAATCCTCTTGTGAGAATCTTACGTGGAGAGAGGAAGCCTAACAGCATAGCTCTTGGAAGTGCTAATGTTTCAGAGACAAGTAGTGAGGGCCAGCATTTGAGATGAAGAAGCCAGAGTTACCTCTGAGAAAGCGTATCGGAAATTGAGTTTCCGAAGGGAGTGTTGGTTAGAAAGAGCCAATATCCCAGTGAATGAATGTCACAGAGTGTCCAACAGCTTGGGAAAGGAAGAGGTGATGGGCACCTTAGGCACACTGGAGTCAATGTGGGGGCAAATTAAGCATGGGCTCCTCTCCAAGAGCTATCTATTTGATGATAGAGACAAGGCAGGTGCGGCAGGAAGGGCACAAGCTGCAACTTCTTTTGCATGGAGGAGATGATGTCTGCTGCATTTTCAGTGAGAATATGAGTAGATCGTCTCAAAGAGTGAAGAAGGATTCCTACAGGAACAAAATACCCCTTCGTGTAGGAGAAGGGACAAGGTGAAGGAAAGTTATGGGTAGAGGTAAGACTGCAGATAGAAGGGTAGGTGTTTTTGATAAATAACCAGTTTCTCCTATTTCTCTCTCTCTCTCTCTCTCTCTCTCTCTCTCTGTGTGTGTGTGTGTTCTAACTCAAACATGAAAGAAAGATGTAAATATATTGAAGGCTCTGAGAAATGGGCTTAAATTTCTAACTTCTCTGAGAGGGAAAATAAGAAGATAAGTGAATAGCAAAGATTTTGTTTCTTTAAAGCAGTCAAGAATGAAAAGATATCAAGTGGAACTTTATGTGTCAGTTTTATATTTAACTATGTATTGGTAAAAGAGAAATTTTAAATTAAGGATCTAATAAATTCTTATTAAAATTTTCTATCTCCTTACACTGTAATCTGCTACATTTCATCTGTGTTGTTATTGAATATTTTATAAAGTATCAAGTATTCAAATATATGAAAATTTAATTATTTTTAAATAAAATTTAAGAACAATGAGATGGATCTGTAGATAAAGGTGCCTGCCACCAAGCCTGAAAACCTAAGTTTTCCTGGGATGTGTATGATAGAAAGAGAGAAATGAATCCCATAAATTGTCCTCTGACCTCTACATGCACACTTTGGAATGGATGCACCCCTACACACATAAAATATACATAATACATACATACAAATAAATAAATGTAATAAAAACATTTTTTGAAGATTGTCTTAGGGTGAAAATTTATAGGCTAATTCAAGGTAAATTATAAAATAATAGAAATGGGTTAATTTAAGATGTACGAGTTAGCCAGAAACATGCTTAAGCTATTGGCCAAACAGTATTGCAAATAATATAGTTTCTGCCTGTTTATTTTGGAAGTCTGGGAATCCAGGAAACGAACAAGCAGCCTCCTACAAAAGGAGTCAGTTTTGTCCTTTATGTGGGTCTTTTTACCAGCCGAACCAACTCTAATGGCCCCTCTTTTCTAATCTTGACCTAACCTTTTGACTACTGATTCGGACCGTTGGTTCTGACTTTAACTTCTCAGATCTCAGACCACTTGCAGCCTTATTTCATGCCATGGCTACCAACCAGAATGCTATCCAAAACTTACACTTTCCTTAAAGTAATGTTCAAATGTCACCACTTCTATTGAGGATTATGAATCAAGATACAAAGAGCAAGTTCCTCCAGTTATTATCTGAAGGGTCTTTATTCTCTTCGTATCCAATGTGTGCCATATTTTATTTTGACAAGTTACATTGAGCTAAGGAGACAGCCTAGCCCTCTAAGACGCCATGTGGATTGAGAATACGGGTAGATTTGGGATTTGACCCTGTATTGGCAAAGTTATGCACAAATAATAACAATATTGTTTGTCCCTTAGTCTCCTTATCATTAATGTGGAGATGATACCTATCATTCTCTCTAGAGTTTCAATGAATGATGTAGGCAATGTATTTAGCAGAGCTCTGGCCCCCTTTTTATAGGCTACATGTGTGTATGTGTGGGTGGGTGTATGTATATGTGTACATGCTTGCACAGGCATGCACATGTGTGTTCATATTACCTTGTATTTGCCTTTGGTTTTTAATTACTGTTGAATTTCTCTTAATTTTTCAAAGGCAAGGCTTTTATGCAGCTCTTATATATTCAACTCCATCTCCTCCCTGATGAAATATCTAATATGCATATAGAAGACTTGATATTTATATACTAGGTACATAGATAAACAGACCATTTCTGTGAATGCAATTTCTGCTTGCACTGTTGTGTGTTTTAGTGCTGCCAGTTGGTGTATAACTACTGAAACTGAGCAACTGAACCTCAGCACAGTGTGAGACCATCATTTGGAATTAAGATCTGTTTGCATGTGACAGTCTGTGTTCATTTCAATAATACATTATGTGTTGTTATCAACAGTACATTTCAGAACAATTATAAACAGCCAAAACTTCTGTTTTATCAGTTATGTGAAGTAGAAGCATACATATACATACATGTTTATGCTGATATTAATATAACACAGAAGAGTTTGCTCATTCATTCAGATCTAGCCTTATGCAAACACTTGCTAAGAATGCAAAAGGATCTTGCTTTATGGATGCAGCATCATGGGGAGATATGGAAAAACATAAAGAGAAAACATTTTCTTTGCATGTCCCATGAATCCCATCTGTTACAGAGAAATACTAAGAGAAATGGTCTGTAGCATTCAGGTGCTGGTGTTTTTATAGTGAAAGGTATTTCCTGTCTCCTAAAGCAGAAATAGTAAGTTTTAAATGCAGAACATACAGCTTCCCAGTTGGTGGGATATCTTACCTCCTTACAGTGGAAATGTAGATTGTCCTTCACCCCAAGATGTGATGAATGGGACTTGTGTTCAAAATGAGAAGGCTAACTACTCTTGAGCACCCACACATGGTTAAAGCCTGCTGTCTGTAATGCTATGATGTATATATTTGGATTTTATCCACAGATCCGAGGTCATAACTCATCCCTCAGACAGGTCATTGAGACTCTAATCTTCCCTCACTCCGCCCCTTGCCTTGAAGCTGTTGACCATAAAAAAAAAATCTCTGATCACTTCATCTGATAGGAAATAGTAAGACCCCACTTCAGACAGCATTTTGTTCCTACTCATGAGGAAGGGTGGCTCAAGAGTCTAACCGAACAGGCCTCACTGGGATTTCTCACCCATTTTGTGACTATTATGCAATAGTTTCTCCAATCACATTTTGATACAATTTTCCATGTTTCAATCGTACCTATGCAATGACATCTCTATAACACCCAAAAGAACTGTATTTAGAGAGCCTCCAAGCAGTTAGGCATGCTGAGTCTTACAGGACAGTAAATAAGACCTTACGAATGTGTCAGCACAATAGTGAGTTCCAATTCAAAAGGAGAACCTGTGCCTGGGATCTTAGATCTTTTTCTGTGCATCTCTTTCTATTTCTTCATCTTGCTGGCTAGTTACTTAGGCCCTTAAAATAAATATTCCTTATGGTAGACAAATAAATAAGTCCTTCATCTTCATTTGCAAATTACTATAACTCAAATAAAATTCACCCCTAATTTATAATCAGTGTGTCAGCAAATCCAGAGGCCTAGACTCACGACTGGATCTGAGAGAGAGGCAAACTTTGTGTTCGAGTTTTATGTCTAGTTGATGTGATAACATACCCTGACAAGAGCAACTTTGGGGAGAAAGGGTTTGCTTTAACTTAAATTTCAAGCTACCGCCCATCATGTGGGAACAACAAAGTGGCAGGAACTTGAAACAGCTAAAGCACTTCCAGAATCAAGAGGAGATTGATGATGAGTACTACATGTGTCATTGCTATTCTGTCTCTTCTACTCTCATACAGTCCGGGACCAAACGCAGGGACTAGTCACCCTCAGGTTGAGATTTCCCACATCAGTTAACGTAATCAGGACAATCCCCTACAGACATACTCCCAGGTCAACCTGATCTAGACAGTCTCCCATTGAGAGTCTCTTCTCAGGAGATTCGAGGTTGTGCTGAGTTGATAATTAATACTAATTATCATACTGAATTCTCCACCTGTGAGAGCTGTTACTGTTGCCAAGGAAGATCATAGGGGACGTGAGTTAGAGAACACCCAGCAGGATTCTTCTGTAGCTGAAATGGCCATGCCTTTAGTGATCACAGAAGGAATCTTCACAGTTGCTACATTAGAACATAGAAAAATTTGAGTTTGAGGTGCTTTTGCTGTTTTGTTTTGTTTGTTTCTTATTGTCTTTATGAGAGTCAAACCTTACTCCCAGCACTTCTTGCCATGTCTTGTCTGTTGAATATTCCCTATTCCTCAGGCTCATCTCTTTTTTCCCTTCTCTTATCTATTCCCAGAGATTCTGGTTTAAATGCCCTTACCACACACTTTTTCTCTTGTTATTTATCTTACCAAAGAGAAACTCTCTTTCTAGTCTTTGTTCCCTGAGGAGTATTAGCAGTGCTGGTCACTTGACTGCTGTTTTGCATTTGTTAGTGTATCTGAGTGTCCCAGTTGGTATCTAAGTCTACAGAAAAATGATGCTAATTATCATAATTTACCCAAATGGTTAGTATCCATATTGATCACTATGCTACACACTAATGTTTATGCATATCTTACACATGTTGCACTAATTTCATGAGACCTTTGGCTCATTTTCATACTGAACACACACTGTGTCTATTTTTGCTTTATAGGGTCTATTCATCCAGCTCCACAGCACATGAACTTATTAAAGGGAGCAAAGGTAAGCAGAAAAGAATCCTGCTCTGAAATCCGTCACTGGATATCTCTAACATTAGGCAAAATGAACATCAGTGGCTACAGTCATAGAAGAGAAAAAAGGAATTAACAGCAACCTATGAAATCCACAATGTTAATACAAGAAAAGTAAGAAGAAAGACATCAGAGCTCTCTATTAAATACAAAATGCTAGGCAAGTGGAAAACCAAAGTAACATAAAAATACTAGACCTTAGAATTTATTTCTTCACACATTTAATGATAAGCAGAGATGGCTCATTCATTTTCCAGCCGCCCAGACCCAAATAAGCACACAGAAGCTATATTAATTGCAATAATACTTGGCCAAGAGCTTAAGTGTATTTCTAGTTATCTCTTACATCTTGGATTAACCCATTTCTAGTAATCTGTATATCACCACAAGGCTATGGCTTACCGGTAAGGTTCAAGCATCTGTCTCCTTTAGCAGCTACATGGCGTCTCCAAACTCTGCCTACTTTATATATATATCTTTCAGCCCGGTTATAGGTAAAAGCAGCTTCTTTATTAACCAATAATATTAAAACATATTCACAGTACACAAAAGGAAATCCCACATCATTTAATTATCCAACAATCTTTGTATTTTTAATTAGTAAGTAAAACTTGTACATAATTTACATGCAATATGGTGAGTTGGTATACAGAAACATTGTGGACAGTTAATTAAAATTTTAAACCTAGGCAATGTCTCATGTTCTTCTCATTTATGGGAAGAACTCCTACAATCTACTTTGAATGTCAATTTTCAAATATATGATGTATTCTTAATCATAGTTACCATGATATACCATAAATCTCCAGCATATGTCTAGCCTGTAGGACTAAAAAGTAGTTTGTTCCCTTTGATCAACATTTTTTTTTGGTTTTTCAAGACAGGGTTTCTCTGTGGCTTTGGAGCCTGTGCTGGAACTAGCTCCTGTAGACCAGGCTGGTCTCGAACTCACAAATATCCGCCTGCCTCTGCCTCCCGAGTGCTGGGATTAAAGGCGTGCGCCACCACTGCCCGGCTTGATCAACATTTTCAATGTCCCCCGAATTTCAATTTGGTAGCCATCAGTTTCTGCTTTCTAGGCATCTGAGTTTTTCTATTGCAAATGTCTGTGAGTTCATGTAGCAGCTTTTCCTTCTTCCTCCAGCTTCTCCCCTTAACTCCATTCTCTATGTACATATGGCACAAGCGATGGAAACAGTTTTGAAAACAAATAGAAAGATCACGAGTATTCCATCATGAACAAAAAGTACATTTGTTTTTATCTGCTCATCTGTTGATGACACATCCCAGCTCTGGTGACTAATGCTGGCACGAATGTCGGAGTACAGACATCTCCTTGACATAACTGATGTTCATTTCATTGGGTATATACTCTCATAGTTCTTCTGTATTTAATTCTGCCATTTTCCATAATGATTACACATATTTGCAATTCCATCATCAGGTAAATGAGCTCCTTTTTTTAACATCTGATCTTTCCTCTTTTAATGATTGTTCTGAGATGTATGAAGTGCTGTATCCCTTATGGTGCTCACTTGCTTTTTCTCTGTGATTAATTTTAAAGAACATATTGATCACTTAGCCCACACTAGATGCCATGCTTAGGTGACAAACGTGAAAGCAAAGAAAGAACTGTCAAAGCTCATGAAATATATAACCCATATATTTTTTTTCTTTTTTAAGCTAATAATTTAGCTACATTATTTCTTTTTTCCTCCCTCTAAATCCTCCCATGCACCTTAGCCCTCTACCCACTCTTCTTTAAATTGATGCCCTCTTATTTCACCTAGTGTTATTGCAAGAGTGTATGTATATAGTCATATATATATGTATGTATATAGTCATAAATATAACATTTTCAGTTTGAATAATGTTACTTGTATGTATGTCTTCAGAGCTGATTATTTGGCACTGGAAAGACAATTGGTTGATCCTCCTGGGAAGGCCATCTTCCCAATTTTGAGCTTTCCTCAGTTGCCTATTCTTCTTTGTTTAGGGTCAAGGCCTCCTGGACTTTTCCCCTCACATTTTGGCATAATCACTGGTGTCATAATTGTTCAGCTCACATTTGGGCCGTCATGTTGGTGAGACTTTCTGGGTATAGATTCTGGTAAGTGCTAGAAGACTCATCATTACAGCAAAACTCTTGATCCTATGGCTCATACAATTTTTCTGCTACCTCTTCTGCAATTTTCCCTGAGCCTCAGGTGCAAGAGTGTTTTGTAGATCTAGTCACTTGTATTGGGCTGCATAACTCTGCATTTTCATTGGTTGTTTTTCTGTAATGGTCTCCATTTGTTACAAAGAGAAGTTTTCTTGAAGGGTGAACACTACATTGATCTGTGGGTCTAAAAATGAGTCTTTATATACTGTAGTTAGGGATTATGCTGGTTGGCATGTCTGGAATTAACAAAGACACATTACTGGTGGTTATATGCAGCCAGCTCCACAAGCTGAGGCTAGCAGGCTCTCAGCCTTCCCAGCATATAGATGGCCACTGGTACACTATCCAACTCCTATTAGCTATAAGTCATTCTAGTAAAGTCCCTTTTATAATGAATTTACATTAATTTATTAATCAATAGAAAACCCTAATAGAAACCACTTATTTTTTAAATGTTTATTAAATTCTTATTCTTTACCTACATTACATCCCTACCACAGTTTCCCCGATCTCTATTCCTTCCAGGTCCCCCTCCCTGAAGTTCGCTCTTGCTGTAGGAAATCCTACAGCCAGTGGTTACCTGCCCACTGGGGCGTGGCCTCTTATACTATTTATGCCAATGTAGAGCATACTTCTGGCCTCTTTTCTGCTGTGGAATTCAGTTTCTGTTCTTCATTCCAGCAGAGGACTCTGATTTGCGAGTCTACCACTAAATAAAAAAAA
>JAQHUG010000019.1:5820446-5834935 GCA_028555095.1 Dicrostonyx torquatus | reverse complement strand
CACACACACACACACACACACACACACACACACACACACAGTCCCACTGATAGGAGTCCCACAAGAATACCAAGCTACACAACAAGGTATATACAGAAAACCTTGCTTAGACCCACACGGGGTCCATGATTGTTACTTGTCTTTGTGAACCTCTATGAGTCCACCTTAGTCGATTTTGTGGGTCAAGTTCTCGTGGTATCCTTGACCCCTCTGGATCCTAGAATCTTCCTCTTCCATGTTTGTGGAGTTGAGCTGGCTTTGCCCCATGTTCACCTGTGAGTCTCTGTACCTGCTTCCATCAGTTGCTGGATGAGGCCTCTCTGATGACAATTGGGTTAGTCACTGAGTATAGTAGGATATCATAAGAAATCATTTCATTGGCCCTCTGCTCCAATTGTGTTTGGTTCTGACCTAGATCTCCAGGCTGTTCAGCCTCTCCTTCCTGACCATCCAGGCATGATCTGGGCTTCAAGTTGGACCAGTTATTAGCTGATCACTCACACAACTTCTGCATCGCCATCAGCAACATCACATGTTGCAGGCAGGATGTACTGGGTTGGTCTCCCAGTCTCATTGCTGGGGAGCCTTGCTGGGTTATGAAAGATAGCAAGCTCAGGCTCTGTATCCACCATTACTTGGAAACTTCGCTAGGGTCACTCTCATAGATTCCAGAGAGTTTCCACTGTACTAGGACTTTATATTGATCTCCAAGTGTTCCCCAGTTCCCTGTTTCTTCTGGTACTCTCTCCCTCCATCCCCACTCCTGCCCCTCCTGGACCCTCTTATTCTCATCTCCACCCACTCCCAGTCCACCCACAAAGTCTATTCTATTTCCCCTCCCAAGGGAGAGCAATAATGAATTCACTGAAGAGATTAATTAAAAGTTAAATGACCAAAGTTGACAGAAGTTCATGGCATGGCCAAATGTCTACACAACTTCTCTGCATTGTCTGCCCATAGCAGAAACCTGACTATAATAGAGGAAAGAAATAGTTCTCATTTTTAAAAAACTAATTACATAATGTACATGTTGGAAGCAGTGATTATTGGACTGTTAGTTTTTGTAAGTCTAGAGGTTGTAAGAAGTGAGTTCCGTTATTTCATTGCCTTAAAATCAGATTATTTATCATAAATCATTTTTGTTTACATGTCTTCTGTGTAGACATATTTCTTTAGTTCAGAGATTTAAAGCAAGATACTCAAGGTTTCTCTCTTTGCACTCTGTTGCTCTGTGACTATCTTTCTTTAAGGTCAATACTTTAAGAAGCCCTCTTAGCATTTAGCCCTAAATGGGATGTGTTTATCAACCCCTTCCCTTAAGGCTCAGAGATCTATGCAGAAGAGACAGAGATGACTCTACAGAAGAAGCATTTTCCAAACGTAACAGGACAGATGTACACATGAACTCACAGATTTTGACATCATGCACAAGGCCTGCGCTGGTTCAAACCAGACTAAATCCCAGCACTGAGAAGGAGAAGTGGACACAAACTAACCCCTAACCACAAAGTTATTTGTTAACTGTTAGGAAAGGGAAATCAGTTTTCTCCAATGGAATATCATTTGGTATATCAACCATACTTCAGGGCAGGCCCATTGCTCAGTAGTTTGACAACACAAATAGACTGTGTCATTTTTGTTTTGTTTTAGCATTTTTATATTGTTGGTTTTGCTTAGTTTGCTTTTTATTTTTTTTAATAAAGAGAAAGAAAGAACATGAAGTTGGGTGGATAGGAAGTGGGAAGGGAAAATACTTTTAAAGTTGATTAATAAAAAGAAAGAATATTTGGTGGTTTATTGAAACCATACAAAATTCAGATTTTATTTCCACAAAATCTTATTAAGACAAAGTTTGATACTTATTCCTATAAGGACTATGACTACTGTCACACTACAATGACAGGCTGAATAGTTGTGACAGAGAACACAGAACTTAAAATGTCCTTCATAGAAAATGCTAACCTTTGCTGCAGAGGAATGCCTAAGAGCTAAAGAATTCCCACACTTTTTGCAAATCTCATCAATATTGTTAAAATAGTAAAGTAATATTTAATTATAACACTTTCCACAAACACTCTTCTTGATATATCTTATTCTCTCATTCATCATAAGACATCAAATCTTGTCTTGAGGTATTCAGCACATCTTTGGAGTCCTGTAACTATTAAATTATCCACAGAAAGTGTTCAAACATTACTGAAGACAGACCATCCATGTAGGACTTCTATGGCTCTATTGCTTGCATAAGAACATACTGTTAATCTTTCTGAAATATGTCAAGACCATGAAAGGACCATTTGAGTTAGGTCTTTGAGAACTTGGCTTGAAAGATGATGTACACATCATCTCCTACTAGATAACCACTATCAAAGTAGCTACACTAAGCTTCAATGTCAGTTAGTGCTGAATTGCTACAATAATAATCATATTTTAGCTCTGAAAGTCCTGCTCTATTAACTCACTCCCAGTTTGAAATGATCAAGCTGATTTTTTAAACCAATTTGTGTGAATTTTCTTTATTTTAAAGGATATTTCATTGACAGATAAAGCAGACAAAATGGATCAGTTGAATGATATAGAATTTTCTTGATAATCTCTTCAAATTAGAAAAAGAAAATCTGTCTTCTCTTGCTATACAGAAAGTTATTCTTCTACCCAAAGAAGGAGAAGAGAAAACAAATGAGTTTCTAAAGAAAATTTATTTTTGATCCTGAAAGTCTTCCCCTCATGTAGTCCTCCGGGTCTTTGTTTTCCAATCCATATAGAGAGGCATGTTAATTTTAAGAGTCATGTTCCTAAACAAAATTAAGTACAGCATCCTGCAGCCTGCAGCCTGCATCTTGCATCTTGCCTGTCCATGCTACTTGCCCTCATAGTCCACATTTTTTTTTTCTGGTTTACTCATGATCAGTTAGATGTCTTTCAAAACTCCAAAAGCATGTATTCATTCATTCATTCATTCATTCATTCGTGTTCCCAAACTGAAATCATTAATGAAAAACTTGCCTAGATTCAATGGAAATAAAGCCATATTACAACCCCTGTTAGAACTGAGAACCAACAAGAATACATGTTGCAACTAGTTTGTTTATTATTTGAGATAAAATTATGTTATATACACAGTTTGGTCATGATTATTTATAAGTAGCCAAGATTAGCTATCAGAATGATTTATTTTTGAAAACTTTTCTTTGAAGACAGCAGTATTATTTTCAGAGGTAAAGCCCACAACAACCCATACAGAACCAACATATCATTCATGTTTCCTTTTTACCGAACACTTAAAAGCACTACGTGTGAGACATTAAGTAGTATACAACTGTAAATTTGTTATATAAAAACTATTACCGATATGGAGAGATGTCTTGGTGGGTATTTGCATAAGGATCTAAGTTTGGAGCTCCAGATCCATGTAAAAGCCAGGAAGAGAGCACACATTCATAACCACAATACAATAGCAGAGACAGGCAAACCTGGAGTTCACAACTCAGCCATTCTAGCCATTCAGTGAGCTCCAGTTTCAAAGAGAGTTTCCGCCTTTTGCAAACAAAAACACAAACAAACAAATAAATAAATGAAGGAGCGTGGGTAGAAGAAGATACCTGATATCAATCTTTGACCTCTAAAGGTCATATATAGCATGCATACATTACATGAATAATACATGTAGATTATACATATACAATTTTGCAGTAAAAATATGATAAAAACTGAGTTACTTATAGGACTAAATAATTTATATATAGTTGTATAGGAGAATAAAAGATAGGAAAACAATAGCAGTGTCCTAAAAGGGAAGGCAATGTATCATTTAGTATTTGGGGTTTTAAGAAAACGTGTAAACAAAGAAGCAGAAGATATATGATCTTATCCAAATGAAAAGGCTAGGGCTTTACTAGACATGCTTGCTCTGTATGCTCATGCTTCTTTTCTGGGTACAGCAGAAGAGTGGCCCATCTGGGCTGCATCTGCAGGGTCCATAACCTTCCTTTAGCTTCTGTTGGATTTCACTAATGAGGCTAGGATATTATAGGATAGAAAAAGAATAAATTTAGGTGTTTATTATCCCAATTCTAGCTCCTTTTTAATTAAGGTGGGTCATTGTGCCACTCCAATAATGGCACAGCTTGTGCCAGCAATCCTCTGTACAATTATCTTGTCTAATTCTACCCTATTAAGCCTATTAAGCCTGGAAGTATTGGAAACCTGTTACTCTAGGTAGTCGTGAGGTTGTTCGCTGACAACATGAGGGGAGGATTAGAGAAGAAGGAGGCACTAGCTGTATCAACTGATGGTTACATCACTGTGATCTGGTGGATGCTTCAGATGACCCCACAGAGACTGTCTATGAAGAAAGAGATGGCTGTAAACTTTCAATCCAAGATCTTAGATGAAAATCATGAAGCCTCAGTGGCAGCTCTAAGAAACTTCTTTTCTATTGTAGTCATAGGCAGTATAGCTACAGATCAAGCCCACACCATGACCATGAAGGAAATACAATGGCAGACCAACATAAAATAAATGCATTCATTGTCTATGCTACATTCGGGATACTAGAAGGGGAAGAGTAGAAGTTCTGGGTGAGCTCTATTGTGTCAATAAAATAGTCTATTCAGGGTGCTATAACAAATTACCTTGTACTAGGTCATTTTTAGCAACAAAATTTATTGTTCACAGTTCAGTAGGCAGAAGAGTCCCAGATCAAGTCACCAATGAATGATTTGAACTCTCATCCTTTCATTCTAAGATGATGTTGTCTGCCTTTGTCTTCATGGTGGAAAGGCAAAAGGGCTTCATCAGCTTTTTTATACAGGTATTTACTAACTTTGTGTGCACTCCACCATCAAGTTCTAATCATGGTCTGAGAGCCTAACCTTTTGATATCAGCCATGTTCTAACAGAACATATGGTTTTGAGAAGTCACAAACATTCAAATCATAACAGGTAGGGCTTACCTCCCTCCACAGCTGTCAAGAAAAGTAAACCAGAGCAAGCTTTACAATTCTCAGAGTCATTATCCAAGCTTGTGAAACCAGCAGAGTTGAAACATTTCTATAATATCTATATGAGTCCCATTTCTTGTGGATTTGTGTCTGTTTCACAGGTCAAATGAGTTATAGACAATGAGAGTAGATTATTACTGATCAAATTATATGGGTATAAGAAGAGATTGGTCATAAGGGAATTTCTGATGTCATACTTGTAACAAAATAAGTAAACCCTACCTTAGCAATTAGAATTCAGTTATTCAGCTAACTGACCTGAAATGTTTTCCTATTATCAAGACCTTACAATGGTCTAACAGTCTGTTAATCCTCCACATATTTGTAGGAGATGTAGTCTAAGACCTTCAGTGTGTTCTGAAGCAGCAGAATCTCATCCTCGATTCATTTATGTTGCTGTGTTAAAACACCATGGCCAAGACGATTTAGTGGAGAACAACTTTGTTTTTGTTCACAGTTCTAGATTCTAGTCCATTCGTGCAGGAGAACTATCTATATTCCGTCAATCATGTTTTAGATAAACGCTGATTGGCCAGGCAGGGAGTATAGGTGGGACAACCAGACAGGAAGTAAAGGTGGAACAATGAGAACAGGATAATGCTGGGAAGGAGGAAGCACATACCTCTGCAGTCCCGCCCAGACCACTGAAGAATCGGGATGTGACCTGCCCCGCTGAAAAAGGTACTGAGGCATGTGGCTAACATAGATAAGAATAATGGATTAATATAAGCTACAAGAGCTAACAAGCCTGAGCTAATGAGCCAATCAGTTTATAATCTTCTGGAGTCCTCTGTGTGATTTTCTTTGGGTCTAAACGGCTACAGGAACTGGGCAGGACAAGCAGCCCGATCCTCATGTTACAGTCCACTGTGGGGAAGTCACAGCAGCAAGGACTTGAAGAAGATCATATCACATTCAGAATCCAGTACAGAGAGAAATAGGTACATCTATGCTTTGTGCTCAGCTCTATTTCTCTGCTCTTACACAGTCTAAGGTCCAAAATGAAGAAATAGAGCCACTCACTTTTAAGTTGGGTCTTCTCACATCGGTTAAGGCAATCAAGATAAATCCTGCACAGTCATGCCCATAGGCCAACCTGATTTAGACAATCACTTATTGGGAGTCTGCCTATGTGGTTCTAAGTTGTATCAAGTTGGTGAACACAAGTACTAAGCCTATGTATTTTGTTTTTTTCCTATACATACATTCATACATGTTCATAATAAATTTTAACTTATATATTAGGCTAAATAAGAGATTAATAATAACATTTTGTAAAATATAATAATCATAAAACTGTAATGTAATAAAGCTTATGTGAATTTAGTTTCTCTGCTATCATATGTGCTATGCTCACTGATGTGATCATGTGATCTGTGGTACTGGAGGTTACTGACCATGGGAAACTGAAATTATGGCTGAAACTCTAGATAAGAAAAACCAATGTATATCCTTATGGTCTTGTCTCAGGACTATCAATACTCTCATGGTTCCATAGTATAGTCTTGAAGCCTCTTTATTATCTTGAATATGTCCCCAGTTCACTATATTTGTGACACTTTTGTAAATGGATCTAATAAAAAGAATGCACTTTAGTAGGCCATAAGAATACCAAAGAGTAGGACACAAGGCCTATGAGAATTCAGGAGCATAGCATACTCTAAGTATACAATAGATATAGAAGGATTGGAATAGTCCTTCTATAGTGAAAAAACACATTGTCATATGTTGTGTTTGCTGCCATGCACGCAGAGGAGGTTCAGGCCTTGTTGAGCTTTATGTGATTTTGAGAAACACACTAAATATATTTGATGACTCATGGGGCATCCCAGTTACTTCTATGTGAAAAGTAAATACATTCATCCTTTTTGATGGGTGGTATACCTGTTGTATTTCAATGGTGTCAATAGTGTCTCTGGAAGACAGAGATACTATATGGAGTCTTAGGCAAAGCCATAGTTCACACTAACAAAATTTTGGAGAAAGATATGCCTTAATATGTCTATAAGTATTTAGCATGGGAAAAATGAGCTCTTGGCTGGCTTTTGTACCCTGGTGTTTCCTAAGGATTTGACTAAGAGACCTCTAGTATTATGTAGTCTAAGAAACTTGGACAGGGATCCATAGAACTTTCCATTTGTTACTACTGGCTTCCTGACATCTTTTTAAGATACTTGGACACGGATCCATCGAACTTTCCATTTGTTACTACTGGCTTCCTGACATCTTTTTACTCTAACTAGATAAAAATAATGAAAACAGGGAGGAGCTCTTGAAGAGCCAACAGTCTTAGAACTCTGAGCACCCCAAGGCCTAGGTGCTGGACTTGGAGACAGAAAGGATGACAGATCCAAATCTTAGGGTCTTAAAGCTTATATCTCAAGGATCTAAAATACAGACACTTGCAGATCTAAATACTCTGTTGGAAGGCTTATAGTCCTAGGCTTGACAATTGCTGTAATCCTCAACCTCCAAGAGAAGAGAGTGGCAATGGCAGCTAGCCACTAGCAGGCGCTGTTTGTCAGTGTTACAGCTCCCGTGTGGCCTCAAGATGTTGGGAGTCTCAATACCATTAATGACTAATGGTGCAGCCTGTGCTCTTTACAGCAGCTTTGAAGCTGTGGTATCTGAGTCCTCTGCACTTAAGGTTTGACAGTTCCCTGAGAACCTACAAAAATCAGGCTCTGTCTCCTTTCTTTAGCTCTTCACTCACGGGGTGTCTCTGCCACTACCGTCTTCCTAGTCATCCTTTGGAAATCTTCGGGCATAATTTCATTGCTTCTGCCACCTCTACTTCTGCTACTGCACTACTGATGCTTCAAGTACACCTCTTTGTGTTACCAGCTCAATGTGCCCTACGAATTAAAAAGACGAAGAAGGTAAGAAAAGAGCACCTAGGGCACTTTTTAAATTGAGCTTAATATTACATCACGGAGCAGCACCAGAAGAAGCATCCTGGCTGACTTGGAAAGTGAGCCCAACATGATGACAGAGCTGGACAAGCACCTGTGGCCAGGGTATCTGTACTCATCATGGTGGCCATTCATGTAAATGAAAGATTTATTTACACCAGTCACAGCACAGTGCTTTGTGGGCACAGGGGAAGAACTCCAACTCTGGCCAGAGGGGAAAATGGATGCATAGTTAGCTAAAGTTCTCTGAGGCATCTGATGACCAAGAGATCCACTGTAAGTTGTTTGAAAGAGTAGTGACCCTGTGAGATGTTTTCTGGAGACAGAACTGTACTTTGACAACAGCTGCTGCAGTTACAGTGTCTTGTCCTCAGGTTTTGCTGGAATGTTCTAGGAGCTGGACTTGTGTAAGAGCAGTCTCACTGGCTGCTTGCATGGCAATCATCTCCACAAGTCAGTTACGGTTCCCGGCTCTGGCTGTCAGTTAGGAAGTCGAATCATCCTGGGTCCCAATGTTTGATTTTATTTGAGGGGAATAAAATTAACATTAAAATTGATGTTAAAAATTAAGGTCTTTCCTACACTTTAGCAGTGTTTTTACAGCATTTAGTGATGCTTTTAAAAGTGCACAAGTATCCTTGGGGAGAACTGAGTAATTTTATCTATGTGAAGTGTTATTATACTATATAGCATTATATTATGAAATGAATGATCTGAACGAAACATATCTGAAAAGCATAAGATAACTTTATTGGCTCATGGCTTTGGTTCTGAAGGCCGTTGGTCATCAGCTTCACCAACACTTCCAAAACCCACGTATGCACCACATGGAACTTTGACCACCTACCAATGGAAAAAGAAAGGCAAGACTATAGACTTCTTAATTTGCCAAATTAAGTCCAAATTGATAGCAACTTTCATTTAGTTTGTCTCAGAGGTAACATTGAAAGATACTTGTATCTGAAGAAATATTTACTCAAAGAAGAGATTATTCAGTCGTATGTCTTGCAAATAAAGAAAAATATCCATAGTTCTGTATGTATATTGATTTACAACACCCAACAAGTTGTCTAGATGCCCAGAACATGGGAAGAATAAAATTTAAGGATGGTAGCTTAGATGAGAAGTATGTATAGAACTCATTTGTTTGTTTTAAAATGTAAATTTATTGTTGTTTATTGATATTGTTGGTCAAATATTTATGAAAAAATCAGCCTTAATGTTTTAGGTAAAACGTTATATTTTGTCAATTTCTCTCCTCAGGTCAGTTTTGCCTCAGGTGTTGCCTAGCATTACTTTGATTTCAGATTCACTGTGCATACTTTCTTTATCCCTGGTAATATTTTCCATACTAAAATCTCCTTTATTGTGCTAATAATAGAGCTACTTGAACTTCCAAATGATGTGTACATTGATACAATTTGTACAGGAGTATATTTGCATGACATTTCCTTTTCTTTCTGTATTTTATGCTTTCACACCTTGGTATTAAATGCACTTCTACTGGAATATAAATAGACTACAGAGACTGGGTCTTCAATAGACCAATAATTTGTATGCATTAGCCCACTGAACAGCCACACATATTAGGTGGAACGGATACCTAGAGAGGAGCAAAGAAGTGAAGAGCATAGCCAGAATGGCTCTGACTTACTTTGATGTTGTAAACTCTTGAGCTTCACCCCAATTGTTCAAACAATTCAGTCCTTTTTCTTCCCCTCTAGGCAAGGACTTTTCTGACCTTTAAACTGACACCAGGTTAATTGACCATAGAGAATACCAGAGGGGTTGAAACAAGTTTCCTTCATTTCTGAACATTTCTGCATGACCATTCATGCAGCAATAACATCCTCATGGACTTCTGCAACCAGGATCCACTTCTAGAAATTCTCATCCCAGGAGACATGTCACCAAGTCACCCCTGCGCCTCAGAACAATTTCCCCTGCCATGAATTTTGCCCTGCTGAACCAACTTATTTTTTTTCTAGTCACAGTGAGCAGCACTGAAGATAGCCATGGGTTCTGAGTTCCACGATGGACTACTTATGCCTTAGTTTGTGTCACTCCACACCCAGAAGAAAAGTAGATATTTGTATCCAGTGAGACAAACCTCCCAGAGAGATGTGCACTGGTTATCAGGTTAGACACACATGTTGTGCCACATTGAAGGCAGGAATCAGTACCAAACAAGTGCATCCTCTGCAGCCTTAAAAATCTCAGAGATTCTGAGCTCAACAAAGGGTTGGACAAATATTCCCCCTGAGAACATCAGAGGCTGTCACTGATTTCCAGAGGCGCAAGGCTTAACTAATTTACTGGCTCTCTCTGGCAGTATGGTACAGCAAGACAGACTTGGAAATATTTTCATAAAAACTAAGCATGCTGAGCTAGGAGCAGAGGCTCAGTTTGGCCGAGTCCCAGAAGCCACAGTTCCGCAAGTACAGGGTCTTCCTGTGACTGCAACTTTCTTTAACAGAACTCAGGGGGGCTGGGCATGTAAACGGGTCAGTATGACCCAACTCAAGTTAAGTGTTTTGGCTGACTGACGCACAGGTGCTGGGACACACAGTTCAAGACTGACTCTGAAAGCTGGCAGTGAGTTAATCAGGAGGCCCCCAAGGAGATCTTCAGGCACATGAGCACCTGGTCCGAGCAACTTGTAGGCAATAGGCACTGTTCATAGGGAGCTGCTGGAGGAAGTCCAGTACGCAGAACCAAGGCATGAAAGTGGCAACAAGCTGTTCATTTTCCCCTAGGGAAATATAGTCAGACACATAGATTTGAGAAAAAAGAAATTTGTAAAGATTTCTTAGCTGGCCCAGGGAACGAGCAAAGCTCTCTAGGGTAGACAGGTCCCTGAGATAATTCACTTCCACTGCAACATACAGACAAATTTCAATACTTCCAGAACCTTCCTGATAGAATGGTTGAACAATGCCCAAATCCCACCTCTCTACAGCACAGATATACTAAGGCTTTACTCTTCTCGACCTAGAGATAGAAGTATATCAGAATTCCCACATGTAGTGGTGGAGGCAAAGATTTACCAATGCCTTCAGTGGCTCCTTCGCTCTTTCACCCCAGGTAGTCCACTGTTCCATATGTACTCATGGCCTGTAGTGAGCAGGTGACAATTACTGGTCCAGACATGTGCCAGAAGTTCTGATGTGTGTGGGGCAAACTGATCACTATAGTTTTCCCTTTCTGGGCTGGTCTCTCTGGGCAATCTCACTCTTACTCAACAATGTTTCTAAGCTCTGTTACACAGTATCTTCCTCTAACCTCCCAGGGTAAGCTATGGGAAGAGCGGGTCTGCAGTATCACCTTGCAGGTAACAATGCATCTGTCTTTGAAGGTTTCCATAAACAAAAGAGGAAAGAGTGCTGATTTCAGGTCGGCTGGAATAAAGGTGCCTCCGCCCTCACTCCTCAGCATGCTCTACCCCAAGTAGTTCCAGGAATATGCTTGGGGTCTGGATGTGAATCTTGATTAACCTGCAGAAAACTGGTCCTGTATTCCCTGATCCATGTAAGTTTACCTGACAGATATAAACCTGGTGGGCATGGTACTCTGGGTTCCAGCAGAACTGGGTTGTGACTCCAGGGTTCTGCTTCCACTTAGAACTTCTTTGAAAAAGAACACCACAGACATATGTCTCACAGATTCCCAACAGAATAAATCCACTACAAATGAAATGTTCAGTACTAGGGCTACGGGTCAGAATCTTCCTCCAACCTCCCTACGACTTTCTCAAGGAAACCACGTGCAGGGTTTTGTAAGGTAATGCCTAAAAGCTACTTATACATTTAACAATATGAACTTCCCCCTCTTTAATGCTGATCTTGCTATGTAAAGGAGAGAAAGTAAAATCTTCCCCAATATGAATATATTCTAGATTTCAAAACCAAATGAACAAAGAACACAACAGAAAAGCAATTGGGGTAAAGGGAGACGAGAGGGTAGAGAGACACTAAAGAAATATGCTTTAAAATGGTTCTCAAGCACGGTCAATGACAAGGCATCAAAATCATCTTATATAAGCCAGGGGTCTTGTAAATTGCTTTCGATGAGTGTTCACTTTTGAATGACAAAGGTCACAGCAGAAAGGTATTTTACAACCATATTCTGTATGAGAGCAAAGCCTGGGTAGGAAAGAACATTACCATGCAAACTCAATGCACTGAACACATTCTCTATTCCCATCTCTCATTCAAATTCCTTGCAAATACTAGCAAGGGTCACTCAGAAATACCCATGCTAATAAAAATTTTAAAAAAAATCTGTGATGTTGAATACTGCAGACGGTCTCTTCTCCTGGAAGATTAAATAACATTTAAAATCACTGGCCTTCCTTATTGTCCCCAGCACCCTGAAGGTGTTAAGGGAACAGTGGTCTAGGTGATGCAGAAAATATCGGTGAGATTATGATCGCTCATCAAGGGAGTCAATGAAAACAGTAGGGTTTTACATTTCCTTCTTGGTATGATAGTTAAGGGCGCCTACAAACAGATACATTAATGGAACAGCTTTGTCACCTAAAGTAGAAGAGCCCAGGAAACACAAGAACTACAGCTTTGTTTTTGACTCTTCAGAGGCATAAACATTTATAGCTGTTTCCCTTATTTAGTCAAATTCAACCAAATGCTTGGATCTATTAAAACCACTGACTGTATATAAATAAGTTCTACTTTTATGTGATGTTAGAGGACAATTTGTCATTTACAGTAGCAATAAAAAAAATACTAATTTTCTTTGTCAGAGTATGACAGATAAAGCATCATACGTGAATTTGAAAACTTTTTAAATGTGCCACACTAGACCAAAGAGAATCAACAGTGATGCTTTACTACAAATCACTGAATTAGTAGAATGTGTGACCTATAAGTGTATGTTGGGTAACCATTTATGTGATTAGTTCAATTAAAAATTTAAACATAGATTCATAAAAATCACTAGTTAAAATTAAATCCTCTAATTTATCTTTCCTTATTTAGTAAATGTGTATTTCTGACTTAGTTTTTCTATGTTCCATGGGAAAAATGCAATTACTGAAGCTTAAAAATTTTAGTAATTTATATTCTACCCTAAAATTATTTGAGTAAATTGTGAAAACTACTGCTTTTTTTTTCAACTGAAGTAGTCTACTTAAACACAGAAAGATTAGTGGGTGAAGGAGTTGCCACACAAGTGTGGAGATCCAAGTTCAAATCCCCTGAACTGAAATATAGCTGGCTATAATATTTCGCTGATTGTAAGTTATCTCAGTGGTCCTCCAGTAAAATGTGAGGCAGAAGCAGGGTGTGTAGCTATCCTTGGACCAGCTGGTCTGGCATAATCTGTGTAGCCACAAATAACACAGAGACTCTGCCACAAACAAAATATAAGGTGAGAACCACAGTTGAGGTTGTCCTCTGATCTTCACATGCCCTCTCCTTCCAAGACATGCACTTGCTCGTGTCTGCAAGCACACATGGAAGTGAACATAGACACACACACACACAAACGTATTCTACATAAAAGTACATGCGATACACCAGGACTGTATCGCATAATATTTTTTTCAAGTTTAAAAGTAACAATATTATGAAAATATTGGACTAGTGGTATGGGAAATCCTTCTGTATATGTGTTGCTTTTATTGGTTAATAAATAAAAAATCTGGTTTGATCTGTGATAGGGCAGAGTAGGGCTAGGAGGGAAAAAATAAACTAACTGCTGGGAGAAAAAAGTGGTGCTGCAGGAGATTAAGCCCTCTTGCTTTCAGCCAATGGCTTCTAAGATACCTGCCCAATGTGGGGCGTGGTTTTCATTTAAAAAAAAAGCCGCAGCCACTCTCCGAGCTAACTTGATTCCGGCTTTCATGCTGACTGCTAGACTCGGTTTCCTGTTTGCGACCAGAGGAACGTGGTTTGGGACATTGATATGTAAGTTTTATCCCCTCCAATAAAATACTTCTTTTTTAATCAAATTGGTGTAATATTGTCCTGTGGTTAATCTACTTAAAAACCGGAGAGGGTTTAAAAAGGAGAGAACCCCCCTCTCCACCAACCCAGCTGGTTCTGGTGACGCAGGCTGGTAGGATTTGCTGAAGGAAGCAAAGGTTAACTGTAGATTCAGCCACAGCTGCAGCGGCAGCTTGGTTAAAGCTCCGTGCCTCTCAGGATTCGCGCTGCTACCCACCTGATTTGCAAAGCGGTTTTTTAAATCACCCTTACAGACTCGGGCTTAGACAAAGGCTGGGTGTGGACCGCTAAGAAAATTTCCCTGGAGAAATAACTCCCTGAGACATTCCAGCACCAGCTTTTGGCTTTTGTAAACTGCAGGCCGTGCTGGAAGCTAGACGCGCTGTTGGTCAGTCGCTGAAAGCTTCCAGATTTCTGTTTTTTGTACTTGGACCTTAGATTTCTTACTCTGCGTAACCTCTTGAGATTAACTTTCCTCCCAGTTTCTTAACAAGTATTAGGACCCGCCTTTTAGACCACAGGGATTAAAGGCATGCAGCAGGCAACCACTGGTGAGTTCTGAGGGTAAAATATGTTTGACAATATCAGCCTCTGTTGCTTGGAGAGCTTGC
>JAQHUG010000019.1:5791712-5817511 GCA_028555095.1 Dicrostonyx torquatus | reverse complement strand
AGCTAACTTGATTCCGGATTTCATGATGACTGTTAGACTCGGTTTCCTGTTTGTGACCAGAGGAATGTGGTTTGGGACATTGATCTGTAAGTTTTATCCCCTCCAATAAAATACCCCTTTTTTAATCAAATTGGTGTAATATTGTCCTGCGACAATAAAGTGGAGTCATGAGATGCCATATAACCGCCAGAAAGAAAAGAAGCGAGCTGCCAGCTGGGACTTTGCTAGTAGGGCCACAAGTCTTGTGCTAAAGTATAGAATAATAGAAATGGGTTAATTTAATAAATAAGAGTGAGCTAGAAATATGCATAAACTAATAGGCCAAGCATTGTTGTAGTTAATACAGTTTCTGTGTGGTTAATTTGAGTACGGGGCAGCTGGAAACAAACAAGCAGCCTCCTACAACAGCCTAGTAGAATTGTTAGACAACAATCTTACTATCTAGGTTCATATCACTATGTACACAGACGGCTGAGGTCATCATGAGGTCATCTCTGCCTTCCAATGTATTTTAAACTGTAGCTATCACCATGAGAGCAGGGGATTTCATGGAAAGAGGATTTCACAAATTTTAATTTGTGAGAATAAGCAATGGTTGGCCACTCTCTGAGCAGTGGGCGAGCCTTCTGCACCAGTGGGCAATCCATTCATGCTTTCTTATGTTTCAGTCATGTTGCTCTCATTGTGTTTCCTGCAAAACCACAGGCAAAATTTATTGTTGGTGGATTCCTATTATTTATGAATTATTACCCTCTGTATAAGGTAAGAAAATTTTCTTATCCTGTATTTTTTTCTACAAAATTATGTTAACCCTCTGCTCTTCCATATACTTTACAATCATCAGATTCCAAGGAGAAAAGAGGTGTGTTGACATTTTTACTGAAATTTGTTCTTATTTCACTAGATCAGAATGGGGTGGGTAGCCGCTACACTTTCAACCTATGAAATAATTTTTCCACCTTACAGATTAAATTAAAATAGAATTATAATTATATCATCTCCAACATTCTTCTCCTCAGGACTGTCTCACCAAAACTCCACCCCTGGCTCCCCCTCAAATTCATGGACACCTTTTCTACTATCATGATTGTTATTATATGTATATGAATACATACATAAACACAACATGATGAACCTATTTACTACCTCTTCTATAAATATGATTTTAGGAATAGCCTCCTTAATGGTTACTCAATTCCAATAGTCAGTCCTAAAATATTTTCTTTTATCATAACTTCCAGAGTCACTATACATGTCCAACATATTGAATGTTTTGTCTTATGTTTTCATTCTACTGGCTTGAAATTGTCTATATCTTCTTTATTTAAAGTCTGATCATTCTGTTTTAGAGGTAAGGACGTCACCGTTTGCACTGCTACTACTCTTTAACTGAATCTTTCTCTTTTCTCTTACTCTTCTTGTCAGGGAACACCTCTTCTACTAGATTCTCCAAAACTTGAGTTCTTTGGTTGATGTAAATCTTATATCTTTGTATTTTTATTGTTTCATTAATTTGACTTCTTATTACCTTCAATTTTGTTATTATTTATTTTCTAGTACTTCTGTCTAAGACCTGGATTATTACTTTTTAAACTTTATAATGCAAATATTTTATTGACCATATTACCTATGCCCCCTATATTATAGAATGTAGTGGATATTTTAAATCAACTTTTAGTCTTGACCACCTTTGAGTGATTACTTTGTAGAACCATGAATTATTTTCATGCATGTTTCTTTTGTACTTTTCAAGTACAAAATACTATTTCAAATAATATCCAAGTTAAATACATTTTTAAAATAAAACATAATGTGTTAAACCATTTTTCAATGCCTGGGCACACTCTTTTGCCTAGAAGGTATTTGATGGTTATAAATATGTCATGTGAAACATGAATGCTCTCTAATTGAGTAAATTATGTAAAAAAAATGTATGATACCCTTTGTATAACATTTCAAATTGTCATCTAGATCTTCCAATTCTTATTAGTATTTAAATAGAAAGTTTCCTATTGTAATGCTGTCATTTTTCTATATATATATCCAAATATAATAAAAATTACACAGACATATGCATTCAAATATGTATTAATTCAGATTTTTATATAGTTCTATGGCAGCTTTATTTTTATCATTAAATATTGACCTTCCTTACTCTTTAAAATTGTTTACAATTTAAAGATAATTCCATATAATAGCTGTCAAAAGAGCTAAGTCTTCATGTCCACAGCCACAATTTGGTTTAGTATTTGCCTAATGCTCTCAACCTTTAATGTCTCTTTTTTTGTGTCTATTGAATAAGTAAACTTTGAAAATATCATACACCTCAGTTTGGTTACTTATCTAAACTGAGAATCCCTGTGTTTTGACTTGCATATCTATTCCATTGACATTTATTGTGATGACTATCACATGTGGGGTTAGTTGTCCTGCTTGTTGTATTCTTTATCATAATTTTGCTTTTTTCTTCTTCTTTATAACTTTCCTCTCCTGTCTCTTTGAATTCAACAAGCACTCCATGTTTTATTTTACTCTCACAATGTCTATGAAATCATTTAAGTATTCAACCAGGATAAACTTGCTTTTTTAACCAGTGTTCCTGACTTGATACAACCTGATTATTTTTTAGAAACAGCCAGCATGGTTCTGTTGTAGGAGGCAGCCAAGTAGTTCCTGGCTGCTCAGACCCTAAATAATCACACAGAAACTGTATTATTTAATACACTGCTTGGCCAATGACTCTAGCATATTCCTATCAAGTTCTTATATATTAAACTAACCCAATTCTGTCATTTTAAATTTTACCATAAGGCTTGTGGCCTCCCAACAAGTTTTAGGCTGGCAGCTTGTGTCTTTCTCCTCTGGCAGCTCCATGGCATCTCCTGACTCTATCTTCTTTCTCCAACCATTCAGGTTAGTTTTACCCACCTACCTCTAGTTTTTTGTCCTAATACAGGCCAAGACAGTTTCTTTAGCAGGAACCTTGCCAGTAAGCCACAGCCACATGGCTATACACAGATTAATAGAAGTGGGTTAAATTACTATATATGAGTATGCTAGAAATATGCATAAGTTAATGGGCCAAGCAGTGTTGCAATTAATACAGTTTCTGTGTGGTTATTTTGGGGCTGAGCAGCTGGGAACAAACAAGTGGCATCCTACAACAAATTGGCACTCCAACATGTATGTGCCAGTTAAATCCACATAAAACCTGAGAGGGCTTAGAAAGGAATTCTCGACACTAAAAAACAAAGTTTAGCCACATTTGGGTCAGAGAGGAGCTCTGCTTGATGGAGCATGCTGCAGCTCCTTTAAGAGAGTAGTTAGCAAACAAAACAAAGAAAACCAAACAAAAACAAAACAAAACAAAAAAAAAAAACCCTTGGTATCAAAATGGCAGCTTCTTGATGTGTGCTGCCAGCATTAACTTTGGCTCTTTCAGGAGGTCAAGCATGAACACTTGACTGGGGTTTGTGGACAGCATGCTGCAAGTTACTTGGTGGCAGCATGGGCCAACTTGTTACCAGAGTTGAGATGATGACTGTGGCTCCCACCTGGCTGTCTCAGAGGCAGTGAATGGACTTCTGCCATGTTATACTGGGCAAAGCAAACAGGCAGGGCTATGTTTGCTCCAGCAATGCCATTGCTTAGATTTTTAAGAAGCTCTTAGCATTTTAAAAAGCTGTCCTGGTCAGAAAACAATACAGATATGCAATAAGGACAGATTCAGACATAAAAGACCTCTAAATGAGACACAGAGTGTTTAAAAAATGTACATAGGCTTAGGAGAGAGAAGAAAAAGAGTAAAGAGACAGTAAATATAATATAAAAGAGTACAGTGGGTCATAGATTAAAGGAGTAAAGATAATAAAATAAATATTAAATTTGAAAGAAAAGTAATAGAGTAAGAAAAATAAGCCACATAAAGATGAAATATACACAGAGTCTGGATTATGTATATTATGATGTTTTTCTTGAATTTTTTGCTTTCATAGAGATAGTTGATTCTGTTGACTGCTAAGATAACCCAATATAAAGGTATATTGACTTCCAAATATGAGTCTAAGAATAGGTTTGCTTTGGAAAAGAGGTTTTGCTTTTGCTTCCACAGAGGATGAGAACCTGTGGATTAATTCCAGACTAATGTGGCTTGATGGACCAATACCCCCTGAAAGATCACTATGAACACCCCTAAAATTACTTCACCCAACAAAAAGCAGAAAGCGGTTTGGAGAGAACTATGCCCAAATTCCCTAAATGATTGTTTATAAATGTGTGTTTACATTTAAAGAGGGCTATGCTATAGAGATTTGCATTGGTATGGATCTTGGTTTATTGATACAAATTTAAGGTCAATTTTGTTATACTGTGCATATGTAGTTCTAATCTTGATTAAGGTATTGTGTTTGTCTAGCTCATTTAAAAATGGAATGTATATTAAGAACTATAGGTTAATAGCAAGCTTGTAGTCATGTTAGTTAGATTCTTTAGATGTATAGAGATTTATTTCAGATAGATATGCATTCTTCAAACCTTTTAAAGACTACAGAATATGGCATTAAAATGTTTAAGAACTTAGGCCTTTTCATGACAGTGAGACACATCTGCTACTGGCAGCACCAAGCTACTACAAGAAGATGATGGGCACCAAAGAGGCTCCTTATGGAGTTTGGTAGCCATTTGAGCAAGAAACTGCTTTTGTGTGGACTGCTTGATGTTATGCTGTATGATCTGGACATGGAATCCATATGAAGGACCCACAGAAATAACTGATGAACTTGCCTAAAGGTAAGACCAACCTTCGGAGTTCCTGCTTTATGAAAGAGTTCACCAGACATTATGCAGGACACAGAAGAAAGTGACTAACAATGTGCCAATGTAGGTGGAACTATCTTTGACATTTCCTGCTTCATGGGAAAGTTGGCCAAATATTATGGGCTTATAGGCTGAAGATGGATGCCCAACAGTTCAGAAGAACTTTGGGTGACTATCCAGGTAGCAAGATGTCTCTGTCAGTTGTTGAGTTTTGGAAGTTGCTTTCAATGTACTTCCTGTTTACTTAGGTAATTATCCTTCTGGAATCTTTGATGGAGTTGAAGAATAGATAGGTAGAGTTTTCCTTAGTTATGATAAAAAGATAAAGCATATTGTAACTGTAATTCTTGCTTGATATCTGTTTTGTTATATGTAATTTTACTATGCTAAAGTTAAAACCTTCCTTTTTAATTTAAACAGAAAAGGAGAGGTGATGTGGGATTTCCCTCTGTATGCTGTGATTACCATTGATGAGTAAGGAAAACTGGCTTGAGCCTTTAGACGGACAGAACAGAGGCAGACAGGGAAAAATAAACTGAATGCTGGGAGAAAGAAAGTGGAGTCAGGAGATGTGGCTGCCGCCAGGAACAGACAAGCAGGAAACATGCCCATAAGCCACAACCATGTGGCAGTGCACAGATTAATAGAAATCGGTTAAATTAAGGTATAAGAGTGAGCTAGAAATATGCATAAGCTAATAGGCTAAGCAGTATTGTAATTAATACAGTTTCTGTGTAGTTAGTTCAGGGCTCAGAAGCCAGGAACAAACAAGTGGTCTCCTACAACATGGTTCAAATATGACTGTCCAGCCAGTGGGTTTCCTTCCTGGGAAAAATTAAGATGCAGGTGACTTTTTTTCCATGGGCTTTCCTGGTCCCTAGGATCTAGGAAACGTCAGTAGTTTACTGAAGATTAAAAAAGAAAAAAAAAGAATAGAGAAACTGAAATAGGCAACTACTTTGTTAGGCTGATAATTTGATTGGCTTTCTAAAAGAGTCAAGAATCTTTCCCAAAACTCAAACAGATATATCCAGAAATCACCTATATAGACTCACAACTAGGAATATCTCAGAAGTCACAAAACTTGGAATTAAGAAAAAAGAATATAAGATTTCTCAAAAGCAAAAAGAGCTGAAAGTATGACATCATCACAGCTTGGGGAACAAGCTGTCAACCTCGAATCTGAGTTCCAAAAGACATCTAGAATGATCATTCAAAAGATTACCATTAAAATTATTTTAATTCGGCCGGGCAGTAGTGGCACACGCCTTTAATTCCAGCCTGATCTATAAGAGCTAGTCCAGGACAGGCTCCAAAGCTACAGAGAAACCCTGTATTGAAAAAAAAATTAAATCAAATAAAAATAAAAATACTAGAGCTTATTACAAATGACTATTTGTAACTAAAAATTTTAGAAAGTAGAACAAGTTAAATAGATTCTGCAGTCTGATGCCATTGTTCTTCTGAGCAAAGAAATTTGGTTTAAAACATACTTGATATTTTCTTCTTTTTATTCCTTCTGCATTATCTCTTCTATATTTTAAGTCTTTATTTCACTAACCTTTTCCAAGGTATATCTAATATTTAGCTGGTTTATAGGGGGTGCTGATTTCTGGACAATTCCCTGCCTCAAATTTCTAATCCATTGATTTAAAAATATCTTGAGTTGTTTTAAATAGTATTTTGTTTTTTTGTTTTTAAATATTATTATTATAACATCTGTGTCTTATGTACTTTTATAAATTAAATCTTCATATTTCTGTTCATAACCCTTGACATTTACCTCTAGGTACCCTGCCTGGAAAGTGGTGTCTATAATTATGTTGCCTGTTATGCTTTTTCTAAACCCAGGATCACACTCAGCCCATGTACAAAGTAAACTTAATGGTCAAAAGAGTTCATATTTCCATATGCATTTTTTATCCAGGGAGGAATGATATTGAACTAATAAACATTCTAGCTTCCTGTATTTCGGGGAGCATGACTCCAAAGCACATTTAATGCTTTCTTCATGTCTTCTTTTCTTTTCATGCTGCTCTCAGAGAGTACCCTGACAAGTCACAAAAGGGAAAAAGATTTTATTTTAGTTCACACTTCAAGAGTAGAAACCATCAAGGCTGGTTAGTCAAGGTAGTGGAGTCTGAAGCAACTGGTTCCATTGTAGCCACATTCAGGAAACACTGGCTTGATGCATGCTGCTACTCTCTCTTTCTCCACATGTGTGGTCCATGATCTCATCTAAGTAGTGGTGCTATGCATAACATGTGTGCTTTCTCACTCCTATGATTGCTATCAAAATTGTTCCCCACAGTCATAGCCAAAGACCCATCTTGCAAGTGATTCTAGATCTGTGAAGTTGACAACTGACACTGTCACATAGACAAGCCTCTAGTAAGACTCAAATTTTGTAGATGTCCACATCACTTACATTTTTTTCTTCTTTTCTGTGTACTATTTATTCTGAGACTGTCTACCACATGAGCTGCTTGCTTTTGAATCATTGTTTTAGAAACTGCTTTTTCAAAACATCTACTCACCACTTGATCATCCCATGCTGTGGTCCTCTTGAAAAATACCTCTCAATGCATCCTTTGTTGCCTTGTCCTTTTGTGTTGCTCATTATTTTTAGCAGTGTGAATTCATTTTACCTGGTGTATCTACAAGACTCATAAGACTGGAGTTGTATATTCATCCTGGGTGCTCTTAAAAAATATGTCTTCTTTGTTTCCACCAGGTTTACTAGAGTGTTAAGAAGCAATAGATTTGAATCATGAACACTTTTCAACTGGAATTATTCTAGCAGTGTAGATAGTACCTATTCTGTATTCAGGGTAGTTGAAGGAGTCAGATCTCTTTGGGATACAACAATGGAGTACAGTCTCCAGGACCACTACCATTACTGTGGGAAGGCTTTAAATCCAACCAGATGCTAGAAGATGAAATAGAGGCAGCAGTGGATTATCCAACAGAGGCAGCATCAGAGGTCTCAATAAAGAAACCATCAGAGCTTCAGAGATGGGAGAGGTGAAATAAATCTGAGACAACATACAAATTGTGTCCAGTGTATTGCATCTTACCTACACATTGTTAAGAGATCAATTTCCTTCAGCCTTGAACTGAATATAGTAAAAACAACTCATCTTGAACCCCTGCCACCTTCTTTTACTGGGAGACTATGACTCATTAGAAGACTCAATTGAAAACCTGCCTCTTCCAAAAGACCAGACCCTGATCTGCATTAGAGACTGTGTTTGAAAGCACAGTCTTGCCACTAGCATAGCAACAAAATGACCAACCCTACAAATGGTAGTTTTAGCTCTCTTTTCAGTTGAAACTAATTTCACAGTTTTTTCCTACACATTTCTCTGTGCATTCAAAAAGGAGTTTTAACTGGCACAGTCAGATGCAGAGCTGTTAGTCATGTTTCTATCACGTTGTCAGAAAACGATAGCTAACTCTTCCATCAAATAAGTATTTATTTGTAGTTTAAGAAATCAGTTCAACTGAATTAAGATGAAATCCAATATATGTTAGTAAATGGACATTAGTTATCATTGATTATTCTACTTTTCTCTTTATACTTTTGTGTTTTATAAAATGCCTATCCTAAATTTCTCTTAAGCTTCTAATCAGAAAAATCATTCAGGAATAAAAGTAAGAATCTGGATGACTCAGCAGTTAAGAGCATTTGCAGAGGACCTGTGCTTGGTTCCCAGCACCCATGTCCCCATGTCAGTGGGTTCACAAACACTCCAACTCCAAGTGATGTGACTCTCTTTTCTGGCTTCTGGCTTCCACACACAACCACACACACACACACACACACACACACACACACACACACACAGAGAGAGAGAGAGAGAGAGAGAGAGAGAGAGAGAGAGAGAGTTTTAAAAACTTTGTTAAGTAATAAAACATACAAACATATAATTCCCCCTAGGAAATATCAGTCAAATTTAGAAATGTCCAATAATGGACATTTCTTTTAGAAATCTTCATTTACACCAGTGGTTTTCAATCTTGGCTGCACATGATACCTGACTGTGGGAGCTTTTAAGAAATAATGATGCCAGGGTGCCAACCGAAAGGATTCATGCTTCATTGGCCTGAGATAAAACCCTGCTTTCAGCTTCATGAGCTCCACATGTGCTCCTTTTGATTGTTTACAGTACTGAATTGTTGGTTGTAGTCTCTGTAGAGAGATTGCTATAGAGAGAGGAATGACTAGGATTCTAAAGGGAAGGATCAAGTACCAGGCAGAAGTTCTACAACTCAAGAGTCCAAGTCATGACCCTAACATCAGATCTAGTACTCCTGTCTCTACAGCTAGTGGTTCTGGGTCCTTGACTTGGACCTCAAAGCTAAACCTTGTAATAAACCAATCCAGTTCTAATTTGACCTATAGCCTCTGTTCCAGATTCAACAAATCATGTACCTAAACTAAGCATCTTCCTAGACTTTTCGCTTCAAAGAACTAGGTTCATGCCATTTTCTGTTCAGACCAATTTTTTGCATCATGGAATTGATATGCTAACGGATTATGATGATATATGCAAGATTTTTACTACAACCCTTGGTAAACATTAAACTCAAAATGAGAATGTTGATATTGACACTTTTGTTTTTACTCTCCTAGACTCTGTTTCCACTATCTTATTAGGAAATCTTTCAGTCTAGCCACAGCAGCACAGTACACCTGCTCCCTCCACCAGTTCCAGCACCATGGTCCCCTCACAACCTAGAACTCCTTTGTGTTTACCATTCAAGGCTTATTGAAGACCTGATGTGTTCTCAGTCCTGTGGTAGAACTGGACTACTTTAAGAAATAAAAACTGTCACAGCCTGGAATGACCTCCAATGACCTTACTTCATGTCATACACAGAGAACAGAGATATGAATTGTAAAAATATCCCCAAATTAGAGCTACTATTATGATAAAACAACACAACCAAAACAACTTGGGATGGCTTATGCTTCCAAATCACTATTCATCACTAAAGGAAGTCAGGACAGGAACTCAAACAGGACAGGATCCTGGAGACAGAAACTGATGCAGAGGCCATGGAGGAATGCTTCTTACTGGCTTGCTCTTCATGACTTCTTCATCCTGATTTCTTGTAGATCCCAGGATGACAAGTCCAGGGATGACCCCAGCCAAAATGAACTGGGTCTTCCCTCATCAATCATTAAGAAAATGCCCTCTAGCCCAGTCTTATGGAAACATTTGATCGAAGTTCCCTCCTTTCAGAGAATCCTAACTTGTATCAAGTTGACATAAAAACTATACAGCCCAATCCATCCAACCACTGCTGAATGATGCCTCATCTACCCCTCTTATACAAGCACCGTAGAGGAAATGCCCATTTGTTGCTTTATCAACTCTCATATGCTGGTCATTATTGGTGAACAGGTCTCATCCTCATGAGACACTCGCTCTCTTAGTTTTAATACAAAGATGTACATTTATTATAAAATCATGCTGTATATGATTCAAAATAAAGTATATACATGCCAAGTAAAGATTTGAAATGTATTTCTCAAAATTCATCTCTCTTACTTACCTTGCTTCTAAATTCACTTCTAAGTATGAGTTAATTACTGAATAATTCATATTAGAAGATTTTATTTTAATTATGCACACATGTGCATATATATGAGTGCGGGTGCCAGTAAAATACTCAAGAGAGAATTTGGTTCCCTGAAGCTGGAGTTAAATGTGCTTAGGAGACACCCAACATGAGTACTGGGAAATGAATTTAAGTCTTCTGCAAGAGAAGCACATACTCTAATACTCTTAGCCAATGAGTTATTGCTCCAGCCCCCTGCTCCTAGATATTTCTACTATGAAACTTCACAGGACTTCAAAAACCAACATATCTAATGTTGAACACATCTTGTTTCTCTCCAGACTTAAGCCATTTGCTGCATTCCTTGTTTCATTTAATTCCAGAGATATGTATTCAGTTATTCTAGACCAACATTTGATAACCATGACTTTCCCATCTTCTCCTTTGGTGGTCTGAATGAGAATGACCTCTATAGACTCATATATTTTAATACATGGCTCTCAGGTGGTAGAGCTGCTAACTGGGAAGGATTAGCGGGTATGACCATAGAGGAAGAGGTAATGCCACTTGAGGCTGACTTTAAGATTTTAAAAGTCCGGGTAACTCCCCGTTAGTCCTCTCTGCCTCATTCCTGTGGATCAAGATGTAAGCTCTCAGCTATTGTTCCAGAATCATTCCTACTGCCATGTTCCCCCACTGTGATGGCTGTGGATTCTAATCCTCTAGAGCAGTAATTCCTAATAAACTCTTTCTTTTATAAGTTACCCTGGTCATGGTGTATTATTACAACAATAGCCCTTTTAAGATTTAAACTTCTAGACACATGATATGCATAATATTAAATACATAATACATACGTACCATATCATACAAGGAGGACACAACGCAGTAACTTTATTAAAGTTGGAATGGATTGTGGCTGGAGTCAAAATTGTATGCTGAGATATCTATCTTTAAAATAACTCTTGAAATCTCTTACTTGCTTGATGACATCTGTGCTGGCTAGTTTTTATGTAAACTTGTCATAGACTAGAGTCATTTGCAAAGAGAATTCTCAATTGATAAGTTTTCCCCACAACATTGGTCTGTGGAAAGTCTGTGGGTTTCTGTTTGCTTGATTACTTGCTTGGTTGGTTGGTTTGGTTAGGTGTGGTTTTTCCATCAGCTGATTGATGGTGTTGGGTCCATCTCACAGGGGACAGTGACACCACTGGATGTCTGGTACTGGATGCTATACGAATATGGGATAAGCAAGCCACGAGGAGAAATCAACTAGTAGTCTTCCTCCATGACTCTGTATCAGCCTCTGCCCACTGTTCTGCCTTCGCTCAGTGGTAAACGGTGACCTGAATGTTGCAAACTGAAATCAGCCCTTTCTACCTCATGTTGCTTTTGCTCGATGGTGTTTTATCACAGAAATGGAGACCCTAACTAAAACACCATCGCTGTTGCTTTTTGTCTAGGGTACTCTACCTCACCAAAGTCTTGGTAATGTTCTCACCAGGATCCCTGAAAAGTAGAGCAAAAAGAAACCAGAAGTTCATAGAAAAATTAAAAAGACTTAAATTATGCCATCTTTGCAGTTTTGCCCAGTGTTCTGGTAACAAACAACTAATGCCAAACATATAAGAAATAATCCTACAACATTAGGAGGGCACTCTACTTTCCTTAGAGATAGTCCAGTAGTAGGAAGAACTTGATATACAGTGGGAAGAATTTGATATGATGTTTGATACTGATAGAGTAGTATTTACTTACTTTCACTTAATCCTTTCCACTTACAAGTGAAGTATGGCTATACTACCTATGGAGCTGGAGTGATGGTTCTGTAGTTAAGAGCATTGCCTGCTCTTTCAAAGGTCCTGAGTTCAATTTCCAGCAACCACATGGTAGCTCATAACCATCTGCAATGAGATCTGGTGCCCTCTTGAGGTAGAGACCTGGTCAGTTGTCCTCATCAACTTAGACCATGAAACCCAATATGAACAAGTTCAACAGAACTGTCATATGCATATGCGTGCTTCAGCATTGCCAGGGCATAAATTTTATTTTCATTTATAGCACCTATGTTTGATAGCATTTTTCAAAGAACAGTAGGAAGGATAAAACTTTCCTTGGGAAACACAGGCAGTAAGGGTAGAGCCATGGACTATGTGCAGATGTGACATCTTAAAATCCTGATTCCTGGACACCAGCAAGATGACTCAGTGGATAAAAGTCCCTCAGTCCAAGCCTGCTATTATGAATTCAGTCCTCAGGACCCACATGGTGGAAGGAGAGAACTGTCGACTGT
The DNA here is from genome assembly GCA_028555095.1 of Dicrostonyx torquatus. Taxonomy (NCBI): domain Eukaryota; kingdom Metazoa; phylum Chordata; class Mammalia; order Rodentia; family Cricetidae; genus Dicrostonyx; species Dicrostonyx torquatus. Next base: position 5,804,835 of record JAQHUG010000019.1, on the reverse strand, counting down.
GTTGTCTTCTGGCTGCTCCTTGGGCACCGTGGGATGAACTCACATCGGCGCATGCTCACACAAAGTCAATAAGTTTTTATTCCTCATTCCATACCCAGCTTCCCCTATGGTGCACAGTGACACACCTACACATGCATGCACTCTCGGAGGAGAAATTCTCTCTTCTAGCTTTTAGAGTGTAGACGTGCAGTGCAAGTGTCTGCAGGTGCTCAGTTTCCGAACAAATGGAACCTCACACTCTACCTGTTCGGTGCAAGAACAATCTTTTACTGGTGCCCTTCATGCTATAGTGACAACCTGACAACCAGACTCCCCAGTCCCATTTCAAATCTGTACCACATCAAGGTCAGCATCTGTCTTCCACAGAAGTCATAAATGCATTCTGCAGTTTTAAACCAAATAATAGCCCTCCCATACAGACAGGGTATGACTTCAACATTATTGCTTTTCTTCTTCTTTTTTTTCCCCGGGTCTATAACTATCTTCAATTACTGCTCCCTTCAGCATCAGCAATGCTGTAAGGTTTTCAGGGACAAGCCTTTACTGCCTACTGTCGCTTCTGGCTTTATTGTCAGCAGCAATTTTAATTCATTTCATTTCTGTGTCACTGTCACTCCAACTTCCATCTTCGACACTATGCAGTGTCCTGAAGTTCAGAGCTAATGTAGAAGCCTTTGCTTTAATAGAAAAAAATAATGTTCTTTGACTCTTTCCTCTCACATTAATAGAGCACGAGCCACAGTCAGCGCCAAAATTCAGCAAAATAAAATTCCCTCCAAATGCCAAGGGACTCTTCACTGTCTTTTCAGAGAAATGGCAAGACAAGGATTATTATCTATGAGAAACAAATCAAAGGAGATTTTTAGGAAATAGTTGGATTGGTCTTTTTTTTTTAAGGTCTGGCTTTGATGTTCTCTTTGTCATGGATTGGTGAGGCAGGAGACTTTAGAGGAAGGGTTTTAATCTGACTCTCCCTCTTTTGTCTTGTGTCCCTTTGGAAAAATTGAACATAGAGCTATTGGCATTTATTTTCCACTTGGTGATACTTTAAGTTCAAGCTGCATGTGTGTGTGTGTGTGTGTGTGTGTGTGTGTGTGTGTGTGTGTGTGTGTATGGGGAGGACCAAAGGACCAAGTACAAATTGTTCCAGCTGACAATAGATCTGATTTTTTATTGAGCTGAGATGTACAAAGTGGTCTCTGGGGAAGAGACAGGTTCAACTATGTAAGGTAAATGAACTCTTCCACAGGTCTAGGAAACGGTGAGATTGCTCTACTCTATACTGATGCCCAAAAGAGTTTATTAGCTTTTCCCCATTTGTGGATCATTTGCCCTGACTTGATATAGGATCCAGTCAATAATAATGTCTTTTTGGATTTACACAGAAACATTGGATAATACGTGCAGTATTTTGTTTTCATTTTGGCATCAATAAATATCTTGTATCACAGGCATAGGAAAAAGGATAGCCTTTGCTTAAGTGCCAATGTTTGTCCTGACTCTGCTATCTACCATGTTCCAGTTTTGAGGGAAGAGAGTCAGAAGAGTTGGCCTTTCAAAGTCAAGGAAGAGTAAAGCAAGAAGCAGAAGAAAAGAAAATGCCGAGGGAAGCATTTTCTCATACCTGTTATCTGCTTTCTGTTTCCTCTTAGAACAGAACTCAGAGATGGAAGTTTTAATACAGGACAAGGATGAAAGTGGGTATCATGCAATTATAATTGTTTCTGGACAAATGACAGTTTGGTGTAAGGTACAAATGTGCAATGGATGAATCATGTAACATGATCTTAGCATTCTGTGATATATGAGTCAGTAAAGAACTGAGTGAATATGTCCTCCCAGAAATAGGGTTCTTCCTGGCAAAGCCAGCAGTGTGACTCCATTCCTCCGGCCCTATACCCAAGGTTGGCAACGCTTGCTCTTGTCTCCTTATCTTTTTCCCAGAAAATGTATTAAACAAATACCTTGGGATGACAACAGGCAAGGCACTTTCCCAAGCATTTATCAAATTGTAAGTTAGTAACTGGTAGATTTGCTGTCACTGAAGGTTGCCATATTCTCCAAGATAGAGTATTTGTTAACTGGTGAAAACTTTCCTTTGTAGATTCGGCAATTTCCATTGAAGCTGAAATTCTAAGAAAAGCATGGTGCCATTCTTTTTCTGTCATCTTACAAATGTAATTTTTGTCATATTTATTTTCTCCAGAAAAATTTAACCCCCATGTGGCCAATGTTGAAATTGTAGATTTCTCACTTCCTGTCACACTCAATTCAGAAGGATGTCACTCACTGAGACATAGGAACATTGCTTTATGATGCTCTGGTCTTCACTCTAAATCACAGTGGGAAATCAAGAAGCATTGCAGCTAGTGAACATGTGGAATTTTTATGATCAATCATATCTGGAATAAAAATAATCAGTGTAAAGAGCAGTTGGCATTATCAGTAAAGATATTTTGGGTGATATATAACATAAAGCTCTAAAGGGCTAGGACGATAGCTCAGTAACGCTTTCTGCATAAGTATGAGGAACCAGGTTCAATCCCCAGCACTCATGTAAAAAGCTAGACACAGGAAGTAGAGGTGGAGGCTTAGCTCACTATGCATTTAGCAAAGAAACAGCAATGTTGTTTGCAAGGACACTTGAGGGAACATGGTAGGTAAAGTTCAGAGAGAGAGAGAGAGAGAGAGAGAGAGAGAGAGAGAGAGAGAGAGAGAGAGAATGAGAGAGAGTAAGTGAGAAAAGTTTGGAAGTATATAGGCCGACCAGTCTGGACATGAGGGAGTGGGCACAACCCCAGATGTGGTAAAAGGTATGTGAATTTTGGCTGATTTTACAACTAACAAAGATGGACAATCATTCTAGTTTCTTACTTGACCAAAAGATATAAAATCTTAGAGTGGAAAGGTGGGCTGGAGAGGTGGCTCAGTGGTTAAGAGCATTGCCTGCTATTCCAAAGGTCCTGAATTCAATTCCTGGCAACCACATGGTGGCTCACAACCACCTGTAATGAGGTCTGGTGTCCTCTTCTGGCCTGCAAACATACAGTCAGAATTGTATTCATAATAGATAAATAAATAAATATTTTTTAAAAAGAGTATAAAGGCAGTACACAATATGCACACAGAGACATTGGAGCCCAGAGTCAGCCTTAGCAAAGACCCCACACCAGATTGGACACAAAGGGGATTGAAGTGGAAGGAAGCAGACAGCGTGGACTCTGACAAGCCATATCTCCAGAGGAAGTGAAGTGGGCTGAGCAGTTGAGACACAATGTTAGTCTCCTAATGTGAGGTTCATAGGCAGTGTTTACCAGTGGCTGAAAGAGAGAAGGTCAAAAATGTGTGATAAAAATTGTATCACCAGACTGGGGAGTGGCTGCTTGGATTGATATTTAAATTTTATAATTTGTCCCAGGTTGTGTTGAATATAGAGATCAATTTTAAGAGGCTAGGTGAGTATGTGAGAGAGTGTGTGCACACTATGTGTACACGTGTGTGTGCATAAGGCAGAGGACAGCCTCTGGTGTTGTTCCACGACAGCAATAGCCACCTTTGAATTTTTGAGATGAGTTCTCAGCAGCCTGTGGGTCACCAGGAAGACTAGGCTATCTGCTCAGTGAGGCACAGGCCTCCTCCCATCTCTGCCTTACGGGCACTAGAGTTACAAAAGTACACTTCTCTGCCCAGATCATTTATTATAATGGGTACTGGGGATCCAATTCCTGTGTTCTTGTTTGCAAGGCAAACACTTTGACAATCCTTCCAGTCCACCAAAGATTCAATTTTAATTAGAAGGTTACAGAGCTTATAACCAGGTGTGGTGGAGACTAATCAGTAGCCTTGATGTTTGTGTCATCGGCTGTAGCTTTATAAACAGCAAAGCAAGAACTTCTCTACTTTATTGATCATGAATATTAGGTTTAAAGAGTTCAAGTCCCTGGCCTATGATCATTCCCTATGAATGACTGGCCTCTTCTTTGCACCTGGGACTTTGTACTCTGAAACCTCCACTCTCAATTCCCTTGCTGGGCGAGGCAGCATTGGCGGTGATGGAAACTGCTGTTTTCCTGCCAACATGGTGGAGCATTCTCTACAGCAGAGCAGGTTATCTCATGTGGGACAATTTGGTATTCTGTCAATTATGTTTTAAATAAACGCTGATTGGCCAGTAGCCAGGCAGGAAGTATATATAGGTGGGACAACCAGACAGGAAATGAGGCAGGGCAATGAGAACAGGAGTATTCTGGGAAGAAGGATGCTCTTTCTGCAGTCCTGTCCAGACATCAAAAAAGCAGGATGTGACCTGCCCTGTCAAAAAAGGTACTGAGCCATGTGGCTAACATAGATAAGAACAATGGGTTAATATAAGTTACAAGAATTAATAAGAACCCTGAACTAATGGGCCAATCATTAGTTAGTTATAACTAACACAGACTCTCTGTGTGATTTTCCTGGGAACCTAACAACTGTGGGAACTGGGCAGGACAGAAACCCCAACAAGCATGCCCACATGTTACAATCTCACGGTATAGTGTTGCCACTGCTGTGCCCTAAACCAATAGCAACACAGTGGAATTACATGGGATCTTTATAAACAGAGCAAAATACCACTACGTGAAAACAGATATCACCATCCATCACCATTTTACAGAAAACAAAACCAAATTGTTAAAAATGAGACTATGGAAACGAACCAGCAGTTAAGGGGTTTGCCACCAAGCCTAGGAACTTCAGCTCAATCCCTGAGTCCCATTTAGCAAAAGGAGAAAACCACCTACCAGTAATATTCCTTTGACCTCTACAAGCACAATGTGGTATGTGTACCCATGTCCATGCTCATGTGTGTGCCACGTGCACACACACTAAAAATATATAATTTTAAAAATTTAGGATGGGGTAAGGAAAGAGAAGAAGGCAAGAAACAAAATTACAAGGGCATCTAATTTAATGAACATGAACACTTTTTTGGCTTTTGGTTCAGTACTCCATTTTTAACACAACAAAATTGTAAAAGAAATAAAATAAGATCTTGATTGCACCTCCCTGGAGCTCAGACAGTGATTCAGTGTTTGTGCAGTGAGACCGAGAAGGCAAAGAGCGCTGTATGTCTCCTCAGAATGCCAGCAGACTGTAATGGAAGCAGGGGAAATGGTAAATGTCAGCCAAGGATCAGTGGCTCTGTGAGGATCACTTACCTTTTCAATCCATATCAAAATCCTCCATCCAAACTGTTAATATGCCGCACGTCCAGATCAGTCCCCAGCTCCATCAACAGCATCAATGAGGCAGTTGCGGGTTTTCAGACTCCATTAGGGTGATAACCTGACCCTTTAATATTCTGTCTCCAGGCTGTTACTACTCCATGAGGAAGGTTTTCCTCTCTTCTCCTTCTTCCTCCTCTCATACTTAAGATCTCAATGGATGCCACATAAGTGCCTGGAATGCTCAAAGGTAAAACATCATTACTCAGCCTTGGAATGTGTTTTTGTGACCCTCAGAGTCAGCCCATTCTCTTTGTGAAAAGCCCTATAAACTGTGATCTTTCTGTTTTTTTCTCCACCACCACTACTGATGCTCCCTTTGTTTTTAATTACAGTTTTCTCTTACTCACCCTTGACATACACACACTCACTTTTATCTGTTTGCTGGCAATGTCTCCTACTTCAGTTATGTAAGACTGTTCCTACCAAAGTTGCTACCAATAGAAAATTTTCATCACACTGTCTATCTCTTGCTTTAAAATATATTCAGTGTTGTTACAAAGCTAATTCATTATCAGGGCCCCCAAGGGATGTACAATGCTCTTCCATTTTTCCATACCAGTCCCATTCTCATGCCCTTCTTCTTCTCTACTATTGATCAATGCATCTTATGTCCTGATTGTATAATCTGGTACCTTTTCATAGGCCCTTCTCTTTGCATTTATTTCCCTCTTGTCCCAAGGTCTCCAGCTTGCAGCGTGGAAATAAACTGGAGCATCATGACACTAGGCATCCTTATCTAACTCCTTAAGCATAGCCAGTCAGTGCCACATTAGAATTATAAAAACAATTTGGCATGAAAGCCAAAAATAAGAGCTTAGGCTGTATTCATAGGAGGAGTAACTGTATCTAGTTATGATATACCTATGAGGGAAAGATACGTAGGCATTGTTTGTAATAGGGGCTAAGTGCATCCAGCCACCAAGGAAATCATGATTTAAGGGAGGTGATGTTGAACAAGCTTCACTGTGTTCTGAGGTATTTTCTCCTAGTCCAAAGCAACCTTGTACTCTTATTTAAATGCTTGGAATGAAGACAGTTTAAAAAGAAAGTCTCTTCACTGACATCTCTAAAAACAGAATCACTAAAAACAGCACTCATCCCAGAACTTGAGAGGCAAAGGCAGTAAATCTGTGAGTTCAACACCAGCCTGGTCTGTGTAGGGAATTCCAAGGTAGCCAAGGCTACACAAGGCTACACAGTGAGTCTCCTCTCTCTACATATATATATATATATATATATATATATGTGTGTATATGTATACATATATATACATGTGGATAGATAGATAAACAGATTACACAGAGCACTTCCTGAACTACGTGAAAGCATTGAACTAGCTCCCACGCTCTGGATGCAGCTTTAGAAACAGCAGTATTAGAGATGTCCATTATGTGTTCTTCTGTGGGAAACAGAGTAGGAGAGAAGAAAAGGGCTGCAGAAAACCATTCACTGCAGCTAAGAATAAATATGGGGTTTTAATAGTGGTAATCTCTAAAAGGCACCAAGGAAATAAAGGAGAAATGTGGACATTGCCACAACCTGATGGTTCAAAATGACACTAAAGAGCCCAAATAAGGGCTTTCTTTCAGCCACTTAGTACTTATTCACGAGGTCTGCCATATGCACACATCATGTCAAGTGCCAAAACAATAGCCGAGAACAAGAAAGGCACGAGCAAGCGAAAGTGGATTATAAACCAGTGCACAAACAAGAGGTAAAGACCATTCCAGATACCAATCAATGCAGTGGAAAATAAACCAGACTAATGCGGTGCAGAGGTGCGGTCCCACTGATGCCCCTTGAGCTGACTTATAGAAATCATAAAGAAATCATGATGATTTGGGGAGAACTGTCTGGTAAAGAGAAAAAGCAAGTCTTTAAATAGTAATGAGCATGGTCATTTCCAGGGTCCAGAGAGGGTCAAAGCAGGACCTACGGTGGATGAGTGAATGAGAACATACTAATGGTGACTCATGAAGATAAAAAGGCTCAGAATCATATACAAACTTAGAGACCACAGGGTGTTGATCCTCCGTCTGTGTGTAGTAGAAAGCCATTGGGCAGTCTTAGCAAATGACCTATATGATCTTATGTGTGTCTGTGTGTTTAACCATAGTTGCTCTGCAGACAACAGAATGTTCAGAGAATGGAAACCGGAGAACTAGGCAGAGGTCATTGTAACAACTGCGGCAGTCTCCCTGAAAGATGACAGTGGTGCTCAGGCATCATTGACAATGAAAAGGCAGGATACTTGGATGAGGTGGGAAGTAAGTTGCAGATACAGTAGGCAGAATTTGCTGACATGTGGGATGTTGGAATAGAGAGAGTGAAGAATGAGAAAATGTTCCAAGGACTCCAAGGAAAGTAACTTCTAGGCCAGGCGGTGGTGGTGCACACCTTTAATCCCAGCACTCAGGAGGCAGAGGCAGGCAGATCTCTGTGAGTTTGAGGCCAGCCTGGTCTACAAGAGCTAGTTCCAGGACAGGCTCCAAAGCTACAGAGAAACCCTGTCTCAAAAAATACAAAATAAAAAAAAGTAACTTCTAAAGACATGACTGACTACTATTGGGAGGTGGGAAACAGAAAGCAAGTGGGGGGGACTATTTATTAGAAATTGAAAGGCAATTGAAACACAACTGGAAGTCAGGACAGAGATCCCTACTTAAGTTTAGACTGTAGTTAAGCAGAAACAGTTCCATCAAAAAGGGAGGGGGATTTAAAGAAAAAAATAATGTTTCGCAACCTGATGAGAAGCTGGTAGTTGTTGGACACTATTAATGGTTGAGGAGAAGTTAAGAGCACTGTTGCTCCTGCAGGGGACAAGAGTTTGGTTCTCAGCACCTATATGGCTGGCAACCATCTGCAACTCCATTTCCAGGGTTCCAATGCCTTCTACTTGCAAAAACATTCATACATATAAAGTAGAATAAGGATGAATCCAGAAAGAAATTGTTTTAAGATTGAAGGGAAGGACATGAGGACTAAATTGAAACAGTGAGATTCTGGAACCAATAAATGAATAAATAAAGCTGCCAAATATGCCTTTTCCCCCTCACTTCCTGATATTTCCTTAACCCGTGATTATATAACTGCACAGTTACTCATGTGCCTTTCCTTGCAAAGGTCATTATTATCTGGGTTCCCTTTCATCGTGAACTTCTCTGGCACCTCCGTTTGTAGTTACAGGGATAGTCTTGGGATGTTTGATGGTTTGAGTCTGAAGTGTCCCCACAGGTTTATGTTTTGAACCTTGGACCCTAGCTAAAATACCATTTTGAAGACTATAGAAACATTAAGCCATCCCCTTAAGTGTAGCTAGTAGTGTTCTCTAGGAGTAAGCCTTTGAAGGTCAAGGGGCTGGCCCCTTGATTCCATCCTTCCTACCTCTGCCTTGAGAGCTGCACCATGTGTGTCAGCATTAAGCTGATGCTGTGGTCAAAACAGCCAGCTTAGCCTTTCCAGCCCTAGTGGCATGTAACCCTCTAAATCAAAAGCCCAGACAAATCCTTCCCTCCTTAAATTATCTCTATCAAGTATTTTGTCACAATGATAATAAAAGTAACAATAGGATGAGTTGAAAAACTACAGCATTTTTATGACTCAATTTTTATGACTGTAAAATTTGAAAATGTTAGAATGGCATTTGGAGCTAGTTTTCAGAATCTAAGTTAGTGAATGAATAAAGTTTTTAATTATATGAAAAACTGATCTGTTAAAATCTCCAAATTATGTATACAAGGTACAGTGCTTAGGTTTCTGGGACAGGTGTGTCAAGACTACGCAAATACAACTTTCTCTAAGTCCAAAACAATCTGGGTTTGTATCCGCATTAATAAAATCTTCTGCTTCTGTGATTGAGTGCCAGGTGAAGATACAGGTTTTATCAAAAGAATTCTAGCAGGCAGAATTGAATTTGTGAATGGCCAAAGATATATGAAGTGACTACATTATGGCTGATGTTAATCTAAGTCTCTATAGCTGTGCACAGCGATTACAAACGTGATGCTTCCCTTGGTAATGGAGGGAGGCCTTATGTACCAGCTTGTGAAATGAGCTTGCCGATGTCTCTGGTTCAGAGGCCAACACTATGTATTTCTGGACATGGGAGAGGCAATGTGTATGAATCTGTCAACCACCATATGGTGATAATGTCACGTTTGCTTATGACTTTCTAAACCAAATTCTGCTTTGAAAAATGGATGCTAAAGTCTTTCTTCATTATCACTAAAAATGCTACACAAAGATTCCAAGATCCACACATCCAGGTCACAAGCACTGAGATGCTCTGTAGTTTTCAGATAATAAAGCCCACTTCTACATGTTCGTTGTGTATTCATGATGCCTAGGTGTCCATGACTCTCAGTTACTACAGCCACCTCAGACAGATACAGAGAACATTCTTTAGAAATGGCAACTCTTTCTTAGCCTCCCTCTTCCCCATCACTATTTAGCTTGATGTCTCAGCCTTCACGGCCTTCTCAAACCTTCACCTTCATTAAACCCATTCTGGAGGAGATACAGCGCAATCCTAACTGTGAGCATCTACAAACAAACTCATTTGTCTTCTTGTCCCACAGTGCAAAGAGCCCTCAGGCAGGGAATCCCAGTGTCTAGGTCTGTGGGAAGAACACATACTCCAAAGAGTTACACACCCGCACAGACTACTGCTTATAAATCATCCTCATACCATGTTTGGGATGGAGGGGAACAGCTTTTCTGGGATGAGGCTGGAAAATGGTTTTAATTACTATTACCACAAATATTCAAATGCAATGCCTTACCCCTTCTAGTGTTCCCCTTTGCACAAGGTCAAAACGCTTCTTAGACAGACTACCATAGCTCTGTTCTTCTTACATGGTCCTGGCAACAGAAGAGGTCAAACCCAAGGAAATGGAGTTTTGGTCCTGACTAATTAACCATGTTCACAAGCTGCGCATGGTAAGAATTATATGCTGTCTAGATGAAGTCTAGGGCAAGAAGACCATGTGCATCATGTAATCATACACTTAGCATCTGAGGTTAGTTTATCTTTCTACAATTCTGCCTATCCCACCAGTCTATAACTTCCTTGCAAGACAAATCATGACTCATTTATCTTTATAATCCTAATAATATTTAGGACCTGGGATCCAAAGGACACTTGGTGGATGAGACAAGCTATCCTGACAGAAGAGGATTTTCCCATTTTTCACCCTTTCCACAAAGTAAAGTCTTCACTCACTGCTTATTCTCTGTGATCCACTTACTCGCTGGCCTGGTGGATGGATTTTTCTGATGCTCTCCCGGAAAAGTCAGCTGCCCTCAGCACCTTTGCCTGCCTCCATGCAGGTTTGCTCCAGACACTATAGACCATTTTTTTTATCTTAAAATATCATGCTTTCTGGGTGAGATTGATTAAGATTGCTTTTGTTGTTGCTGTTGGTTTGAGACTAAGTCTCACTATGAAACCTTGGCTGGCCTGGAGATCACTATGAAGACTACCCTGGTTTTGCCTGCCTCTACCTCTCAAATACTGAAACTAATATAACACCATACCCAGCAAAAGGTTATTATTACAATCCCATTAGCATCAACTTTTATCACTCCAGTTGCTTTTTTTCTCTTTTAATTGCAAATAATGATTAGCTAAAAGACAAGCAAAGCAATCACTTTGGTTAACTGGGTCAAAGAGAACTCTGCCATCTTGTGTTCCTGTTCTGAAAACATAATTAAAGCCCTGACTAATTAGTATTAAAGTAACCTTAATTAACTAACCTAACTTACCACTAATCAAGGGAATGGGTCTTCTGGGAGATTGCAGATCATTTTCTAGGCAGTACACAATATAAGTTAATATACATACATACCCCTATGGATACATTCACTTTAAAAAAATTAAACTCTTCATTGTTGGAAGAGCAAGTTGGAGGCTACTTGCTTATTTATTTATCCTCTGCTTCTTCTGACAAAGAATTGGGCTCAGAGGACATTATCTTGCATTTGTATTTCAGAGCTCTTGCCATGATTATGAAAGAAGAAGGTATTTAGCCTGCTCTTAACCGGCTCTGGGTCATTAGTAAGCCCATGATAATTACCCTACCAGAGTAATACAGAGCCTTCCAACTCTGATTTGCACATTACATATAGTGACTTAGCAGGAGCTTGCTTTCCCTGTGGACTCCAGCTTCCTTGTTTGTAAGATGAAGCCATAGCTGTTACTATCCTCCAATCTTAGCACGCTTTGTTATTCTAGGAGGAAACGCTCACTTGACCCCTTAGTCCTTTCTTTATTCTGCAAGCCTCATAGATGCGGCTTCCACGCTATGATTTATGGAGCAATTTTTTTGACTGTTCACAACTCTTGGGCCCCTTTGAGAGTTTGCATCAGGTAGTCTTCAAGGCTTCCTAATGAGGAATAACTAACTGCCTCTAGCAACCAACCCTAGGAGCACTAGTGACATCCTTACTGAGCAATGATACCTGAGCCCCACACTCCAGCTCTGCAACATAAGGGTCTGTGCCATCTGCCACCTGCCATTTGTCACTGGTTCGCATGCATTTTCAAGTCTACTTCCTTAGTACAGACTTGGAGGTGGAAGGTATCAGAGAGTAATATTATGAAGTGCCTAAGTAAGTGCATACCACTGAAGACACCAAAGTGAAGGACCAGAGGATCCAGTTTCTTCTGCTTCTGAATTATCCTCAAGTGGATCCTGCATAAACCACCCATGCCACTCCTGATTTTTCCATAATAAAAAATATGTAACTGAATTAAACATATACTATCAAACCAACAATATCCAGAGAAAGTACACATGAACTAGAATATTTAAATTATTATAATTGGGTAAATTCTTACTAGATTATAGGGCATGAACTCTGTTTTAATATTTGAATCACTTGAAAAAATTTGAAGTAATCAAACTTTTGGCATACATTCTTATAAAAACATATTTATCATTTAGACAGGACAGGTATGGTTTTTACTTTATGGAAACTTACAAATAGCTGATTAAATTATACTCAAAAAATATGTATCTGTTGAAAGCCTGTAACTTACAGTGGGAAGGTACAGTGAGGAGCTAATGTCTGAAGAAGGCTATAAACTCTCCCATTCAAACAGGCTTAGAGCAAGTTACTTTTCTTTCAGACTGAGATTGCTTAAAGGCAGTCTGTGAAGAGCCTGGGGGAAGATGGCCGTCAGCACCCTTGCAGCATAGAGTTGCTCTGCTCCCCATTGCTGGGGGCATCCTTTGAGATGGATTCATCTGACAGCTCTACCCAATGTAAATAATGCCAGAGGGGCAGAAGCAGCTTTTGAAGCAGAGCTCACCAATCTTCACGTTCTCTGCAGCACCTGCTTTGGTGCTAAGGCTACCTACAAAGTTGCTTTTTTGTCTTTTGCTACTTATGCTCCGTTCACAGTAGATAGAGGAACGAAAGGTAGTGGATGAATGGGTAGGTGCATTACAAACCTTTCTTCCCTTTTCACCTAAACCAGTCCAGTTTTCATCCCTCTGTGTAGGACCTTGTTTCTTCAAACACTGTTCACACAACAATTATCAAACATCAGTGTTTGAGAGGCTTATTCAGAACACTTAATGACTATATGGAGTTCCTGTGCTGAAATAAAGATTCTGGTTTGACAAACCATCTACAAATATAACAATGTAAATGGTAGCATCACTACACACACACACACACACACACACACAGAGAGAGAGAGAGAGAGAGAGAGAGAGAGAGAGAGAGAGAGAGAGAGAGAGAGAGAGGTGGACAGAGGTTCAAAGTTGGTCTATACTTTCAGAGGAAAATGCTATGTAAAGATTTTTGCTCCTCTGGTTTGTCACTCCTATATCAGTTTCTTCAAATTTTTT
>JAQHUG010000019.1:5769009-5790532 GCA_028555095.1 Dicrostonyx torquatus | reverse complement strand
AGATAGATAGATAGATAGATAGATAGATAGATAGATGATAGATTAGAAAGTTAGTGAGGATGTGATGTGTGCATATGTAATAAATGATAGAGAAGCAGATAGGTAGGTAGATAGTTAAATGACTAGACAGATAATAGAGATAAAGATAGATGATAGATATATAGATAGGTAGATTTGCAATAGGTACAAAGTACATAAATATATGTAAAGATACAACTTTATTAATTCTCATTATAAAAATACAAATCAATCACACTGACATACCACTACATTTCTTTCAGATTGGTTGTAATTTAACAGCTTAATCGTATCAAATATTTACAGTGATCTAGAAACCAAATGCTATCTTATCAATTAAAGATATGAGTTATAAATGGATTAGACACCAATAAAATTTTTGAATGAGAAAGACAGTCAACAAAGAGATCAGAATTTAGGATTCCATTTGCAAAAATTTTAGAAAATGAAGTCCAGTGAGTCCTGATAAAGAGTTGCCTAGTTGTTTTCTGAGTCTGGGAGATGACATAGGAGAAAAAAAGTTTCATTTTAGTCCTTTGGTGATGATATGAATACTCATTATTTTTATTGTCACAGTATCTTTATTCATCTATGATATATGTGACAAACTCATCTAAATATATACTTTCTATGAAAATTATTCCATATCAACTGTAGTTCAGTAACAGGTTACATTGATAGTTATAAAGATGGCTAGTTTTAAAGATAAGAAAAATGAAATAAAAAAAAAGACTTTCCAAAAATCCAAGGTTAATGCAAGAAAGAAAACACCAACACAGCACAGTATCTGCTTTCTGATGACAGTTTCCATTGTTATAGAAATACAAAAACTAAACTCTGATTCAACTTAAGGGTTGTGACTTAATTCATATGGAGGAAAACAGAGAACTGCATAAGAGGAATAAGAGGATTGGCAGGAAAAAAGAGTCAATTATCTTTGTACGCCATAACCAGAGGATACAATATAACGGATACAAATTTTGAAACAAGGAAAACAAGAATGTGTAGGTTACTCAAGAATATGGAGGCAAATCAAAGAACTACCTAAAGCATTTTAAAGTTTGTACTGGTTGGGCATGGGACTGGAGAATAGGGGTAGAAAAACACTATGTTATAGTTCGTGTGGACATGAAAGTCTACATAGGAAGCCTTGCATCACATGCATAATTTTTATGATGCCCTCTCACTATTTGGGCTCATAGACAATTGCTAGAAGGTAATATTCCATGAATACTTCATGTGCATATAGAGCTCAGACCTTATGACTAAACGACAAATATGCCCTATACATTAAAGTCAATTGCTCTGATTAAGATTTAAAAATCTATCTCACCCTGAAGCATTGATTGGCATACTATGGGCAGTAAAATCAGATACAGCTTTCTCATCTTCCAGAGATATTTGCATATACTCCAGTGTAGGCCCCTCCAGTCCTCTTAGATGTGTTTACATTGAAGAAGAATGAAGTTCAAATTTCTGTCTCCAGAGTGAAGTAGGTGAACAGATGCCCCTTAAAGTACCAAGCCGTACAATTCCAGCCTCCTTTCCTATGAAGAAAAAGTCCTGTATGGGCAAACCATCTAAACCCCCACAGAGCTGCCTTGTGGAAAATGGGGCACACACAAAAAAATGCTATAGTTTAGTTCTTCGTTGTCCCTCAACAGCCCATGCTTTAAAGTTTTTTGATCTCCAGCTTAGTGCTATAGGTAAGCAGTGAAACCATAAAGAGTGGGATATGATTGGAGGTTCTCCAGCCTTCAACAGCATGCCCACGATGGAGACAGGGGAGCTCTTGCCCTCATTCTGATTCTTCTGCCATGCTTTTTGGCTTGTCAGTAGAATAACATACTGTTATTCTATTGTATGTAACTGTAGCTTTTGAACATAACAATGTGAATGCCTTATCTTCTAAATAGTAACTGGGGAGACTTAAATTTAAATGAATGACATAGAACATGTATTATCATACGTACAAACTTTGAAAAATAAAGTCACTCAATACTCCGTAGATGATAATGATGCAAGAGAACAAGAAACACGCTTTCTCTCCTTTTGTTCAGATTACAATAAGTTCTGTTGTCATCCACTTCCGTCCTTGACCTTTCTCCATTATTCCCTGCCCAGGATGCAAACAGGAGTTTAATGGGAACCATAAGCACCTTTGAGCATGAAGAAAATAGGCTCACATCATACTAGGAGGAGAGATAGATTACGGGAAGAACTTGTAGCATCTCAGAACTCCCAAATCATCTGGAATAGCTATCTCTGCATCTATTATTTCTACCCAAGGGAAAAAACAAAAACTATTTGTGCCTGTCTACACAATAATGCCCTTTCATAAGGCCAAAACAATGTAGAAACAAGCTGTGTGAGTTCTTTAAAAATAAAACATCTATGGTTAGATTTAGACAGACCTTAATATACAGATTCTTGAAAACATTTTACTATACATAGTAAATATAATCTTTCTTTTTTGAGACAAAGTTTCTCTGTAGCTTTGGTGCCTGACCTGGAACTAGTTCTTGTAGACCAGGCTGGCCTCCAACTCCCAGAGATCTGCCTGCCTCTGCCTCCCGAGTGCTGGAATTAAAGGCCTGCACCACCACCGCCCACCCAGCATAAATATAATCTTACATGCAATAATACAATTATAAAGATGTGAGACACAAATATTATTTGTGATGGTTCATCTGTATTGTCAACTTGATGGATTTACAATTACCATGGAAACAAAATCTCTGGGCAAGTCTATGAGAGCTTGTCTATATTGGGCTAATTGAGATGGGAAATCCATCCTAAATATGAGTGGTATTATAACATGTTCTGGGGTATTAAACTGCTTCAAAAGGAGGAAGGGATGAATAAATGTGCATCCCTCTGCTTCTGAGCTATGAATACGTTGTAATCAGCCACGTCATGCTCCTGCACCACCTCTTCCTTGCCATCATGGGCTGTACCCACACTGAAATGCAAAGCCAAATAAACCAAGCTCCTTTTGTTAGTTATTTTGTTACATCAAGGACAAGGTAATGAATACATGAGTGAATGAATGAATGAATTAATGCAGTGGAAATACCTCAGTTCTTTTAAAAGTTGTTTGTAAATAGGCACTTTAAAATGTTTATATGATGAATGATTAATGTGTCACATAATACCTGTTTGAAAAATCCAATTTAATTTTATACTTATTTTAATAAAAACTTTTGCAATCACCAGGATTTTTTTCTATTCTACACAATTAATGAGATCAAATTATAAACCTGATCATTACAGGAACAAATTAGCTTCATCTTGTTATTAGTTTACCCAGGAGTCTATTCATCAAAAAGTATTTAACAGTTACCTAAGAAATCCCAAGCTTCCTTCTAGGCTCCAAAGTTGCAAAGATAATTTAATACCATTCTTGGATCTCAGTTAGCTTACGGTTAAAATGGGTGGCAAACAATTATTTACAATTAATGTGTGTAAGAGTCTCTGTTACTACAATTTAAAGAGAATTTCAAACAACCAGACCCACAGACCCTGGTCTAGAGCATCAACAGTGGCCAATGCACTCTCAGAGAAGCCCAATACTCAACTGAGATCACTCAATACAATGGAACTGAAAAACTGAGGAAAGCAGAGCATGAGTGTAGTGCACAGACCTTAAAACCCAACACTCAGGAGGCAGAAGCAGGGAAAACTCTGAGTTCTAGGACAGCCAAGGCTATATAGAGAAACCCTGTCTCAAAAAAGAAACAAACAAACAAAAACAACAACACAAAGTAAAAACAAAACGAAAGAAAAAACACCACAAAATTAGAGGGTAATCATGAGAATAAATATTTATAGACAGACTTGCTTGTTTGTTTGATTTAAAGTTGACCTAAAACAATGCTCATGACAATAGTAAAACAAAAAAGAGGAAGAAGGAAGGAGAGAATGATGGAGGGGGGAGGAGTGGGAAGAGAAAGGAAGGAAGGAGCAGAAAATGAGAAGAGACACACATACACACACACACACACACAGAGAGAGAGAGAGAGAGAGAGAGAGAGAGAGAGAGAGAGAGAGAGAGAGCACAATTTCTAATAATTGGAAATAGCAAAATAGTATATAAATGGTATTTGGTTCCTAACAAAGATTACACAGTGAAAGTAATTATTTAAATTGGGAAATGCCAATATATGCTATTTCAACAATTGTTATGTTTTTAAAAATACATATATAATGCATACACACTCATATACATATGTGTTTGTTTCTAAGCAAAATAATTGACAACTATATAAAAATTCTTGAACACTTTCCTTCCACATGATTTTCATATTTTCTGAATGGCAATGGTTGATATGTGGCTTTAGTAATTGGTAAATAACTTTATTACTTTAAAAATAAAAAAGCAGTGCAATAATTATGATTCCAGGGTTTGGGCGTCCTATATAAAGGACCCTCAAATGTTCCAGTTCTCTCTAGGAGCCCAGAAGAATTTCTGACACTGGGAACGTAACAACGGGGGCCACACTGGGGGATGAAGTTGGAAAGCAGGTGCTCCGGGGTCCCAGGGCTCACCAGACATCTAGTGTTTTGAAAAGAAAGACGTCCCTGGACTTTAGGGATTACATTGCGGGTGAAATAAATGAGAATTTCCAGGCGGGCATGAGATTTAAGGGTTTGTGTACAATATTGCTTCTGTCTTTGTCTGAAGTTCGAGGTTAACTCTGACCTGTTTTGGAAAAAGATTTCTTCTGCGTGTGCAATGCACACCCCTGTGTGTTCACAAGTGTGGAGGCCAGAAGTTCCTCTTGGGTGTCTTTCTCAATTCCCTTCCACCTTATTATTTTGAGACAAGGTGCCTTTCTGAATCCAGCGCTTGCCATTTGGGCTGGCCCGCCAGCACCGAGACCCGCTTACCTATATCTCCTGTTTCAGGCTGATAGGCATGCATCACCATGCCTGCTTCCTTTGGGTTCTGGGGATCTGAACATGGGTTTTCCTCCTTGCATACCAAGCTCTTTATCCGCCGAGTCATTCCCATAGCCTCCATCACTGACCTTTGGATGCTGTGTGAGATTGACTTCGGCCTGCCGTGGACTGAGGGAGCGACCTGCAATTTCAGGCAATTCTTCCGTTTCACTCCTGCTTAGGAGAGCATTGTGCACAACGGACAGTTCCCCAGACTGCGGGTGAGCACATGTAGGACGCGCTGTGGCTCTAGCAGACGAGGATGACGGCTCACATATGGGGGACAAAAGTCGTTCCGCATACGGGCCTTGCAGATGTTAGCAACTTGGACCTTACTTTCAAGAGTGTCTCTGGTTTTCAGGCCAGAGCTATAAACCGGTGCTAAATCCCGTATGAGCTGTAGCATCTGCAAACTCCCAGCTTGAATTTCTGTGCCAGGCCTAGAGAGACAGTGTCAATAAGCTCCCTGAAATTCCATTTATTTTATTCATCATCCAGGGCCAGGGGTGGTGGTGTGGAGGGAATAGTCCCTTGGATTCATGAGGCTTTAGCTGTAATCTCTCACTAGAGTTATTTACAGCACATGGTTATAGGATGGTTTGGGATTTGTTAGTTACATAAACTCTGGCTGTGGCTTTAGATTTAGACTTAAGAGATCCAATCCAAATGCAATATTCAAATAGCTTGGCTGCCTTCTCCCTCCCGGGTGGAACAATCCTACAACGGTGATAGCTCCCACCAAAGCCAACCTCAGTCTTTTAAGTTCCTTTCTGAAGCCTATCAGTCTGACTTCCTGTTGCTCTGCACCCTCCACCCCACAGACCTATTCCATAATTTAATCAATCATGTTCCAGCACAGATCCAAGATTACTCCACATCCCCCTCCCCACCCAAAGCTATCAGACCTCCTCTCCTATAAACCCAGGAGCATTTTCTTCTGACCTTCCTAGTCCTCTCTTCTCCTATGAGATAAGACTTCTGGGACTACTTGGAAGAGTCAGTCATTCTAGTCAAGACAGAGAGCTGCTAATGGCTGTTACTAAATTTCCACCTACAGCCTCGCAGTTGCTTTTGGATCCCAGCCTTTGGCAAGGTCCACAGACAGCACAGTCTGCTCTGCTGCTTTTTCTCCTTTCATATCCAAGTTGTTTCTGGACTTCTTGCAGACTTATCTCATCAAATAACAACCAAATAGCTCCCTGCTTTCGATCTAGTTAGATTTGAAATTGTATTACTTTCTCACTTGGTTTTTTTCTAGCCTCAATGTCTCATCTTCCCCTTTAACTGTTTCCAGCCTGATTTCTGTGATCTCACCCTATTTGGGGGGGGGGGGTGGAGGATTGATATCTTCCTTTACCTAATTATTTTTAGGGAGATCATGGTGATAATAGAGAAGGCTATTTTTGGTGAGATTTTTATCATGCATTACAGATGTCTTAGCATCCCTGGCCCCTTGTTCCCTACATCTCAGGAGCATTCTCACTTTCCGCTATGGAGAAGAAAAGTCAACAGCTGTGACTGGGTGTTGGTGGGTTCAAATATGCCCAGTTAGCATCCCTGCTAATACTGCTAGACACCAACCCTAGCAAGCTCTGGAGCTTTGGGGAAACATCCCATGTTTTGGGCAGTCCTCCAGAAGTAAAGAATCAAGAGACTGCAGTGAAATGTTTCCACAATGAAACACGCATCTGATCTTAAGTGAAAAACTTCTTAGAAAACAGAAGGAAGCCCGGGCCATCTGTGAAATACAAGTCAGTGGTTCGTCTGCTTCCTCAGTCAAGGATCAAAGAAGATTTCAGGCAGTTTAGGGCCAAAATGTACGAGTTGGGCACTGGTAAGGGTTTCTGTGGAAGACGTCAGAGTCCGAATCTGAACTGGTGTGGGATGCACCGCATCACAAATGGTTATTCACGGTAGAGAGAGCAGGAAAGCTTGCATGCGTGACACTGAGAGCCACTTCAGAAAATGATAAGTTCCAGTGTTTCTATACAACATGGACTTCTGGGGAAAAGATCTGAAGAAAAGTAGTCCACCTGGGAGGAGTAAATGCCTGTGTCTCGCTTACCTACAGCTGCACATATAGATCCACATAAAGGATTCTTAGCATCTAGAAAGGCACTTTATGCTGGAGTCAATTAAAAGAGACATTGTATTAGAAAATGAAATGTTTTGAAAGATAAAGAGCAGACCTTTTAAAGATAAATTAAGCTCAAGAAAATTCATATATTGTCATTCTAGTAGGCTCAGTGATGGGGTAGGCTGGAGGAAACAGCATGAATTTAAAGAATATGTGGAGTTTCTGAGATATTTTAGTGATTTCATTTTCTATAATGAAATGAGATCATAAATCTTTGTTCACGTCTGAGAATTCCAAAGTAACTCATAAAAATAGGAAAAGCTGACAGTGATTGAGGAAAAACAAAACATAAAGGTTAAAAAAAAATTAATTGGTCCAATCTTTCTTTTACCCATTCCATCTATACTGGTGTTGTTGTGAAGAAAGTTTTTAAGGGGGACGGGAGACTTTATGTGAAGGAAAATGGAATGTGTGTGTGTGTGTGTGTGTGTGTGTGTGTATACACTAGATACAAATATGGAAAATTAATTATCTTCCCCTCTGTTTATCAGTAGTAAAAGCATAATAGTTGTTGTCACTTGTTCAATCTGTGACAACAAACCACATCCTAGATGAGGCCCAGGTTGCAGCACCAGAGGAGACTAACTCCAGGAATATGGAAATGTAGGCCCATCCCATAGTTCATAAATTGAATCCTGATGAAAGGTACAAACAGAAAAAAAAACTGCCTAGAAATGATCATGTTCATAATAAACCAATGAATGTAACAATAGAATATGGTCATTCAGTAGCTAACCTGACATAATGATAAAATTAGTGAAAAAAAACCACAAAAATAATATCAGAATTTTAATAATGTATGACTTGGAACATAAAAAATAAGGAAAATCATAACAACCATTAATTACCAACTTGAAAATAAATTGTAAAAACATTTCTCAAAGGCATCTGAAAATGAATCTAAAAGAATTTAAAATACTCATATCCTTTGATGCTAATTTGCTTCCAATAATTTCAAATGAGGAAACAAGTTACTGGGTCCTTATACATGGATGAATAAAAGTCTTCACTGTACCGTTTTACATACACAATATACATAAACACACAAACACGTGGGTGGGTTCCTCCACTTATGAAGAGGCTACATTCCAAAGAACTCATTAAAAGCTGGAACCATCCTGAGTTAAAATCATCTAATACCCATAACATGCTAAATATAACAACTCACCAACAGAATATGGTCACAGAGTGCCTGCTGTTTACCTGCATACTCCCATGGATTGCAGGGGCTGTGGCCCACTGCCACCACCGAGTAACACGCTGCATGTCACAGACTGTGACAAAATGAACATTCCAAGTTCAAGCTGGTTCCTACTAAATGCCTATAGCTTTTAGTTGATCATAAAGTTGAGGGAATGTAGTGAATAAAAGTGCAGCAAATTCTGTGAATTTATAAAACACAATTGTGATTGTTATGGGCATGTTAGATAATAATCGATTAAGATATTGGAATTAGTATAGAGTATAAAGTTAACAAAAAGAAATATCTATTCTTTTAGTATACCTGCGCGAGCATCTTGTTACTAGGGACAATGGAAGAGTCAAGTTTCTTTTTTCTTCAGAAGAGGCTACCTGCCTTGCAAACTTTTTGGATTCAGAGATGCTTTGCTTTCAACAAAGCGAGATTTAGTAAGAGCCAAGGGGATGGAGGACAAGAAGCAAATAGTGTCTTCCATACACCGCAGCACTGTCACACATGTGTGCTCACCGAAATTGTGACAGCATGCACAGGACCTGCACAGGTTCAAGCCAGATGGAGCTGCAGCACTGAGAAGGGAAGTCGGCTCAAGCCCCCTTCCCTGTCCCACAAAACCCAGAAGTTGTCTCCAGCTGACAACTACTCACAAAAGAAAACAGTTTTCTCAAAAGAAATCTCACTGGGCATACAAACCACACCAAAGGACAGGCCCCTTGACCAGCTGTAGATGGCCAACCAAAATCAGCGGTATTTCTGGAGATATTTTTGCCTTGTAGTAAGTTGGAGGACAGTGTTTATCTTACTAGCCTTTTACTTGTATATTTTGGTTTCAAATTTTACACTTTTATGGTTTGGGAGCTTTTTGTTTCACACACTTGTGTGTGTGTGTATGTGTGTGTGGTTTTTTTTGTGTGTGTGTACATTTCTATTACCTTTTTGTTGCCTTCCCCTTTTTAAATTCTGGTTTGTTTTTTTATTTATCTGCTTGTGTTCTAAAGAAGGAGAGAAAGAAAGCATGGAATTGCAGGGACAGAGAGGTAAGGAAGAGATGAGAGGGGGAAGTCATAATCAGAATATATTGCATGAAAAAATTATTGTCTATAAAAAACAGAAAGAAATAGAGAATTATTTCTAACAATTCAAGTAATGATAGACCCAAGTATAGAGACCTCAGTTGCCAAGAGTGATATTGAGCTTAGACTAAGAATTAGAAAATCAGATGAAGACTCTCAGCCTTGTTGGTGCTGGGGTCTCAGGTTCTACTGTAGCCTGCCCACCATGAAGTCCATCCTCCAAGGCCACCTGAGCAGGACAACATGATGGTGGCACATGGCAGGCCAAAGATGGTTGCTTAGACCTGCGACTTTTCCAGCTTCTGTTGGACAGGTAGAGACAAGCTTCGTCCATATCCCAAGATTAGAAAGAGAGTGGTAGCCACACCAGAGTGACATTTGATGACAATACAGCACAAAGTAGAGGAAGATTCCCCAGGAAGGTCAGACACTTAGACGAATGTCCTGAACACAGCAGCTGCTCCCATGAAAAACAAGGTCGGATTTAACTATTTTAAAGCTGATTTGCCTCACATTCTGGGCCCGGACAAAGGTTCACAGAAGTTGAGTTGTAAGAGGGTCCTACCCTAGGCTCAGCTACTTTCCAGGTAACTGACTTCTCTGAGCTTGGGTCTGTTGTCCCTTGAGCTGGTCGGGAATAAAGATCTACTTCTTGAGATCAGAGCGGAGCCAGCTCTTCACCACCTGGTGGACACAGTTCAGGTAGGCGGCTCCTTCTGAGAACAAAAGGACTGCCTAAAACTGTAGTTCAGCAAGAAGCCCTCACCATGATATCCACGAACAACTGTGTCTAGTCACAGTATTTAGGTACCTCCTAGGAGCTGAAAGAGAAGTGAGCTGGCTGTCCTGGTGCTTGGGAATATGTGTGACTGGTCATGGGAGCAGTCTGCCATCCTTCTGCAGGTTCAGTCTGAACGACCTGAGTTTACATCACAAATCATGTGACAACGAAACAAGGGCCTACATAGTAGTCAGCTAAAGATGTTAAAATTTAGGATTATTACTTTTGACTCATTATTTTTGTTTATAATGAACAGGTCCTTTAATTCTGTCACCTGAATATCTGTCACATCCAAAGAATGGCATCTCCTAGGTAGCAGAAGTACTAGTCCATGAGATGGCTGATTTTGTTCCCTGGGAGATTGGCTTCTCTGTAACTTCAAATGTAATCTCTATACAAACGAGACCAGACCTGCCACAGTTAAAGTCAAATGATGCCTCACTCCTTCTTAAAAACCTCCATGACTTCACATTGGCTTCAGCCCAAGTCCTGTCTCCATGGTGCCCAGTCTCGCCTTTTGTCATTTATTCTCTGATTTCCTTCTGCCCTCAGAACATTCTCTTATTGAACCTTGCTGAAATAATGGAATACTCTTTCCCCTTTCTTGTCTTGCCTACCTTCTGCTTAGCCTTCAGCTATCACCTTTGACAGTATTTCTTCTGAGACTGTCCCTTGGCGTTACAAGATTTGTCTTCATCCTTTACTGTAGTGCAGGTCATTCGAGTTTGTGAAATGTTTCTGGCTCACCTCCCTGTCTCCAATACTTCATACTGAGCCCAGGACTATTCTTCAAAATGGCGAATGAGTGGGTGGATAAAGAGATGAAGGATGACAGCTTTGAACCACGTGAGGTTAGTTGAAATACAAGATGCTGTGTGGAGCAGGATGACAACAAAATCAATTTAACACAAGTAAGACAAAATTGTCAGTCCACGTGACAAGAACGGGTGAGTGGCAAGCAGAGAATCAAAGCAAGAGATGAATGCTCCAGAAAGTTCATGGACCAGATAGAAGACGACACCCAGGAAAGAATAAGTGAGGTGTTGGAAAGTTGTTCATGGTTTATTTCCATGGGGTCTGGGGGCTGACTCACCCTGGCACATGGAGCTCACTCCCCAGGCTGGAGGATAGTCACTGAATTACAGAGAGAGAGACTGGGGATTTTAAACAGTAAATGGCATGATCAGCTCAGCTGTTGAGAAAGATTGCATTGGGAGAGTATCATAGAAGATGAGTTGGAAAAGCAAAGCCAGGAGGAATGATGAAATTAAGAGACCACATCCAAAACTGAGTGAGGGGATGCCACTTTGAACATAACCCAGAAGAATCAGGGGAAAGGAGCAGATTCAGAGAACCATGTGAACTAAAAGGCAAAGCAAAGCGAAACAAAAAACTTGAGAGTGAGCCCAATCAAAGTATGTCTGAGGTTTACATGCAGGAGCTACAGAGAACTGAGTTTTAAAAGGCCTTACAAATGTAAGGAAGGGTAGAACAACGAGTTTTCTGTGGATTATTGCTTGAATTAGGGAGCAAGATGGTGGGGGACAGTTCTGTAGTCTGTCAATCATGTTTTAAATAAACGCTGATTGGCCAGGCAGGAAGAATAGGTGGGAAAACCAGACAGGAAGTAGAGGTGATGCAAGGAGAACAGGAGAATTCTGGGAAGAAGGAAGCCCATTCTCCCATTCCTGCCCAGTCCACTGAAGAAGCAGCATGTGAGATGCCCTGCTGAGAAAGGTATTGAGCCATGTGGCTAACATAGATAAGAACAATGGGTTAATATAAGTTATAAGAGCTAGTCAGAAGCCTGAGCTAATGGGCCAATCAGTTTATAACCTAATGTAGACTCTCAGTGATTTTCTTTGGGGCTTGCCGGCAGTGGGGTACCGGTGGCACAGAAACCCCAACTAGCAGGCCCTCATGTTACACAAGATTAGCAAACCATCACCCTGGCCTTATGAAAGTAGCGTTAATATGAACAAGTTTCCCCTGGCACTGATGAGAACTAGGCTTGGTGCTTCTATTTTGAGACTATGTCCCCTTTGTTCTAATTCTTTCTAGATCTCACTTCCTGAAGACTCTGAGCTCCTGCTCCAAGCAAGTGGCTTTGTGAGCACACAGTGATGGATTGACAGATTACTTGTTGACCATCTCACGGCAGGTGGCATGCTTTTCACACTTAACTACAGCAATATAGCCATTGTGGTGCCTCTGGGTGAGAAGACACCTTCTCGGTCCCTTCAAAAATGTGCTTCAGCTGTCTCCAAACAGCGGGGAGCAAATTCAGCGCCTTCTCTTGCGACTCTCTTTTCCAGTGTTTTTAGCAAATGACTTTTGACGGAAACACCGGTTGAAGATGCAAAGTTGAGATTCTCCCCTGAAGCCTCTGGCACCTGTTGGGAAAATTAACTCAGAAGTTTACACAGAATGTCAAAGGACTACTCACACTTCCTGCCATGTGCCCTTCACCCTCTGTCCTCTGGATCCACCCTTAAAAAAAAAATAGAAAACTGTCCTGTGGCCGGAACTGGGGGTAATCACAGTTTGTAAGCCCAGGGGAGAAAGAAGCTGAGAGGAGGGGCCCACAGTGTTGCTGGAGCCTCCAGGATGTCACAGGACCTCTGCAAAGTGAGACGCTGAGACTGAGAGCTTGCATGTAGTAGCCTGCCTGACAGCCAAGGTCTTGTTCCTTTCAAAGTAATCTCCCCTGAGCACTCCAAGACAGGCCGGCTTAGGCGAGCTCAATCCAATTTAATGGATGATTTGATAATGGAAAATTGAAGGAAGAAGGATATGATACATGCAAGATACCAGCCCTGTGAAGCTAAGAGGGTGACGCCTGCCATTCATTCACCAAGTGGGATGTGTCTGTATGAGTCCGTGCATGGTGTGGGGCAAATTCAATCAGAGCCTCTGGGATGAAGGAATGTCCATTTCTCCTCTAACCTTCTTGCCGACTTCTGACAGCCAGTCGTTCTTTCTCTGGTTCGGCACACTTCTTTCAGGACCTGCTTTATCCCAGGCAGGTGAGACCATGTTGGTGTTAAGGAATCTCCATTCTTACCTGTCTTCATTGACAATGTCTCTGTGTGTAGCCTGCTTCTGTTCACACTTATTAAAATTGCTCTAATTCCCCATAGATAGTATTCAAGTTTCAACGGTAATGAACCATCCCTTACTTGGCAACCTTGTGATTTTTATTTCCATGAAGTGTTCTCATTGACTTCTCTTCTCTCTAAACTAGAGCTCAGAGACTCAAGCCAATGCTGACCTTAAAGCAAGACAATGTAAAACACAGTAAAAGAAGAAATGGACATTATGCACATTCCATACCATTGGTGAATCCTCACCCTATGGTAGTGGCATACATTACGAATAAAAAGAGAATTGAAGAGAAGAAATCAAAACCCAGCCTTGTCGTTTAGCTGAGCCTTCTCAAGCAAGGAATCCCAAACTTGGAACACATGCTCCTCAGTCATGCACACAAACAAGCCTACTAACAACTGAGAGAGAAGTCTATTCAATCACATTATTGCACTTTAAGGATTCATTATTTGGCACTAATGTCCAATTCTAAAATTTTTTATGTCATGTTATGAACAGTTATGGCAATTTGAGTTTTAAACACCCGTTACACAAGATGCATTGTGTTTCAGCATACTTTAAAGTCCTACCGATAAAACTCTTACATTTTATTGTGATTTTTTTATACTTATAAAGTATGTGTACTTGAAAGTTAATCATTTAGCCTGAAGTTGCATATTGATTAACTTCATAAAAATGGTTATATTGCGGAAATAAATACAGTATTAATGTGACTCTATGAAATTATATTTATAAGTTGATTTTGAAGAATATGACCTTTTTATATAGAAAAGCATGGAATAATCTCTCAGAGGCATTAGGTGGCTGAACATTCTTGATAGTTGTTTGTAAGAGGTGATGATTTATTTTGAAAAGTACATATGCAGAAATATTCACATATTTCATATTTTTTCAGAGAAGCTAGTGAGACTAGGTAATCACTTTGTCGGTTGTTTCCTTATTTCTAGAAACATCTCTAGAATATCTTGCTTCAATTTGCACACACTCTTTGTTTCTTTAGCTTTGGGTGAAATTTCCAGTCTTTGCTTACTGTCTTTCATCAGGACACATCCACTAAGTCTTAGCTCCAGGGAGTGAAATACTTTGGCAACTGAGAAGTGTCCCTTCCCACATCTCAGGGGCCAGAGTCACACAGGCAAGCTCTCTCACATCACCCTTCAAAACGTGAAAAAATACTTTGAGGCAATAACACAGGCGTCATAAGGCACTGAAAGATGTCTGGCTGTTTACGCTTAGAGCCCTAATCCCTCTCAACTGGCTCATTATTGTGAGTCCTAGAGACAACAAGTTGAGGGTGTGGGAGGGTTATGTTGCCTTAGGTATTTGAAGGACAGTGACCTGCTGTCACCTGCTTTTGCCGAAAATGTAAAGGATTGTTATCTCTTCTCAGCTAAAATTATATTTTTCTCTGACAGTTCTCTACTGGTAGGGATAGACCTTGGAAATGTGGCTTCTAGAAGCCTCAGAGGCTGGCAGGCAAACCAGCAGGAAGAAGCCATTGAAAGCACTGAGTTCCTGGGAAGGACACAATGTATAAGGTGAGAGTTATTCATGCATATAGATCTTTTCCCACCTAGAGCTGAGACAGCTCAGGGTTTCTAACTAGAAAGAGCTTCAGGTCAAACATCTATAGAACATGGGGAGAGAAATAGGCTGGTGCTGAAATGGCAGGACACGGCAAGCCTGGTGACAGTACTTAATGCCATGTTTCTATTTGTGTGGTCTTGTTGAACGGCTTAGGAGACACATTGCCCCAACAAGTACCCAACTGTTTCTAAGACAACTAAGATTGCACATTCATTTGGGGAAAGGCAGTTGATACAGATTTCAAGTATAAAATCCCTGCCCACCATAGTGTATATCTACTTGGTAGTGTGATGTGTACAAGCTTACAACTAGAAGAACAGAACAGCGCCTACATCAAGACTGTCACTTCTGAAATGGCTTTCAGGTCAGTGCGCCCACCGGAGGCAGGCAACTCCTTCTTATAGTGGAAATTTCCTTCCCAAGTGTCGTGACCATGATGCCACTTGGTGGTATAGCTAAACCGAAGAGTTGAACCTCAAAAGAAAGGGTGGGGAGAATAAAAGATAACAGCATAGCATGTTTGTTGAAGTTGCTTCGGCTGAGTAAAATGTGCCAGTGGCTACTGTTCATGCGGTGTCCACAGATAATAAAGTTGTTGAATATGTGATTATCAGATGGAACTAGAAACCTCAGGAATAGGTATAGGAAGTAAAACTAAATGAAGAAGACCACGAAGTAGCGGCTCTGCCTAAGCAGCCTCTGTGCCTCAATCCTACAAGACAAGTGAGACATAATACAGAACGAGACTTAGAGCTAATTTTGCTGAGAGAAATGAAGGATTGGTTATTTAACCCAACCCACAGTTCCCATCTATTATGGACTTAAAGTCTGTCTTGGAGAACACAGTACATCTGTTAAGACAGAAAAAAAAAAGATAAAAATAGTAGAAGCTTACAATAGGCCCCACTGACATGCAATGATTCAAAATAAACAAAGGACTTTGGGAAGGCTACAGTATCCTCTACTGCAAGGGTATCAGGCCAATACCTCAAGTGCAGCCTAGAGTACAGAGGGTTAAAGAACATTTAATCTTATAGCCCCAATCAAAGTTGAGCTAAGTGCTGTGACAACTGTTCAGTTAATTCTCAGTGGCTATGGGTGACATCTAGTCCTCTCTTCCATAGAAAACACACTACCCTTCTCAGATGTGAGCCATGCACTTCCTGTCAGGAGCTCCAGTCTTTAGAAGCACCCATGTCTCCTGGAGTCTGTAGTTCTCTGGTAAATGGGGAAATAGAAATTGAAAGAAAGGGTGAAGCCTACAAATGGCATGCATTTGCTTGGCCTATCCATTGGCAGGAATTGGGCTGTATGTCTCTCACCTACGTGCAAAGGGACTGAAAAACACAACTTATGGTTGAGAAAGAGCTTCCCATCAACTTCCATGCCATGAAAGATGTCTTTGGTAGTGTTTTCTACCTCTTCCAGACAAGCCAAATCTAAACAACTCACTAAGGCAAGACACTGTTGGTCATAATAGCTCAAGTGTCAGCTCTGCAATCAGCCTGAATGCAAATCACATCCTCTGGGATAGCAGTCCATCCCAGCGGGAGACTTGACCCGGTTAATTAAAGTGCCAGGCTATGAATGAACACAGGGAAACTGATCAATGAGAGATAAAATCCTAGACTTAAACCCAGGATCTTTTTCTCCTATCTCTTTTTCTCATCTAAAGCAGGGCTCCCTAGCACAAAATTCAATCCAAATGTGAATTAATATCACCAGTACAAAACTTCACGAGACTTGTTCTGTACTCAGTGATGAAAGCAGCACACAATTATTTTCGATTGGACCAATGAGAGTGTGCGGGGAAGTCTCTGAAGATTGTCTGCTGAGTGCCAGTTGTTAATGAATCCCATTTGTCTTTCTTGATTAAGTCTGCTATTACCCCCGTTTAGTCCTGTCACCAACCCTTTAGCAAGGATTTTCATATCCCTGTTTAGATGAGAAATTAGCCTATGTGAGCAGCACTCATCCATCAGGAGACCATTTATTTAATACCATTTACAGTTTATGAGTTCAAAAACTGTAGCCTCATACATGAGAAATGGATCACTGTCCCAGGCAGACAATGAGGGGCTTCAGTTCCCTTGACAGGCATGGAGAAGGGACTCTGACTGTGAGATGTGTACTTAGAGACAGTCAGCAATGCCACCAGCCACCAGCCCAGCCCTCAGTATGGCATCAGGAGACTTCCATCTGATTAGGAAGTCCCCCTTGGTTTAGTAAGTGCTTCAATTTAGGGCCTTAGCCACACGTCCTCCGGACACTGTGCTCTGAAGACTCAAAATGAAATTTTAGAATAGACCCAGTCTTTGTGCTGGAAAAATCATTTTTCTCATGCAACACATCTTAAAGCAGCTCACGTAGAATATTTATCTGATGCTTTAAATCATAAACAGCCAAGATGTCCTTGCAAACTTTACTTTTGCAAAGAGCAGTGGAGTTTCCATTCAATAACAGCACAAAGTATCAGAGACGATGACAGAGCGTTCTCTACATTAGCTGTCACCCATAAAGAATATGCGCTCACTGTAAAAAATATATATGAATGCATAAAGATTCCTAGCTATGTAAATGCAAAAACTGTATTATTCTGGATTCAAAGGTAATTTAGATGAACCAAATTGGTTTTAAAAATTAGTTGCCTGATGATAGTAAAAATGAAAGATATATTAAGAACTCGGGGCTGGAGAGATGACTCAGAGGTAGGAACACTGGATACTCTTCTAGAGGTCCTGAGTTCAATTCCCAGCAACCACATGATAGCTCACAACCATCTATAATGAGATCTGGTGCCCTCTTATAGCATGTAGGCATACACGCAGGCATAACCTTGTATATATAATAAATAAATATTTTAGAAAAAAGGAATTCAGCTTCATAATATATGGAACAAGCCAGATATGGTAGGTTGTTCCTGTAATAATATTTCATTTATAGCTATGAATCTGAAGTCATTTTTCGTGTGACCCATCTTATTCTCTAACCAATATTTTCACAATTAAGTATGTAAAAATGGTGCATTGGGAGTTTAAAGAGCTATTAATTAATTAGCACACTTTTGTTAGAGACCCTCAACTGTCTTCATCCTATCATTAAATTTTGGATCTTAGATCTCAAGTCTGAAGAGAATGTCTTAGATGGGCTCACAATCCAGAGAACACTAGTTCCTGTCAGAGAATACAATGTTCCCTATTTCCATCGTCCCTTTGTGATAAAAGCCATAAAACTCCAACTTCTGTGACCTGATTTACAGGTCTTAAAGTCCACATATAATATTGATCCCTGTTTTAAATAGTCTAGCTTTCACCTTAGAATTAAACATTTTGTGCCTAGTTTAGAGTAGGTTTTTCCAAAGACTTGCCCATTAAAGCTATCCACTCTTATTTTGTTATAGCTGTTGTCTAGCAGATATGAACTCATAATGAACAGGAAATACACGATGAAGAAGGAAGGGGTCTTCTTATCCACCCAAAATTACTATTCATCAGGTGCTATTAGCACCCTCAAAGTCAATGGGTACCTTCTAAACCACCTTGATGTATGTTCAACTACTATTTGCAGTGTTCAATGGTGCTCAGCAATAAATGGAGAGTGTGTTGAATATGTTGTCCTATAATTTGCTTTATTTATGCAATATATGTCATGAACAATGTTTCACGTCAGTATATTCACAGAAATGTTCTTTTATATACATATTTTATCATATGTGTGTGTGCCTCTGTGTGTGTGTGTGCTTATATGTCACTGCACAAGTGTGAATGTCAGAGAATGACTTACAAGAGTCAATTCCAGTTCTCTTCTTCTACTATGTGAGTCCCAGGTGGAATTCAGGTCATTGGGCTTAACCAACTCTGTCTTTACTTACTACTAAACCATCTGGCCCACCCCTAAATAATGTTCTTATTGAGTGCTAAATAGATTTGTGTACATTGTAAAACAATCCTCTATTGAAGGGCACTTAGACAATCTCTGTATCTCTTCTAAAAGAAGGTTCCACCAGATAGTATTCAACTCCTTTTCCTTGACCATTTGAGTTTACTTCAGAGTTGTTGGCTAGAAAGCTGTGTATTCTGAATATCACTGACAGATCTGCCTAAGCTAAACTGAGCACATTTTTATTTACTTAAACACACTATAAAGCTCAATTTTGCACAGACTGACATTCTAGAGATAGATTTCTCTAACTTGTAATGGATGGAGATTCAAATATATAACAAAAACATTTAAAGTGAGAATATGTGTGATCCCTCAACTGCAGACATTTTCCCCTGTGCTAAGCTAAGCTCTTCTGCAGCTGTCTGAATGCAAGAAAAACTCAAATAGCTATATCAAGAGATTGGACAATGCTCACAATATTCTGAAAAATACAGAGATGCAAATCAAAGGTCTGCTTTAGTCTTGAATATTCCTATCTGTTGGAATATGGTGGTTTGTGTTGCAACAATGAATGGATTTGTGAATCCCATTGTTTTAACACAATGATATACATCTCACTGATACTACATGCTCATTTCAGATCAGTGACTGTCTCTTCTGCACAGACTCCTGGGGACTCAGATGGATTGAAACTCCTCTTTGCATTGCACCACCTTCTAACAGTTACTTCAGTCACCATGGCTGGAGAAGACAACAAAGTAATTGTATTGACTGTGTAAGTTTCCATACTGTGATGACAAGATGAGGATATGTTTTCTTTGATATCAGTATTTTAATTCCAAATGTTAATGCCCCAGAATCATTGACCCCAAGTCTGCTGACTTCATGACAGTATGCATGGTTCACCATCTCTGACCACAATGCTGAGACTTGGCAGTTGTAAAAATAAGACTTACTTGAACATCCATGTTGCTTAGTTCATTTTTCTTTCCTTTGCCACTACCTCTCTTAATGTTGGTTAACTGACCAAGGTTTCTGGTCTTTTCTCTAGATACAAGAATGTAACATGAGGGGCCTGTTCATTGGGGTTTTTGTCCCTCCCAGTACCCCACAGCTGGCAAGCCCCAAAGAAAATCACACAGAGAGTCTACATTAGGTTATACACTGATTGGCCCATTAGCTCAGTCTTCCTACCAGCTCCCATAACTTATATTAACCCATTGTCAGCCACATGGCCAGTACCTTTTCTCAGCTGGGACATGGATACATGTTGCTCCTTCGGTAGGCTGCACAGGAATGCCAAGGGAGCTTCCTGCTTCCCAGACGTTCTCCTCACCCTGCCTCTACTTCCTGTCTGGTTGACCCGCCTATACTTCCTACCTGGCCAATCAGCATTTATTTACAACATGATTGACAGACTACAGACAAGTATCCTGCACCACAAGAATAATTTCTTCTTGAAAAATCATACAACATTTTGCTATACCTATACAACCTACCTTTAAAAGCTTTAGAAATAAAGCACATTCAGGTCTGTTCTCACATCAGTTCCATCCAGACTTCTCTCTGAAATCTTACCAAAGATTCGGACATGATTTGAATGTGACTTAAGAACTCATGTTTCCAAACCTGGCTCTTATGCAGTTGAGCCTATGGTGCTTTAAGATACAGGGCTTGCAGGAAAGTTGCTTTCCCTGGAAAGGATTAATAGAGTTTGGGTGATCTTGTTTAGTTTTTATGAACACTTTTTTAAAAAGAGCAAGGATGACCCCTTTCTAATCTTTCTCCAGCCCTTGTTTTATTGGATCTCTTTCTTTTCCACCTGCTCCTACCACATTCTTATCTGTCACACCATCATAGGATAGAAAGTCTTTACCACTACTAAGCCAATGTTGGTATCATGGTTGTGGAATTGTAAGGTAAATAGGTCTTTCTTCTTGATAAAGCACCCATTCACAGCTCTTCCATTATAGTAATAGAAGACATGATAATGCAGACCTGTAATGTGCAGTTGAAGGGCAGAAAGGATCAATGCCTTTCTTTTCTTTCCCTCCTTAAAAAGCTTCATTATGGTGTAATCCCCTGAATACAAGCAAATGTGAGTATAAAGGTGATGTTTTTCTCCACGATGTTCACACTCCACTACTGAGCCACTAGATGTGTCTTTCTAGGCCACTCAATATGGTTGCTCCTACAGCACAGACTTTGGTAAGACTGACAATTTCTTTTATCCTCTAGTAGTGAGGATAGCACCTCCCATCACTATGAATACTAGTCAGAAGAGATGAAGCATTCTGGCCAAACCAACCTAATAGTTACATACTCTGTGACTCAACTATATGGTATCTTCAGAAATACAATCTTACCATCAAGTCCTAGAGAGTAACTAACAGCTTTGGACAAAATAGCCTGTAATATTTGAAGGTCTACAGGAAGTCACTGGCTAACAATTCCAAAAGAAGTAACTCATTCCTGGCACTGGATTATTTGTACATTTTAAGTGACTAGTAGGAGCATCAAAGTCCATTATTGTTGTATGAGGTGCAGAGGGCTGTGTCTCACTGAAGCTATCTTATGCCCAAAATAACCACATGAAAATTGTATTAATTTAAATACTGCCTGGCCCATTATCTCTAGCTTCTATTGGTTAATTCTCACATCTTATTTAAACCCATTTTTAATAGTCTGTAAGTCACCACGAGGTAGTGGGCTTACCAGGAAGATTCAGCATGTCTGGCCCTGGAGGCTTCATGGCGGGCTCTCTCCCTGACCCATTCTTCTTCCCAGCATATTGTTCTCTT
>JAQHUG010000019.1:5754656-5767154 GCA_028555095.1 Dicrostonyx torquatus | reverse complement strand
AACCGCTCTTGCCTCAGAGTCAATTGTACCTCTGAGCTGCACGCAATGTTCCAGGCACACAGCAAGTCCACATTGTCATCAAGCAAGCAAGTTGTAGCATTTTATTCACAAATTCCATTCTAAAGCTCTTTCTCCCACAGGAGCCAGAGGTTGCGCCGGTGGCACAGAGTGTAAATGGGTATTTCAAAACCACCAGTTCCAGTAGACTTGATCCCACCGCCTAAGGCAAGAAGAGCTGATCCACAGTCACAGTCTCAGCTGCTTTACTCCTGACTCCAAGTGGGCACACAAACATCCGAGCCCACAAAAGCCATTGAAATGCTTTATAGCCAGAGTTTGAGCTGGTGGCACAGCCCAGGAAGCCCCATTTTAAAACCACCACAGTGTTGCTTTGCTGAGTCAGGAAATATATGTGGCATGCCATCCACAAACAGGAAAAAAACTGTTAAATTCTCTCTCCTTTTTAAGACCTCTCAGGTTTTTAAGTGGAATTAGCTGGCCACGTTGGGAGCCAAACTGTTATATGAGGCGCAGAGGGCTGTGTCTCGCTGTGGCTAACTTATGCCCGAATTAACCACATGAAAATTGTATTAATTTAAATACTGCCTGGCCCATTATCTCTAGCTTCTATTGGCTAATTCACACATCTTATTTAAACCCATTTTTAGTAGTCTGTAAGTCCCCATTTTTAGTAGTCTGTAAGTCACCATGAGGTAGTGGGTTTACCAGGAAGATTCAGTATCTGACCCTGGTGGCTTCATGGCAGGCTCTCTCCCTGACCCATTCTTCTTCCCAGCATATTGTTCTCTTTTCCCCACCTATCTAAGTCTTGCCCTATCAAAAGGCCCAGGCAGCTTTGTTTATTAACCAATGAAAGCAACACAATATACAGAAGAACCCTCCTACACCACATTATAAGATAACTCCATTGTAAATTATAATATATATATACAATATAAAATATATATACATTATAATATATATTTCAGTTTATACATATATTGTTGCTATATATACATATTCCATATGACTCTGTGAAAGGGTCTTTAGTCCTTCCCCATATTCCCTGCTTTATCCTGCTCTCCCACAACTCCAAATTAACAACTTCTGTCTGTGACTCCATTTTAATCCTCTATACCAGTAGTGTCTACCTCTGCCCTTAAAAGCCTCTTCCCATGGACTCTTCATAATTTCCCGACCTCTGTGGGTACCAGTAGCATTCATAGCTCCTTCCAGCATCATGAAAACTATCCAATAGGAATAACGCATCCAGATCATTACCATGTTTTATGACTCAAGTGTGTAGTGTCTCCAACTCAAGTTCTGGAGGCTATTCAAGAGTAATAGCAGTAGCCTATAATGACTAACATCTGAAAAAGAACTCATTTATGGCAATGAAGTTTTTAATAACTTGCATGTGGGGCAAGGGTAAATAATTCTGTAGTAATGTTAAATAATACACTAGCTTGAGTATTGTTCCTCTGCATAGGGAAAACTAATATAACATATATATTATACTTATAAAGTTTATATTCACACACACACACACACACACACACACCTTAGAAGCTTATATCATAGCAAATTTCCATATAGCTTTTTCAAGAGCCTTCAGCCTTACTCATCCTCATATTCCCTCCTCTATTTTGAATGTCCATGTCTAATCTTATAGCTGCTTTTAGAGGGAAAGTCAATTTTCTTTAAAAACAAAAATATGACCTCACAGTAGTACCCCCAATCTTCGGGGGATGTCTCCACACCCATGAGTATTTGAGTGGCCCAAATAAAACTCATTGAATAAAGAGAGAGAAGCAAGTTGGGTTCACAGGCAGTTTGTAGAAGGTGGATCTTGGAAGATTTCCAGGAGGGAGTCAACATGATCAAAGCACACTGTATAAAGTTCTCAAGTAATTAATAGTTTTTTAAGTTTTCATATCTGACTAATCTCAGATTATATGTTGCATGCAGTATGTTGGGGAATTAACTTTTAAAAGCACACTTTCTAAATTGATGCATCCTCAAAGACATGAAATAATTGACAGTTGTATAAAGAAGTATTGCTATTTAAACAAAAGATATAAGAAATATAAAGGAACTATTTGAAAACTCTTTTTTTTGAACAATTGATAAAAAGAAGTGTAAACTTTTCCTAGTGGGGATTTCTCAAAATTCTTACTGCTGACTAGATTCTAATGAGCTTGCTCACTTTCCTTTCCTCTTCCATCCTTCTTTCCTTCCTTCCTTCCCTCCCCCCTCTTCCCTTTCTTCTTCCTGCCTTCTATTTTTCCTTCCTTTCTCTCTCTCTCTCACTCTCTCTTTCCTTTCCTTTCTTCCTTTCTTTCTTTTCCCAAAGACTCTAAAACAGATGTCAAAAATCTAGATGGAAAAAGAAAATAAAATTTACCCTCAATCATTCCATAGATTCCTTTTCCTCCAGGTTTAATATGCCTTGCTCAAAATAGCAGTATGTGTAATCATTGTCTTCAAGAAACCCCGACTTGTTTAGAAACTACCTAAGGGGGGAAAAAAGTGAAGCAACTCCATCTCCCAGGAACAGGCTTTGACCTTTTAATGCTGTTCTGTCGCAGATGTTCCTTCAAGCTGTGAATGTGGGTATTGATCATGATGAGAACATGACACTCAATATAGGTCAGTGCCATGATCTGTTGTCACATCAGAAATAAATGACTTGTTGGACAGGGTTTGATGAAGGTAGAATGGGTGGTGAAAACTCTCATGCTGGGATGCCCATGAGGTTCTGCAGCTAGAGAACAGAGAAAACAAGGAAGTCAGGAAGCTGGCTATGGGTCGGAGACTTCAGAAGGCTCATAGCCAGTGAGGCAAGAAGGCAATGAAACATTTGGTCAGCAGCATAGAGTCAAAGACCCAGTAATCCCTCTCTCTAATATATTCAGAGAGTAAAACGAAGGGTTTGATTTTATCAAGAAACTAAGTACAAGAGCGTCATAGTGTGGACTCTTCCCCAGATGGAAATTTTAGCTTTGGGGCAGTGGCGTAGGTAGCTCCAATCATTTTCTCATTTCCTTGTACAAACTTCCAATGTACACTACAACCAAAGCTAAAATTTAGCCATGAGCTTGTTCAGATTCAAGCATCCCCATGTAGAGAAAACAGCCTTGGTGCTGGTGGTGCTGGCATTTATAATCAACAGTTCAATAGCCCACAGTCAGATGGCTTCATTGGATGTTGATTTTCTTATCTGTGAAGTTACACTAAGCTCTTCTCCATGCTTAAGATAGCGTGAGCTCCTACTGTTTGGAGTTACCCGTTGTACATGTCAGGAAAATGAGAACAAATTTTGTCTCTTTGTTGTGTCCACTTTCTGAATGCTTGCTAGTGTTGGAATAAAAAGAATTAACAATTACAGCAGATTAGTTGGGGAAATTTATTGAAATATCATTATAAAATCTCTAGTTCTTATCAAAGTCAACTGCAACAACTGCTCCTACACCTTCCTGTTGGAGTCACTTATCAATGAACATATTTTTTAATAGAAAACAAGAACATTTTAATTGCCTCAGCTAGATACTTTTGTTTTGTTTTATGTGTGCACTCACAGGCAGACCCTTGTGTATAATGTTAAAAGATGGATATTTTTTCCTTTGGCTTTTTTTCCTTTTTGTGTAAATTATAACAATTGCTTTGGGAATTGTGCATTTGGACAAGCCATAAAATAATCAAAATTGTAATGCTGTTCGGTGGCAGCATTGGACTCTTGGAATTAGTGGCTAGATTAACTACTCACTGTTGCAGGCGTCCCACTTCTAGTTGGGCTTAATAGTCTTGGTCATTGGGGGAATGCATCAGTTTGGTTGGTTTGAGGGCTTTTCAGAATAATATCTTAGATGTGAGTGGGTCCATCACTCACAGCTG
Source organism: Dicrostonyx torquatus (assembly GCA_028555095.1). Classification (NCBI taxonomy): domain Eukaryota; kingdom Metazoa; phylum Chordata; class Mammalia; order Rodentia; family Cricetidae; genus Dicrostonyx; species Dicrostonyx torquatus. The sequence continues at coordinate 5,763,260 of JAQHUG010000019.1, read as the reverse complement.
CCTCTTCCTTCCATCCAATGCTATTTCCACACTCTGCCAAAATAATGATGGAAAAGTGAATTACTTAGCATCTTCTACTATAAAAGAACAATTTGATGTCAAATCTTGTAATTGCATTGGCCAAATTATGTTTGGATGTTTACTGTAGTCTTCAGTCTGTTTATGATATAACACTTGCCAAATAGGTGTTTATGAACACCAACTCACAAAAGATATTTTCAGAAATACCTGAAGCCACATGCTATATCCATTTAAGCAACAAACATCTCTGAATTTTGTCTTGGCCAATTGTGGGAGTTTCAAATGAGATTTCTGCTATGACAGGTCCTAGACTTCAGCTCACTTTTATTAGTGTCTCTGTGTGTGCCTCTCCCTGTGTCTCTTTCTCGCTCATCTTAATTGCTTTAAATCTATCACTTTAACTTTTCAAACCCAATTGTTTTATGACTGTGAGATATTGTCACAATGTATTATGCTAATGGAGCTAATTAATTCCCTGGGAAACTTTCCCAGAGACAGTGATAGAGAACATGATAAAGCTATCAGCTCTCCATGGTAAGCAGAATCGCCCCCCTCCCCACCAACTCCCAAGACTGATTTTTATGGTGCTGTGGGCGGGCTCATTTTTTCTACTTTTGAACCTAGTTTAGGGGTGCTTCTCTTCAGCACACACTACTGCTCATGACCTCTTTACCACCTAGGAAAGTACGTGAATATATGTCCATGAATATACATATATATTCCTAAATATAACCTGCTCAATCTGTAGAATGTTACTTGCATGTATGGTGAAAGATCAGCCTGTATTGTTGAAGACATCATGCACTTCAAACACTAGAACTAGAACTGAACTGAATGCCTCTTTCCTGAGGACTAGCTTTTCTGATAACAGAAGGCAGCATGCAAACTACCAAGGAGAGAAGCACCAACAACCCTGCCCCGTACAACAACAATGAACCACAACAACAATCAGCATGGCACAATAACCTTAAGGATACAGTGGCACACATACCTTGGCAATAACCAACAACTCTCTGATCAATAAGAGAGAAATCATGTCTGGTACTGAAAAACTAGTCATCTATCCATGACTACTAAAGTCATGGATCTTGGAGGAGAACTTACATCCACAGATTTACTAAACCACCATAATCCCTAATAATACTCTAAATATTTGTCCATATAACCATAGGTAAGTGTAGTCTTCACCCCTAAATAATGAAATAACTTTCTGCAAAATAAAAGATAATTACAAAAAAACAAAACCTAAACAAAATGTGGAGTTGTGGAGCCCACTTCAAATGAATGCATCTACAAAACAAGTCCCACATCTAAGGCTTAGGGAACATTGTGAAAAATGAGACAGAAAGATGGTGAGAGCCAAAGGGGTAGTGAGTTTACTGTGGGACTGTGTCTCCTTAGTAATGTCAGAAGTTATACCCATAAAGTCTCACCAATATCACTGCCTAAACATGAGCTGAGCAAGGATACAAGAACAACGGATGTGCCAAAATGAATGGGGGACAGACCACAAGGCTCAAACCTGAAAGAAAAAAAACTACAGACAAATAAGAAATACTGAGAATGGGAGAAATAGTCTTCCTTGGGTAAGAGCCCACCAGTTGGTTATCTAATACCAAATGGTCAACCTTAAAGAAACTTTGATTTTAATTTTACTCTCATTTCATTTTACTCTCTTCTTAGCCAGGTAGTTATCCCTTCTTACAGAGTTTACAGTTTTCTGGGAATAGCTGTTCAGTCATGGTCTATATCGTCCAGTCTCTCTGAACTTTAAAGGGACTCACCTGATTGGTTCTAGTCTAGAGAACTGGGGTGGATGTAATTTGTTATGATACTGTGTTAAGTAGATAAGAAATAATCACATGTCATCTTCCCTTTGGCCATCAGTTAGATGGACAATAAGACTTGCAAATGCGAGGAGTGGCCAAGGCACATGGTGGGCGGGAAAGCTCCACATATCTCAGTCACCAAGGGGAAGACTGAAAACCAGGATGACACAATTAGAATGATTAGAATTAATAATTCACTGCACATTGTCCTTGTGGCTAGAGACTTCATGGAGCATGATGCGTCCTAATAGGATAAACTGTCAACTTGGCACTGCTCAGAATCACCTAAAAAAGTTTCAGTTGAGTAAGCAGGTGCTTACGTTGGTGTGTGGGCAAGTCTGTGTGGGACTGCTTGAGTATTTGTTGATGCTGGAGGGCCTAATCCACAGTGGGCAGCACCATGCCTAGGCAGGTGATGCTGAGCTGTATAAGACAGCTAGACAAGCGTGAACTGAGCCTCGAGTCAGAGATCCAGAAAACAAGCAGTGTTTTTGTGTGGTCTTTAGTGCAGGTTCTTGCCTAGAGTCCCTATCCTGACTTCTCTTCATTATGTACTGTAACCTGGAAGTATAAGCCAAATTAAACCTTTCTTCCCCCAAGTTGCTTTTAGTCAGTGTTTTATCACAGCAACAGAATGAAACAGGAGCACAATATTACAGGAATACACATAGTCCCTCTGCTGTATTTTCCACACTGTGACTCATCTTCCCCCTCGTGTATGACTGCTCGTAATGACTCTAGCTTCATTTGTATTTCCCCTACGATCTTGAACCCATTTTTCCCACCCCATTCTTTTAAAGTTGGCATTCTTCAGTGGTCTAAGATCCAGCCTCTTGCTTTGTCTCATCGATTTCCAGACAGCACTGAAACTCATTGTTGACTTCACTATTTTAACTCTTGCCTCATTTTTGCCATGTATCCTCCGACATCTCAAAACTCATCTATCCAAAGCTGAAATGAGTAGTTTTCTTCTTTCCCTTCTCCACCCCACTTTACCTGCTCTTGCATTCTCTGCCTTAGTAAAGAGTCCCATTATTCCTTCAGAAATAAAAAAGAGCACTGCCACAGCCTCTTTTCCCCTCATTTTCTGTATTTAGGGCATTTTCAGTTCAGAAAACTTTACCTTCTAAATAGCTCTCGGGTCCACTCTCAGCCTCATCCTGCGGAACATTATCCTAGTTCAGGTGCCAGCATTTCCCATTTCGGCAGTTCCAAAAACTGCCTAGTCACACTGGTTTGAAAGCAGAGCCGTTTCCAAGTCCAAACTCAGTTAGCTAATTCTCAGCTCTGACACCTGGTAGACATTAACTAAAGATTCTAAACTCATATGAAATAGTGATCGTTTCTAAACAAGGCTGACACAGTGATCACATAGAAGAGGAAGATCTCCAGGCAGCCTGGCAGGTGCCTTGGCATTAACTAATGTAACAGGAAGCTGCTTTCAAGTGTGTTCCCATTTGTCCCTAAAGAAATGGTCAGAATGCAAAGTTCTGTCATTCCTTAACCAGTTAATGCGACTCAAAAAGAAGGCACTGTGTGTGAGAGAAAGTCATGGGCAAAATTGATAGGAACTGGAAACTGGGGTGATGAGTTATTAATTGTGTGAGTATAGATTCACTCAGTAGAAGATAAGCTGGATGAGCTTGTCTTTTTTCAATTTTTAATATGTATTTTTTAACTAGGTGTTTGGTGTGTGTGTTTATGTGTGTGCCTGTGTGTGTGTGTGTGTGTGTGTGTGAATGTGCGTGTGTATACCTGCGGATTCCCAGGAGGTCAGAAAAGTACATCTATTCTCTTGTTGATGGGATGGAAAATCTAGTGCTCTTAATGCCTGAACCATCTCTCCAGCCCTAGATTTATATTTTTAAAAGCATTTCCTTAAAAGTATATTTTAAAACCCCACTACAGTTTCTTCTTCGGAGTGTTCTCCTCCAAGAGAAAACCCCTTTTATTTCTTCTTATTTCCTCTTTATTAGATCAGCATATTAAAAATTCAAGTATTAAATTGGTGATTATCCAAATTTAGCACAAACCATACTCACTGCATAATGGGCAACCCATTTGTTTACTTATAGGACATGCTTAACTGCTTTAAATAGGAAATTAAAATTAACCAAATCTTCTTTGTGAGAACACAGTGTGAGGAACGTTCTAAATGCAGGATATTTTAATTCTCATTATTATTCTTTCTTCAAACCTCATCCCAGTAATATTTCCCTAGCTTTTTAAATTTCCTATACATGATATGCTAAACAGACAATGAGGGTGTTTGGGAGAAAAAGAGCGATTACCTGGAAAATTACTGAGGTGAGACAAATATAAGAGTGATATGTATCTACTGCTGGTCAGATATTGTGGAAGGGGACGTCACAATGTCACATGCAGTCCTCAAAACAACAGCAGCAGCAATGATGATGATAAATGAGGTGTGGTAAAATGCATGCTTTGAGAACTTGCCACACACCACGCCAGAGTATAATTCCTATTTTATGGAAAAAGTCCTAAAGACTGTGAAGTTTACCTATTTACCTGAAGTCATCCAGAAAACATGTGTTTGCTAGAATTACATATACTTTTATCTGACACCAAATCTCACCAGTTTTATATTACTGTTTTGTACATCTCCAAACCATGATGTTTGGCTGATCCGTGCCTTTCCAATATCATGTGCAAATATTTTTTTAAACGAAAGACACAGTAAAGCCTTACTTTTAGATAGCCATCTCTGACCTGGTAGTGTTGCTCCTATCTATGTGGAGCTGAGTCCGTGATTCTCTGAGAAGCAAGCCAGTCACAAACAGCATGAGAAGGACCGATAATCAAAACCGTGGTGACCTGTGTACTTCCTTTTCATCCTTCACGTCCTTCCACTTGATGAAAAGTATCCTTTCTTCACCTATAATCCAGCCTTTGGACTTTTTGAAAAGTAAAATCTCATTCTTCTACATCCATGCCATACAGAGGAGTTCTGTAAAGTGACAGAAAATGATTGACTAGTAAATAAACCTTTAAATCAGAATCTTTCTGAAACACTCGTCTCATGAGTTCACCAGACAAACTTCTACTAAATCTATTCAAGATAAAACACACACACACACACACACACACACACACACACACACACACAAAACCCAGCTAGTGGTATTGAACTGTGCCTTAATTAGGGCAGCTGAGAATGCCTTGTATAATTAACTTGGATTTGTTTATAATTGTTTCCTTGTGCTTGGAGCTGTTTTTCATGTAGAACTGGCTCAATGATGGTGATAACACTAACCTTTGATTTCCATAGGAAAACAAGTGCAGGATAGACAGGAGGTGGGCAGATTTAGGAACAAAAAACAAAAGACACAAAACTCTGAATCTCTTTCTTCTTCCTGCTTTGCCTCAGGAGGAAGAGTTTCTCTGTTGTCTAGTATAAACCCATAGAACTGCTGGCATCTGGGTTCTTTACCATCTTGCTGAGTAAAACTATCTCTTCTCTTTGGGGCGGTAGACTGATGTCTTTTCTAACAGAAATTTGCTCACTCTCCTCTCTGGTACTCCAAATCCTGAATTTATTCCTCTGGGTAGCTGATCTGTTAGGACAACATTAACATCCTCCAATGTGCTGCTGAATTTGGCCAGGAGAGAACTCTAGCAAGAGTACTGCGAGGAGGAAGGGAGGGAGGATGGAAGGAAAGAAGAGAAGAATTGTAGGGAAGGAGAGGACAAGAGAAGTGATTTCTCAGTGGTCCCCGGGTTCTACTCCATAGAGTTGTCACTAGAGACTGGATCCTTTCTTTCTGACAAATGTCTTCACTCCTAGTAACACCACTCTCCAAATAGCCATCTCCATCCACCAGTCTAGTGATCCCTGTTTCTTCCCTTCCCTTGTCTTCTTCATTGGTAACAGAACACTGCTACACTGCCTCCTAATGGTATAAAAAGATCCATTGTGCTTGGTTTATACTTTATCTAAACTTTGATAACAGTCTCCATTAGCTTCTGCTTAAATCACAGCGGGAATGTGGTATCTATTCCTCACCAGAGTCCAAGTCAACAAGGTGACAGCATCTGGATGATCATACAATGTGCATCTCTTCCCCCATGAATCAGAAAACACTAGGAAATATGGGGTCTTCGGTTGTAAGGATGCAGGAACTCTGCAGAGTTCCGCTGCTAGTATTACTAGCACTTGTCACAGGTATAGCTGGATGTATTTATCAGAGAAACACGTGGTCAAGTAGAGATACTTAACAACTTCAAGATTTGACAGGAATTTATTTTTTGTAAATCTTGCTAATTGTGATTGTCATAACATAAAAATTTGGGCAGGCAAGATGGCTCACTGGGTAAAGGTGCCTGGTGCCAAGCCTGATGACCTCAAGTTCAATACTTGAGGCCCACGTGGTAGAAGAAAAGGTTTCCACAAGCTGTCCTTTGACCTGTGCAAACACACACACACACTCACACCACAGCACACCACACACACATACACACACACCATACCACACCACACACATACACATCACACCAATACACACCACACACACACACATCACACCATACCACACACACACCCACTCACAGAACTCACACATACACATCACACCATACCACACTACACACACACACACACACACCTCACCATACCACACCACAAACATACACATCACACCATACCACATCACACACACACATTCACACCACACACACACTCACAGCACACACCACATAACCACACACACACCCATACACATACAGAATAATTTTTTTAATGTTGAGGCTCTGTAAATTCTTATCACATTCCTTGTGTTTGATGTTTCTTTGAAGGAAAGGTCAAAGGAAAAGAAATAGACAGAAATAAAAGTGATAGAAGGCTATTAAGGCATCTGTTTTTGATCTCTACATGGTGTGGGGCAATTGTTACATACTGATATGTACCTAATTCTTTCCCTTGTGTATCTCACAGCCCACTAGTTAGATAGATTGCCATGGAGAGAAAATCCATTTTTCTTTGTGTAAAAAAGGTAATCTCAAATGACTTTGTAGCTAGAGTAATCACGTAAGCAAATCTAGAGGAAGTTCATCTTGTTCATTAGTTAAAAAATTAAATTTATAAAAGAATAATAATGTCAAATAAGGTGGCATTTCTTTATAAGGTCATTAAAATGTACTAGAATTGCAAGCAGTTTGCCACATTAAAAAAAAGAATAGATATAATAATGGAAATAAATTGAGCATGAGAGTGATGAAGGAGAATGTCTTAGAGATGAGACCAGAAAACTCAGAGATGACCAAAGAATAAGGGTACCAGTGAGCCTAACAGTCTCACAACATTGTCAACTTTATTTGGACTTTACAGACAATGAAAATTCTATGACAGAACTTTTACAGACAGAGTGGGAACAAAAATTATTTTTAAGAAATTTAATTTTAGGAGGCTGAGGACATGGTTCAAGGTATGAGAACATTTGATGTGCAAGCATAAAGACCTCGTTCAAATTCCTAGAATCGATATAAGCCAATAATGGCCACACATACGCATGAACACAATGTTGCAGAACAAAGACAGGCAATCCCAGGAGCTCATTGGCATGTGAGCCTATGCAAAAAGGGTAGCTTGGGCTACATGAAACCCTGTCTCAGAAAATAAAAACTATTAACCATAAAATATTCTTCAAAATTAAACAGTAAGTTGTATTAAATAAAATTAAGACTGAGCTGCAAAGAAAAGAAAGGTCAGTGTGTAAGGATTAAGTGCATTTCTACACATGGTCAAGTTACTGAACACTAGCTTCTGATATTGAATGTCACAGAAAAAGTCGTACTTATAAAAATGAGTCTAACTTATATAAGATAGCTACACAAAACTGATGAAACACTAATTGGGACGCTGAAGATTCTACACAAAAAGGTTCCAGTGTGCTACAGTTGAGTGTTTCAGAGTTCAATAGATGCTGGTTCTTCTCATATGGACTACTGCGTGCTCCTAACCACATTTCTAGATGATTTTGTATTTTAATGTGGGAAAATCGTATATCAGCTTCAAAAGTTGTATGGAAATTCCAAATCCCAAAAACTAACACGAAGTTATGATAATTAAGATACAGTGGTTTAAAAACAAAGAAAATCAACTAATCCCATGAAACAAAATATCTAGAAAGAAATAACTTACATGCAGTCCCTAGAAACTGACAAAGAAAGGATAACCCAGAGGTAATAAACTTTCATTAATTTTTTTCTTTTCATTTATTTCTTTTTTACCTTAAACAGGCTGGCCTCCAACTCTTTTTTTTTAACTTTTTCATTTTTTCTTTGTGTCTTTCACATCATACATCTTGATCCCATTCATTTCCTGTCCCTGCGTATCTGCCTTCTGCCTTTGCAGCCCTCACCCCCAATAAAATATAAGAGAAAACAGGACAAAAGTGGAGGAAATGTCATCACATAAGCTGAAGTGTGACGTGGTGAGTCATGTAGTAAACCCTTTTGTTCATACAGCTTTACTTGCAAGTGTTTATTTCAAAGAGGTCTGGTTCAAGGCCTCTGGCTTCTGCTTACACTACCCATGCGGGGCCATCACGGGAACTCTTCTTTGTTATCCTGCTATTGTCCTATGTTGTGGAAATCCTGCTGCTTTGGGTCTGCAGTAAATGTGGTGGGCACTAAGGTGGGCCTGGTTCTGGGGGCCTGGATAGTTGCAGGTTAACAGGCTAACTCTCCCTTGTTCTTACCACCAGAGTGAGCTCTGCCTTACTTTGGTGAGGTTACT
>JAQHUG010000019.1:5695268-5748116 GCA_028555095.1 Dicrostonyx torquatus | reverse complement strand
GGCCCGCGTACCTTCCCTCAGAGCTCTTTACTGGGAGGATCAACAAGGAGCGGGCCGGTTCTCTTGCTTCCTCTCCTACACTTACACCTTCAAGGCCAGCTTATTGTGTTGCCTGGTCATGGCATATGGCCTCTAACTCTTAATTCTCCTTCCTCAACTTCCCAAATGCTGGGAGTGCGGGAGTGAACACCCACTCCAAGTAAGAATTGTCTTTGAAATAAAATGTTATAGATTAATTGAGTATTCATATGAAGAACGTTTCTATCTAAAGATTCGTTGTACTAAACGAAAAGCTAGTTGCTTATGATCATGGATATAAATGGAAGATTAAAAGACAAATATTTCTAGAAGATAATTTAAGAGAATATTTTCATGACTTAAGGGAAGGCAAAGATTTCTTAGGCAGAAAGAAAAAGGCATTAATCTTTGGAATTGAATTAAACTATATTCAAATTAAGAATGTTCATTTATCACATACATCAAAAAGAGAATGAAAATTCAAGTAACTAGAGGTAGGGAAGTTATTTCCAAAATAAACATATATCCAACTAGTACTAGAATGTTTAAGTATAAAAAGTGTACTAATTTATGACTATGTTGAAAAGAGATAATCAAATGGTAAAATGGACCAAATAAAAACATCCGGATAATAGGAGACATAGAAAATGCTTCATTTTAACAGAGTGCCTGCTTTGGGGTTTCTCTTTTAAACTCCAATAAAATTGTTCCTGAAATCTCTTCTGAGTTAGTCCTTTTAATAAAGAGACTTAGAACCCCAATAGAGGATCTCAGTTTTTTTTTAATACAAATATGACTCAAAGTAATACTCACTGTCTAGTATCCAGGAGTAAGGAACAACCAAGTGGGGGCACTCTTAAAGGTCCCATTGGCTCAAGAGCCCTAATTAATAATCACACTGGAAAAAAAATCTAGACGAAGGGTATGATAGTGAGAGGAAGTAGCCTCAAGCTAACTCAGCCAACCTTTGTGTGTCAGCGATGTCTCAGATGAACTTGGAAGCCTCCTTAGTGTCCAGTTTTCTTGTCCACAGGATGCTGCCCACTGCCGAAGCAATGACTTTCATGGATTACATGCACATCTATTCGCTTAGTCTCAGACAGAAATGAAGAAGATTACACAGCCTGCATGTAGGTGAAAACGCTGAGGGGCAGCTGCACTCATTTGATTTGTCTATTGTTGTCTCATCGACTCCTTTGCATACACTTATTTAATTTCTCTTTGCAGTATCTGCAGGAAGACTATTACAGCCATTGTTATTTTAGATGCACATCTAAAGTACTTATCAGTGTTCATTTGAGATTTTGCTGATGTTCGCTGGAAAAGAAATAGTCAGGGGATGGCTTCCGTGTTTAAGAAAAATTGATTCACATACAAAAGAATAAATTTTCTCCATAAATATGCAACATTTGAATGAACACTGAGAGAAATTAAGTAAAATATACTCTACTCTCACTGGGGCTTTGGAGTAAAACCGAATCAAATAGCTTAGGTGAAAAGTCAGGATTGCTATAACTATATATAACTCTAATACCCACCTTACTGTCTGGGGGATCAGCAATATAAACAGAAAAACTTTCAGACAAAGTTTTGACTTTCATCTGCAGGCAATGACCAAGGTTCACATGTCACTTCTCATTAAGAGCAGGTGTTTTTCCATAATAATTTTCTGATCTTTAATTGTTTTCCTAGATCTTAAAAAAGTAACAATAAGAACATCTTTAAAATGTCCATTAAGTGATTATTTTCTATAAATGGGCTGTCCCTCTAACATGACTGATGCCATAGCTGCTTAATCACTATGCAAACACAGTCTAAAGGGAATGGATTGTAATAGCTGATTGTCAAGTTAGCAAGCATTTCATGAGAAACGTTCATACAATATATAATTGCTTTTCAATAAATTGTTCTTGTGATTGGTGTCAAATCCTACACTCACCCATTTATCCAACGAACATCATTGGCTGGTTCAATGTTTCTGGCACTCTGCTTCGGTGTGGAATTTTGCATAGAAATTCATGGAGAGTAGAAACTTTCTGTTTTCCTGAAACAGTGTATCAGGCCTGTTATACAGAGCCTATCTTATTGGGGTTCCTTGTCTCAATGACAAAGGAATGTCTAAATAATAAAAACCTTAAACCTCATGATGCTTCACTGAGAAGCTATATCATTTTACACAACACACATACCATATCACACACATACTAACAACAAGATACACAACAACAATAACACACAAACACACACTCCACCACCACACGCGCGCGCACACACACACATGCACACATACAACACATGTGTTCTGGAAATACTGCCTTTCTTATTATCTCAACTATGTTTTGGTTCCTTTAATCACTGCTAAAATGCTAACAGCTCTCTTTAATGCCTAGTCAATAGGCAGATTAAAACATAAATGCCATTAAATATGCTTTAAATATCATCTCCATTGAAATATTTCTAAGTTCTGTATCCTCTTAAAAATAATCCCCATTCAAAATTGAGAGGAAATGTCATCCATATGAGGTTCTTCAGAATCTAAGCTCTGATTACACAAGGAATTTCATTAAGGCTACAGTGAAGTCTCGCAACTAAGTGACACTGTACACACTGAGTAGACTTCTGCCACAATTAACTAGACATCTTGAGGAGGAAAGGAGAAAGGCAGAGGGGCAGAAAGCACCATAAAGCCAACCACAATGACCATAGTGTTGGGAAGGGCTGAGTGACAGGTATCAAGAACTATACTGAAAAGAAATAACTCTCAAGGAAACAGCGATCTGCTAAACAAATCAAGATGCTTCCTGTGTGGACCAATAAGCTTTTCTCAACTCTTATTCATCAGTCAGCACTCTCGGAGTGACACATACATAGGATGTCTCTCATAGAACCACATGAGACATCAGATTCTAGGTGTTTGTCAACAGAAAGGTCTAGGTATGCGGTCAGCCTTCGTGTAGTGTGAGGGGGATTTGGTTGGATCGTTTCCCCATTCTCGAAGCCTGTCAGAGATTCTTTCACCAAAAACGATCTACCTTTTTCTATTTTCAGATGAAGGGGAAGGGAGAAGGGCCTATTTAAAATAAAACAAAAAATTTTACCTTTCAGAGACTGGGGAGATTGCTCTGTGAGCGAGTACTCTTGCTACTCCTTCAGAGGACCCAGCCTAGTTCCCGGCATCCACATTAGGTTTCTCACAGCTGTCTAACTCCTTGATGGCATGCAATGTCCTCTGGCCTCACATGTGCGTACATTATACACATAAATAAAATGAATAAATGAATATTTTTAATCTATCTTTCTAAGATCTAGTCTGGGGCCCTGAACAATCATGTGCTGAAAGATTAGTAAGAACAAGACAAACATATATTATTAGCATGGGCATTGAGTATCTATACAGAAAAACACAGTCATTAAGATGCACTATCAAAGGTTGCTGAGAATGTGAACTGATGTAGCATCTTAATAGATAAGAAATACTAAGGGAAGTGACAAAATAAAGGTAATAATACTCAGACTAATAAGGAATGCAAACTCTGGAAGGTAAATATGGAAAAAAACTAATTGCATCAGTCATTCTTCTGTTACAATAATAAAAAATGCAGAGTAATCAACATATAGGAGGAAATGTTTTGGGTCATTACTTCAGAGACTTCAGTTCATGGCTGATGGACTCAGTTTCTCTAGGCCTATGATGGGAACACACACAAGACCAACACATCTGGACAGCACCATGCTAAGGACAAAGCCTTCAGCACCTGGGCCTTTGGGGCACATCCAGATCTAGTCAATATCATTGTCATGAACCGTAATGAAGAACTGTCTTAGTCAATGGACGTTAAGGTCCAGCTGGATGCCAAGTTTCCTTTTCCTACATGGCCATGAATCTTTTGTGGGAATAGTGTTTTTAAATCCATCCATCTTCCTCAGAAGCATCTGCTTTCAGTCAGGTGGACGATCTCCCTAGAAAGCTCTCTCCATGTCTATTTGTCTCATTTTCTCCCAGCTTTAAGTACTCCAAATGTCAAAAGGGAAGGTTTTAAGTTGGTATTATGGGTGATTTTTTTCCATATGCTAATTTAAAATTTATTTCCAATAACCAGCAACTGTAAGTTCCTAATGTATGTAATTTGCTAAAGTCTTGTTATGTCTTGGATTCTAAATGTTCCTACTTAACGGTGCTATTGGGTAAGAATGGTGCTTTGAAAGGGAAATGTCTCCCATAGGCTTAGGGATTAGAACACTTGACTATTGATGATGTTTCTTGGTAAGGTCACACAGATTTGATCCAGGAAGTACATCACTAGCATAGACTTTATGTGGAGTGAAAGGGCCAGCCAGAGAAACACACCCTGACCCTAAAATCAGAACCAGTGAAAGAAACACACATTGACCCTGAGACCAGAGACGAACACTTTGTCTCTGAAATCAGAACCAGTGAAAGGAACACACCCTGACCCAGAAACCAGAGCTGAAGAAACACACTCTGCCCCTGACCAACTGAGCATGAAATCAACCAATCCCTGAGCACAAAATCCAGCCAATCTCTGATCTTGTTCAAACTCAGGGATTGAAATCTGACCAGTTTCCACCCTGAATATCTTCTCCCTGGAAAAACTTTGTCCCTAAGAAGCCCTGCCTAAGCCCTGTGCCTGTGCAGTGGGGAGCTACCCTTTCCTACCCTGACAGAGACAGTCACTCTCTTGGATTCCTTCCTCCCAAATAAATCTCTTGAATTATTTTTCTTTGAGTGAAGACCTTCTTTCACCAGAGCAGAGAAGCAACAGACAACTATGCTGGGAAACTACCTTAAGGGAGTGGAGCAGAAGTAACAACTTTTCGCTGGTGCCAGAGCAGACTATGACCTTTCTGCAGGGGTTGTCCCGTTAGCCAAGTGAAGCAGAGAAGTAATAATTTGGGCCTGAGCTGGAAAGAAACAGACATCTCTGCTGGAGAAGTCACTAGTGGAGCAGAGCAGAGCTGCTGGGAAATTCTCTTAGCAGAGTGGAGCAGAGCTCAGTTGTGACAGCTCTTACTCTCTCTAGAAGAGGAACAGGAGTGCCACATCCTGTGGGAAGATCATCCCCCACTGGAACACAGCTGCAATTAGAGCCTGACTTCCTGGCAGTCAGGATACCTTTATCCTCACAGCTGGAGGTATCCAGGATACCATCCCTTCACGACTGTAGGTATACCCTAAATTCCAACAGAGTGGTGGGTATCCAGGATACCTTCCCTCTGCAGCTTCAGGTATGGCCTGACTTCCTGACAGTCAGGGTACCTTTATCTTCACAGCTGTTGGTATCCAGAGTACTTTCCTTTCACAGCTGCAGGTATAGCTGACTCCCAACAGTCAGGGAACCTTCAGAGCTGTAACACTTGTGCTTTAAGAGTCCATAAAGTCACCCTCCTCCTAGTTTGTTTTCTGTCTGTCTGTCTGTTTCTCTGTCTCTCTGTCTCTCCCTCTCTCTCTCCTTGGTGTCTATGATTGAAGATGTGATCTCTCAGCTTCCTGGCTTTTCTGCCATGACTGTCTTTGATGCTGTGACTTCCCTGTCATTTATGGACTATAGCCCTCTGCGACAATAAACCAAAATAAATTTCTTCCACAAAATTGTGTTGGTCACAGTGTTTTGTCACAGCACCAAAAGGTAACAGAAGGGGTAGCTATTGAGATGGGACTAATTGAACAAAGCGAGTCATTGTGCCGTGCCTTTGAACACAGTCTCTGTCATCACTGACATGATTTTCTGCTGTGGCATTAGCCAACAATGTTGAAGCTGTGAGTCAAAATAAACCTTCACCCTTCAGATTGATCCCTCTTGAGTACTCTGACACAAAGAGGGAAATCTGACTGATTTAGTCTTACAAAGGTTGACTTAGACTTAATGACCCGTCTACTAACACTTACCAGTGTTGGCATCTTGATGATGTCCATCAAGCCTACATGCTTACTGACAACTTTCCTGTAGAGCATGTGATCTACAGGTAAGCTCCAGGAAACATAGAATTCAAACTCTAATAGTTTTAATTTGCCAACATCTATTGTGTTTTCATATTTATTTTATATTAGTCTCCCTCCCCAATCAAATGCAGAACCTCATCCAGTGTTTCTCCCTTTGAACAAGTGATTTATCATTGTTCAGTCATAAATGACTGTGCAGAGATGGATGTCTTCAGAGGTGATCTCCTCTTTCATTCTGCTAATGAAGGAGCCCACCGCAGAATGGTTAAAGTGGCATGTGGATGTCACTCTACTGGGTCAAACTCATCATTACACACCCTTGAGTTACCATTCTTTAACACGGGAGCTCAGAAAACACTGTTTCAAAGAATAGGACCTGTGGGTACTGTGCTCTTTCAAACAAAAGAAACAAAAACCTAATTCGGAGGTTGTAGAAGCCACCTCATAGGGAAATCTTTCTCCCCTTCTGTTGTTTCTTTCCTGTATCCCAAACACAGGGACAGGCTGTCTCTGGAATTTTTTTTTACTTGTCTGAGGATATCTCTTCTGAAAGAAGAACAGACATCTCGCGCTGCTCCCGTAGGACTCTCAGGGAGAGACCAGGAGTCACAAAAGGGCAGAGGCTGAAGGCTGGTGGCTTGCACAGACACAATTCTCATCTATTGTGGGGTCTATCCAGTAGACAGTTTGTCTGCACAACTTACTGCCATTTGTTCGTGGGGAAGTTCTACACCCAGCTTCCCCATACTGTGTCTCCACAACCTTAAGAGCTGAAAAGAACTTTGTCCTGAGCTGTTTTCAGGCTGTTTGAAATTATTCCTGTCTTTTAAAAGTCATTTTCATCTACCCTTCAGAAATTAACTGTATTCCTTTATCTCTGTCTTCCCTATGAAAAGGGTTCTCTACACCAAATTATTCACTTTCCTGTCATGCCTTTGTCACTGGAATTAACATGCCTTTTCCGCTTAAGAATCGGTCCATTGTCAGTTTGTAACAAGGGACCTAATGGTAGAGAAAGAAAAACTTCCCTATTCAGAGGCATTCCTCAAACAGAAAGATTCAGCATTATTGGAATTATAGCCAAAGAAAGCCCACCTTAATGAACAAGACGCAGCAAAGGTCCAGCCTATTAGTCACTGCCATGATCTTCTGTTAATCTTACCAACCGAGAATAAGACCACTACCATATCTTAAGTCACATTTGAAGCATGCTTCAATTAAATACCGCCCAGGAGGATGGACTCTGGCCAGGTCCATCTCTGGGTTCCCAGGACATGGCCACAAGTCATTTTTTGTATAGACTGTATGGACAAACCCCACCATTCATTGCCTTTCCCATCAGGTCCAATCAGGGATACTCACACATCCTGATGTATTTCCCATGCATATACCTCCAACCCACATGTGATCAAGCATATCCAGTGCAGATGTATCCAATGAGCATAAGTCAGACAAAAGCCTACTCTTAACTGTCTTTGCTGCAAACCTTTAAGCTGCAAAGCTTATTTTTCTGTTTCGGACTCACTTCCTGGAAGGGTTGCTATACCTCTCTACAACCATGCCTTTTGCTAAACTTCACGAAGGTACTAGATAGGTTGGCAGTGGTCCAGATCATCATTAAGGTCCCTTTTGGAGCAACTTGATTTGAAAGGATAAGAGGGGGCTTTAGGAGTCTCTGGAGAATGCAGACATCTGGGATTCTTGAGACTAAATTACTTGAACCTGATAGTAACTCAAGAGAAAAGGTCACACGGGTTCAGGTGAAAAATTCATGATTTCTAAATGTCAGCTAAGATTTGGATAAGCATCTGGCTTTGGGGTATATATTTGGAAATTAAGAAGCTCTGAAATCTGCAGGATTCACACTCACTGGACCTAACCCACCCAGGATTTATCAGCCAAAATGTAACAATGGTTATGGCACAGATTCTGTTTGCATCCCAATCATTTACATATGAACACAAAGCAGCACAGAGGCATGTGTCTATATACATGTGTCAACAGACCTATGAACAATCCACATACACAAATATATGTGTGTTTCTAGGTATTTAATATAAATGCATGTGGGCTCGTGTGTGTGTGTGTGTGTGTGTGTGTGTGTGTGTGTGTGTGTGTGTGTTTAAATATTCCAAAACATTGGGCCAGTTGCCCATGCATCTACTTTCTCTTGGAAAAGATTTGCTTCATATCTAATAGAAATATCCAATATGGTTAAATGTTGCTGGTAAAATGTCTAACACATGGGTGGATTGAAATTGTGAACAAGTGAAGAATACTAAAGCAGTCTGGTGGAGAGAGGTCCTTTGAAGGGAGGCCAGAAAACAACATTCCATTCCAAAGAGAAAGGATACGCATCTATTGTTTCTCCAGCTGGCTAAGCAACGGCAGGGTTGTTTCCTACTAAACAGTCTCATTAACATAAGCATAACTACAGGGTAAGTTTTCTAGCTCATTCCAAGTGAATTCAAAGGGGTGGGGGAAGAAAGATGCTGTTAATATGCACAACTCATGCAGACAATGATATGAAGCTAATTCATTTCATCATATTATCACCATAGCATATTAACTTAAAAGAAATAATAAGACAACATGGAAATGTTTGCATATTAGAGAGAATTCTCGTTGTACCCTATTAGCACCGTATCGTATTAGTATTGCATTAGGCTACCATGCCGCAATGCTAAAATGATGAAATCCCACTGTGAAAACTGATATTGAATTCTTGTAATGTTTCAGAATCATTTTTAGCACTGCATATAAATAATTCATGTGAGCAGATCTAATGAATTGATGGAAGAAAAAAAAACATCCCTTGGCATTGTGAGCATATTTATGAATGTAAAGTCACGAGCGAAGCGCTTTCTCATGGAAGGTAGGCAGGGGCTGAAGTGTGACAGCTATCCCAGAATCAGTTATTAATATAATGAGGAATTCTAGGTCAAGTCCAGTGGAAATATTTCTGAATGCACATTTCCTTCTAGGAAAGTAGCACAATGTTGGTTAGGATTCCCCTGCTCTTTTCCGAACCTCTTTTGTAGATCAACTGAGGGAGGTGTCCTCATTTACAGATAACCATCTATGCAGAATCAAATTGATATTTTTAAAAAAAAATCAGAGAATGGAAGCTTTGTGCTCCCAAAGTCTTTGTTCAAACTGTTGTAATGGTCTGACTTTCCACTTACCTCCACCATTGGACTGTGCTTACCTTAAAGTTGGGAATCATAATTTATTCATATTTGTTATCTTAACCCCCAACACAATGCATGGCCCTCAGTAGGTTCTCCATAAATATTGAATGAATGGATGAATGAATGAATGAATATGTTGATCCAATTCTAATTAGAAAGTTGGAATCAAGGTGAGAGTGGGTCATTTACATTTAAATCTGATTGTTTTTCTAAATTAAATCTTTATTTGCAATGTTGGATTCCGTCAAAGGAGGTTCAGAGAGGCATTCTAATTCCAGAGTTAGCCACAATTGTTTAAGTTCCTGCTTTAGATTAATGGCTTCTGGGTTTCTCATACGACAGATTGCATATTGGTGTCAGCTGCTTGCAGAGAAGTAATCCTAACGCAATTTTAACTCCCCAGGATGGCGATTTCCTGCAAGAAGAGCTGTGGTGCAGAGTGTGTTCCTCTATGTAGAAGTATCGCTGGCAGTTCCTGGGAATTGCAGGGCGGAAGCCAATGACCTGTTTTCAGTTTTCTGTGTGGATGACTTCTAGGCCCCATGATTCTTTGCTTCTTCTCTCTAGAGTTTGCTACACTTACATTTCTAGATTCCTCTTGGCCTATTTCTTGCTCTCTGTCCAGTGGGCAGATCACAACCAGCTCTGGTTCCCTGTTTTCTTTCTACAAATGTTACCAATTTTAAACCTAATGAAAAGAATAACTAAGTATTTTCCTGGAAGAAAGAAAAGGGGGAGGGGCTTTTTTTTTCTTTTTGGAAAAGAAAATGTTCAAAGATCGGACTGAAGGAAAATATTTCACCTTTTATCACAGGTATTCAGTGCGTACACACACACACATACCTGAGCTAGAGTTTTGAGTGTTCAAGACAACTCTGAGTCATAATCCAAAAAGTATCTTTATCGTAGACTAATGTCCTGATAGGTCTCTCACCATGGTCTTTATGAACAATGATTCTATAGCTAAAAGAAGCATCATTTGTCCTACGGTGGAGAACTCAGGGCACCAGGTATGGGTGTATGGCTTATTGTTATAAAAAGGAGCCCATTGGTGCTGTTTCCTGGTTTCTCTGTAGAGTGGATTCTCTCAATCTGTACCACTCTGAGGAGTGAAAGCGATGTGGTACAATTTAGACTGTCTTTGACTTCTAAAGAAATGGTTCCTCCTGCCTCAGATAGAGTTCAACTCAGGAGTTAGGGTTGTTTAAGCTCATGGCCACAAACCTTCTTCTGAGTCAGCCTCCTCCTGGTTCTTGTGTCTTCATTTCAAAGACTGAAACTCACAGAACACAGAGAGCGAGTTTCAGTACAGACTTTTTTATCAGACTCACAGGTGGGAGCTTAAGGGGAAAAAAAAAAAGGTGGAGCTCCTGGTTAGCAGGAGGAGTCCCAGGAAACAGAGTGCCACTAAGCTGCCTGTCTAAGGTGATTTAAAGAACTAATGGCAGAGAGTGGGGGTAAGGCATGGGGCGCGGATGAGCTGGTGGTCCAGGTGGCCCCACCTACAGGTGACCAGGTGTCTCCTGTCAGTGTCTGTCCCATCCCTAGGTATGGCTTCCAGACAAGGGTAAGGGATGGCATTTGAGCAAGGACATCCTGTTAGAATAAATAACTCCTGGTTGAGAGAAGAGAATCTCTGGTCTGGGTTGAGACCTCACATTCCAGTAGGGCCCAGTCACTCATCTGGTCAAGGGATAAATTTAGGAAGATGGAGTCACCTTAAGCAATGCGGAGGAGATAGGCAGAATAATTAGCCCTTTAATGGGACACTGTAGTTCACACCTCCGAAACCCAACTCTACTGCAGTAGATTGCAGGGCCACAGCCATGTAGCTTGTACGTCTGCCTGCCTTTCTTAATTATTTAGAAAAGTCTGTTTTCCTTTCCTTTCTTCGACCTCTTCTCTAAGAATACTTTCCTTAACACTTTGGGATTTCCCTCCAACATTTCTCTAAAGCCCCCTTCTCTGCTAAAGCCTCTTTCCTCATGTGTCTGACCTCCAAGCCGCCTTAAATGACATGGCTGTCGTGCCACCTTAAATAGCATGGCTGTCTTCCTTCCCTCTTCTACTCTCCCCTGTGCAGCAGCTAAAGTTAACAGCCAGCTCACCTTGGAGTTTTTTCTTCTAAATTCAAAATAAAATTGTTCTTCAGCTTCGTCTTGAGTCCATTCTTATGTTATTTTAATTGAGACAAAAGAAAGTCAAAGGGGTCCCTGATTTTGCTGCATCAGTAACAATCATTGTCTAAAGCTGTGCTTTGAACGGAAAGGTAGCATCCAGCCATTCTCCGATGCGCAAACACAGCTGATACTTTTCCCTCGTCCTCTCGACCCACTAACAGGGAATTATACGTGGATAGTATTCAGATACATTGATATGGATTAGGATGAAAATGAAACCTAACCACATTTGTTTCACTAATAGAGACAATTGTATAACTGTATACCTCAAATTTCAACCAACTAATAAAAATGTTAGCTGAATGCAGAAGAGTCAAAATTAGGCAAATATATGGTGTCCTTAAGCATCAAACTGTACTGTTTTCAGGTGGATTTGAGTTTTCCTGCAAACCTTATATGACCCACAAGTCACTTCCTGAAGTTGTGTCTGGAACATCATAACCAGGAAAGTCAGAAAATGCTTATCTTCGCTTTGGAAAAGTCCATCCTCCAACTCTTCTCCTTGTCTCTACCCCGCTTCTCTATGGCTTGGATGACTAGAGTTAGCATAACATTTTTGTCCTGTTTTTCATTTTATGTGTTTTTGTAGGCTGTGCATCCATTGTTTGATTTCATTCCCATTGAAAAAATCTGAAAACAGAGACTCAAAGAAAACAGAATTCCAAGTAGAGAAAAGCGGGTCCAGTGAAGAGCTGTTTGGTTCCAAAAACCACAATGAGTCCTTCTTTCGCTGGGCTTTATAAATAAAGGCTAAAGAGCATCAGCAGGTTGCAGACCAGAAACCTGTCTGAGATGAGTTAAATAATCACCAGCTCGTTGTTCAGCCTTCATAGGTGAAGAACCTAAGTGTAGACTCTTCACCACTCTTTGCCCACAGATGTTTGCATCTGTTAAGGAAACAAGTATGGGGTTTCCCTTCATCTCCAGAACTGTGGGGAGGCAGGAAGAAACACAGGAGAAGTTAAAATATCTCCTGTTAAACAGCTCTCCTACTAGAACATCATCAGAGAGATACTCATGCTCAGGAAATTCAAAGAAAGTCTATCTCTGGGCTTAGAAGGTTACTTACTATAGAAAAGGTATGACTTATTGTCTTGGGCAAAGATCCCCTTGCACCTCGAGTTTGGTAATGACTAAATATATAGCTTTGTAGAAGAGTCTTAGTTTCTTTAAATTTGGAATCAGTAAAACAGAGATAATGACTAATTCATGGGGCTGTGAAAAATAGATGAGATCATTAGTGTCTGGCACATAGCAGTACCCAGCAACTGTCAATTCCTTTCCCTTTCTTCTCCCAGCTGCTAGATGTCCTGCATCTGAGCTGACGCAGAGCCATGTTCACAAACTCTCCAGACAGTTATAGGGCTCCATGCACAGACAGTCCAAAATCATATCTCCACCACGGTCATGGGATCCTAGTGGGGCAGAAGGGTCCTGGGGAAGACAATAGGGACAGCCAGGCTCAACTTACAGACTTTCAAATGGTATCATTTTCTCAGCTCAGGAGCCTTGGTTAAACCCACACAGCTTTACCAGTTGAATAATCTTCTCTCTCACTAGTAGGAATAATCCCCGTGGTGTCCTTCTCAGTGTGGCTGTCCCATAAAGGCAAAACTCTCTGTTCTTTCCTATTCCCCAGGAAAGTCAATTTCAGTTCTGATTTATAAACATTCCAAGCTGAGAAAAATGCCCAGGTGTTGGACTCCAGCCAGCTTAAGAAGAGATGGCTTCTCATTTGGAGCATGCGCACCAGATCATTCTGATGAAGGTAAAGATGAACCCTAAGCTCTGGGAAGTGGGACCTAATACGAAGGTGCAACTATCAGTTTTGGAAAACAAATAATAGATCTCAAACCTTGCCAAACTTTAGGCTAACCTCATTCCAGAAACAGCCCTCTGCCCTGTAGGTCTGTTCTGCCTTCAATACATGAGCCAGGCTTGTTTGACAGACAACTGGGTGTACACTTCAGTGTAGGTGCTCACCTACCAACTCTAGCTCTGAAATAAAGTATTAAAGAGTAATCATGAAGCCCTTCAAACTTGTAACCTCCTTTCTATGCTTCAGTTCTTCAAAAACGTAGTCTAAATAGCATGCATTACCTCCCAGATTACCTGAAAGGCATAGATAATGTAACAGATTAATAGATAACTCCTGGTAACCATATGAGTTTTAAAGACTTACTAAATATCTCTTCTAGTTAAACATTCCTAATAGAGAAAACTGGTAACATCTATTGTTTCTTTGAGCTAATGAAGTATTTAAAATACTTGTGAAATCATGACATAGCGAGATGGCTATATGACTTTTGTGCTGTGACAAAATATTCTAAAACAAGCATCCTAAGTAAGGAAGAGTTGAATCTGCCTTGGGTTTGTGGGTACCGCCCAGCAGAGTGTGAAGGCACGGCAGCAGGAACATGAGGCAGCTGCTCACATCGCCTTTGAACCAGAAACAGAACATCCATCTCACTCTCTCCTTTTTATTAGGCTGGAGATGCAGACTCGTTGGATGGGTCTCTCCTCTCTGGAAACATTCTCATAGACAAATCTAGAAGTTTGTAGCCTATGGAATCCCAAACCTACGTAATTTGACCACCAAAATGAACTGCCACAGTGACCCTACACACCATCACAGTCCCTCACAGTGTTCATCTCTCAGTTAATCAAGATAGAACTCATGCCATCCCAGCAAGAACCTGCTTTTAATTGGATACATGAGCAATACAGCAGTTACAATGTAGAGTTATTACCCTAGATTGTTTATGTTTGCCATAATAGTTCCAGCTAGATGCCTCTATGAAAATGGCAAAAATATTTTTGATGTAACAAAGTACTCTTCAATAACTAATAAAGTATTAATTAATATCTTATGCTGCCATCATGTCATTATTGGTTCTAATAATACCTAACTGCAATAATAAATACCCAATTTTAGGGATTTGTTTGTTTTCTAATTAGACATTTTTCACATTTCTATTCCTTAATTATTCATGGGTAATTATTGTTATTCACAAAATAGAATTATCGCTAAGCTTGTAAAAACTGCAGTCAGCTTCCTATTGAAAAAAATGAATTAAACTTTTTCTGTTTTATGTTCTAATTAACTTTTTTCACTATTTTGTGGAATTACTCAAAACATCGCTGAAGAGCAATATTAAAGTAGAGGCTGATAACTCAAGACATTTTATAATTACAAATATACTGTGGGGAAGTTTAAAGAATCATATCATTGGGTTTTAATTCCCATGTGTGTGTTTGGAATCCACTAAGCTGTTCTGGAACAACTCACATTGTCAGGGTTTGCTGCTGGGCAACCTGAATCCTTGCTATGATACAGTGAGGTGCTGTGCAAACCGTAGCAGCCCAGAGCCTTGCTGTGCCCGCTCAGGCTTCACTTCCTCCCCCACTGGCTCACATAGATGTGACTCCTATCCACATGGCATGGCCACACATCTCCAGCTGGTACACTTCCATGCTCCTGCCATCCTGTCCCTGGGTGTATTCTTTCCAGAATAACCTCCCTTCTCTTCAACTTCACGGAATTGTACTCTCCAATTCAAGTAACTATTTCTCCCTGAAACTGTCTTGACATCTTTATGAAAACTTTTCTATCCTTCATACATTATAAATGTACCACAGCCATTTATAACACTGGGCTTCCTACCATGTCTTCATGACATTATGCACTGAGTTTTGAACATTTGGCTGCATGATATGTATGTGTATATATCATATATGTTTATAGTTATATATGCATACATGCATATAGGTATGCTTATATGTGAAATACATATGTATATATATATATTCATTTGTCTTATGTGTATATGTGTTTTACATGTGTGTATGTGAGTATAAGCAAATGTGTGTTTGTAGGTATGTATGCATATATCTAGGAAATCCTATCTTGAATGCAGAGGAGTTAACTCTAAGTTTCATAATGCCCCAAAGTTCTTTTTACCACATAAAGTAACAGGTTCTGGAAAATGGAACGTGAATATCTTGGTGCTGACAAGGAGGAGGTCAATTATGCAAGCTATTATATCTGGAGTCCCATTCAATATGAACTCAAACAGGCTATGAGTTGGGAGCTTGGTCTTGGCTGGTGGTGTCGTTTAGGGAAATTCCTTAAAACTTTAGGAAGTGGGAGCCAGTTGGAGAAAATAGATCACTGGGAAACTGGGGACAGGTCTTAGACAGTATCTTGTCCCTTGTTTCCTTCCTGTTCTTTCTCCCTGTTTCTTGTATGGCCTGAGGGGAAAGCTCTCATTCACTGTACACTTCTGCCACTATGACGTTCTGTCCAAATGCATGAGGTCACGCACTCTTGGACAAAACCCTGAGACAACATCAACAAAATAAAATATAGCTTTTGCCCCTGTATTGTTTTCTCTCAGATGTAAAGTACAGAGAAGCAATAATAACTAATCTGATAGCTCTCTGATTTGTTTTTCCAAATCCCCAAATGACCTTGTGCTCCTCTGTACAAATGTAGCATACGAACTACCGGACTAGTTCAGCTTCTCATAGAAGAGATGGAGAAGCAGAGGTAGAGAAAGGCTCAATTAAAACCAAGGACAGAAGTTGCCTGACTGAGGTGGGAGCAGAAACCACCCCTTAACCACCCCCTGCAATACTCCCTGCTGCACAGTGAATTCGGGAAAAGTGCGGGGAGACCTGTCTGCATTTAGAAGCCATCCAGGTGATCCCAGGGAGTCAGTCAGTGAGAGATGGCTCAGATGTGAATTCCCTGCTGGCTCCCATTTTCATCCCCTTGGGCAGTGTGTAGGAGAGGAATAACTGCACGAAGAGAGCATTGTCAAAGAAAATATCCTGGCTGATCTATTTTAGTTAAAACAGCATTTTCCCCCCAGGTACTGTGAGATTGCTTGTCTGTCAGGGTGTTGGCCTTGAGCGGGAGCTGGGCACCAGGGAAGGTGTTTTCAGTGAAGGGAGAAAATAGAAATAAAAAGGAGGGCTGAGCCACAGGGTGCTGGGAGCAGAGGGAGAGAGCGCTGTAGGCTCAGCGGTGTGTTCTTCACTGCAAATATCTCTGGGCTAAAGCAGAGCCTCAGCTCCCAGCAGCTCGGGTTGAAATTACCATTTCTCGCATCCCAGGATTCGTCTACTGTTATTCAAAGTATTGCAGTGAATTCACTCGAGTCGTTCTTAATTTTGTGATGGGTTTATGTTCGTTTTAAAACCTAGGCTGCTTTCAAGAGGCGGGAGTGAATCTCAACCAAATTCCAGATGTCTGGCGTTATCTCTAAGGGGTAAGGGTGGTGAGTAAGAGCCACAAACACCTGCAGGCAGCTATGGCAGGGTGAAGCAGAGGTTCTAATGAGGAAGATAGAAAATCAGAGAGAATAGAGATTTGAAAAAAATTAATGTTTGTTAGTGAGCTGTGGAAAGAAAAACTCTGTTAGTGAGCTATGTACAGGGGGATGCTTCCCCCCACTGATTCAAAATTCTTAACCTGAGAGAGATGGCTCAAGTCAGTTAACTTCTCAGTATGGGACTGTTATGCCCAGATCCGCAAAGTCCCCCAAAAACCAACAAGAAGACCCAATCCCGTAAGTAAAAGCAATGAGCTTTTATTTTATGCAAGTTTGCAAACTCCGTGTGTCCAACGTATTGGAATAAACAGAGAGCCCCTAGCTCAGTTGGAGTTGGGTTTTTATAGTAGTAAAGGGGGGGGGTTTCTAAGGTTCAGGACCCGATTGGCTGACATTTGTCTAGGGGTGTTCTGGTGAGTGTGCTGGCAGGTGATCCGATGTACTACAATACTTGGAACATTAGACATTTCCTTTGCACAGTCTGTTCTTGGATGGTGCTCAGGTAATCTCAGTTTGTGGTTCTTCCTGCAACCAGGTATTGCTTCAGGGTAAAGTACTGAGACTCAGGCCTCCATTAAACTTATCCGTGGCTGAGACCTACACTGGCAGGTGATACTGGTTGGAAGTAAAGAACTTGCTTTGGGTGGTCTTTCTATTTAGCTTATTATGGCTGGCTCCTACAGGACCAACTATCTTGGGTCTCAACATTTGACTGAATTTCATGTTTCTCAATTAATGTAGTAACTATTCACAAATACTCCCTACTCCAACTCTAAAATGTCCCCGGGCCCCTTCGTTTAGAAGAGTTGACTTCAGAATGTTCTGATCCTTCTCTCGTATGAAAATAACCTTGATTCAAGTCAACCTCATCTGCTTGACATTATCCCAAACAGTGTTTACCTGTAACAGCACACAGCAGAGTTTATGGCTTCATTGTTCGTCATGGATTGGCATGCATGTATGTGCTTCGATAAACGGCTTTCCTGTGTGCTCTAGTTCTTATGTTAGAGCCTACATGCTATCTATTCCTCTGCTCATTTCTTCTGAACAAAATGACATGAGAATTCACTGTCTACTATTCAGTGAAGATTTGGAGGAAAGACGTTATGTCTCATGGAAAGAAGTTCATATTAAGAACTGAAATAGAGACATTGCATGTATTTAAAGCAAGTGAGAACAAAATGTCAGACTCTATTCTTTGAATCTTCTTTCATTGACGATTATTTCACGTGTCTCCCTAGATTTGCTTTTTCCTATGTTCTTGCTTGTTCTCTATCACAAGAAGTCCTTTAGGTTGTTTGCCTAAAGGTAACAAAAGAAATGGTTCTTTTTTTTTCTGGTTTTTTGAGACAGGGTTTCTCTGTGGCTTTGGAGCCTGCGCTGGAACTAGCTCTTGTAGACCAGGCTGGTCTCGAACTCACAAAGATCCACCACCTGCCTCTGCCTCCCGAGTGCTGGGATTAAAGGCGTGCACCACCACCGCCCGGCCAAGAAATGGTTCTTTAAAGAACTATCTCTAGATGTTCTCAGATGTTGTGTGGGGAAAGTGAAGGAATCTGCCATTGCTCTATTGGAGAATAGAAAGGACAATGAAAACGGTGGACTTCTATAATTACTATGATCCAGTACCTGGTAAGAAGAAACTCAACAAAGGTTTGTTTTGGGCCCATAGTTCAGGGGATATAGTCCAGGATGGAAGAGAATGCATGGGGTGGAACCAGCTCCTGCCCATGACGGCAGGCAAAAGCTTGGTTTCAGGGGAGCAGGAAATGAACAAGAGGAAATGCCTGTATTCATCTGATTTGTTCCCCTTTCCCTTCCTTTTAAGCAAGTCTGGGACTGCCTATGTCCAGGTTGGGTCTTTCTTCTTCTTTAATCCTCCCTGGGAATACTCTTACAGATACAGTCAAAGTTATTTCTCATCAATGTCCTAGATGCCTATTAAACTGGTCAAGTTGACAATCAAATGTGGCTACCATAAACAACTTATAGGAGGAATGTTTAAGAATACACAGGAATATAACCCCCACACACACACATACACAGGCATATAACCCCCCCCACACACACACATACACAGGCATATAACCCCCACACACAACATACACATACACATACACAGGCATACAAACCCCCACACACACACATACACAAGCATATACCACCACACCCCCACACACATACACAGGCATATATTCACCTCCTCCCACATACATACACACAGGTATATACCCACACACAGAGAGAGAAAGACAGGGAGAGAACATTTTAAAACTCTTCAAAACCAGCTACTGTCAACACACTGGAGAATGTTAATGATGCAAACTCCAAACTGCCCCTGACTCCCAGCACAGAGAACAATCTCTCCATACATTTCAATGCACTTGTGTGACACTTAGGTTTTAGAAGCCTTGTTCCAGTGACTATGAAAACAAAACTCGATCCTACTTGAAAGTATGCTTCATTATTTTGCTGTGGTTAAACCAGGGCTCACAGTCCTAGGAGCTCGGAAGGTGTCACTTTCCTCCTTGTCAGTAGGCGCTGACCTTTGCCTGCACATGGGCTGACTCTTAGGAAAGCAACTGTGTGTGCCTCTAACTTGCATATCCAGAGGTCGGTTTGCACTTCTCACTTGAAATAGTAGATATTCAGCAGAAGCAGTGATAGGGTTCAAGGCATGATACTCCAGAACACAGACACAGAAGACCAGACTATGTAACAGGGCAGCTTTTAGAAGATATCCTTGACAAAAATATTTGGAGACATTATACTTCCCAAATGCTTTTAGCCCATTTTTCAGTTTTACCAAAATTTGAAATTCTGAACAGTTGAATGACCTAAAATGGTTAAGGCATTAACATCTAAATATTCCTTTGGTTTTCCAGAATCCAACACAACTGAGTACCACTATAAATACCCTCTTCTGTCATTAATTCAACACATGCAACTTGCTGTGATAATAACTTGATGTCTAGTTGAAGAAAATATAAGAACTTTACCAGGCATGATGACACGAGCCTGTGACTCCCAGCACTTAGAATGCTAATGCAGGAGGATCATGAGTTCAAGGCTGACGTGGGTTACCTAGATATACTTTGTCCCAAAACAATGAAACAAACAAGCAAAAACACAGGTGCTAACTGACTGCTGGAGGGTGAGGTCCATGGTAATGCTTGACCAGAGAACCAGGAGACACAAGAGTCCCTCTCTTAGTGTTCTTGCCTGCTGCCTGGCAACAATAAAACTCTTTATAAAAGTCCTTTCTACACCCATGTTACAAAAGACATGGGTGTGAGGTGACAACCCCCTCTCCTCTCAACAGATCTAGGTCATAACTACACCTGATTCCTTCCTGTTGCATCTCCTAAATACTGGCCTTTGAATGATGGACATTCCAGTTCTTTCATTCCAGTAACAAATTTTCAGTCCCCAAATAATTTTTTAGTATTTTTTATTTTCTCTTAAGTTCAATATGTTTTAATTGAAATAGAATCATATCACTTGCCCACTTTTCCTTCCTCCAGCCTCACTCCAGCTACCCGCCTTCAAAGTCCTCATGCTTCCCTGGTATCAAATTGATAACCCTTTTTTCTCTTATTATTACAGTTATGTACATAAGTGTGTATGTATAGATATGCACACACACACACACACACATATATATATATGACCTACTGAATGTGCTTTTGTTGGTGTGATTTTAGAGCTTACCACTATACATAAGACAGTCCAGAAGGGGCTCATTCATGGCAGAAGCTGACTCTCCTTCTCCTGGCAGTCACGCGCTGCCAGTAGCTCCTTGTCTAGGGCTGGAACCCTGTGAAATTTTGCCTCTGGAAAGATTACTTTGACATAATTGTTTTCAGAAGCTGTAGATGATAAAAGAGAAGCTCTGAAAAGGTACCCATTTTCAAGAAAAAAAATCTATAAAGAAAATCACAAGTTGCAAAGGCATTTTTCTCTCTGTGCCAAGATGAAAGGGAAGACTAAAACGCCAGAGAGTCTTGGAGAAGGAGACAGCTCAGTGGGTAAGAGCATTTGCTGTGTAAATATAAGGACCTAAGTTCAAATCCTCGGAGCCCATGTATCCCCAGAGCCTACATAAAAAGGCAGGTATGTGTTCACCTGTAAATCTGTCACTGTAGAAGTCTGGGCCAGGAGGATCTCTCGACTTGCTGGCCACCAGTCTAGCTCCAGATTGGGTGCAAAAGCCTGTCTGCAGGAAATAACGTAGGCCTTCTCTGGCTTCCTCTTGCCTCAGTTGTGCAAAAGTGTACACACACACAAATAAGTGAATGATACATAAACACTAGAGATTATTAATAAATAAAGAATACATGGGCTTCCAGCAGCCTAACACACTTTACTTTTGCTGAATGATAACTAAGCATATCTCCCATTGACTCTTTTTTAATGTATTTTTTTCATTTATTTGAGTATTTTGCAGGAAAGTTGGTGCATGTCCTGGTGCCATGACTTGCATGGAAGACCAGAGCAAGTGTGGAAGTTGGTTCTCTTTGCCTACCATGCGCATACATTAGAGATCCAAAGTACTTAGGCCCTTAGGCACAGCAGCAAGTGCCTTTGTCCTCCAAGCCACCCCTCTGCTATTTTCATTAGTTCTTTGGTTTAGAGAACAATGGTATTTAAGACTGAAGGAGAAGACAATTTCCGTTAAGCTTTTTTTCTTATTAGAATGTATTAATTCTACATGACATTGTATTTCACTATGGTATGGTGTGATATATTTTGATCATATTCACCGCCCACTACCCTTTTTGGTTCCCTTCCACCTTCAAGGATCCCTTTCTCATTCCCTACTAGTAAAAGCAGCTGTTGTCAGAGCTGAACCTCATGGCAAGGTCTTGCAATCACAACTACTCGTCAGGCTGAGGTTGGAGGACTGCAAGTTCAAAGCCATCTAAAGTACAGAATGGACTCTGTGTCTAGGGAAAATGTCAAGAGAGAGCAGAATATACAGCTCAGTGGGAAACACTTACCTCGCACATACAAGGTCCTAGGCTCAGGCTTTAGGTTTCATTCCCAGTATCTTTCTTTAAAAACTTTAAAAAAAAAATCTACTCTGGAGATGTACTGCTTTCTCCCACTTGCTTCTCATGTGTGTAGGAGCTGCATGTATGATTAACCCTCCATTTGTATTTCTCTTGTTAATTTGTGTTTTGTCACAGGGAGTCCCAGCTTATGACTCACAAGGGATGGAGTAGAGAATTCTTCCTCCCCTGGGCCTGACAGCTCCATCTCCTCTCAACTCCAGTCAAGTCTACTGGGGTCTCTGTGAATTGCAGCTCTGCCACCAGGAACTAGAAAAAGGAAGTTCTGGAAGGTCCTATCCCCCCATCTAACATCGAACAATTGCCTGTCTCAAGTTGAAGGAATTCTTTGCTGCTCTCTGTGCTCAGTCAGATATTAAAGTGATGACCATTGTTTTATCCATAAATGATTCAACCTGTTGGGGACAAGGAACTGTCCTTTCATGTGTCAGTATGGCCAAGTGCATCGGGAAACTGAGCATGGAATGCAAAGAGTGTTGTGGTGGCCTTGGTGTCATTCTATGTGTCGGGGGGTGGCTAATGCTTGCCTCACTGGATCAGTGAGGGCATAGGAGACCCCCAGCTAGGGCACTACACACAGTGACTAGTGCATGGTTAAATGCTCAGTAAATGGGAAGTGTAAATGCAGAATAGAATTTCCACCCAACATCTGAGGTTAGTGTCAGTCTCTGGCCTTGACTCCCCACACTTAAATTAAACATGAACTCCATTGTCCTTTTGGCTTCACAGTTTTATTAACCACCTTGGGCCAGCTCTAGCATGACAGTGAGATTCCAGGATGAAAGCTTCTAGAAGCTACACACCCTTGAGGGCAAAAAGAGTCAGTTATAATCATCATGCTTGTCAGCACAGCGGGATCCCTTCCTCCTACATCTGCCTGAGCCTGCTACTCGGGACAGCATTAGACAAGTATCATTTTGTCAATTAACCTTTTCCCATTCATGGCTTATTAAGGCCCAAGCAAATACATTTACTAAGCAGAGTGGGGCTTTTATTTTGTTGACACAGTAGTTGCAGCTTCAAACACAATGCACCTGCACTTTCCCCTTACAACAGACTCAGTGGCATTTCTCCGGTAAATTGGATGACCTTGTGTCATGCGACATAAGAAAATCATATTAATTTATAGGAAGCCTCGGCTTATTTAACATTAGGAGCAAAGGGCACATGTGTTTTGCTCAGCTTTTCGTATCCAATGGGTGTGAGCAAGCAGAGGGTGTTAGATGTTGCCGACAATCAGTGACTGCTGACCCCTCTATATCTCAATGCACTTGGCTTTTGTCACCAGGTACCTGAAACATATGTGTCACAAGGCACTTATGACTAAGTTGTTTGCTGACATAAACAGTCAAATAGGTGGGCCTAGGTGTTCTCAACAACTGTGTAAAAACCCTTAGTGGAACTAGGCACCCTCGCCCCCTCAGTGCTATGGTAAGTGGAGACATGGTGGCTGCTGAGGCTTGCTGGTCACTAGCCCAGCCTTGGGCTCAGTAAAAGATGCTGTCTTAGTGGCACAAGGCAGAGAGTACTAGAGAAGGATGCTCCTTCTCTGACCCTAGAGTAGATCACACACACACACAAACACACACACACATACATACACACATACACACACACATACACACACACACATACACACACATACACATACACACACACATACACAAAACACATACACATAAACTCCACCTTTATACATCACACATATAATTTTTTTAAAAAGTAAACTATAATTTCCTACCTCTTTTTCTGTCTTACAAAATGCCCACAACACAGTCTTCTAATGAATATAGAACAATGATTCTCTTTTGCTGACACTTTCTAATGTATCAAATTGTGATAAATACTTTGTATCTATTCCTGTATTTTATTCCTCAGAATAACTCTGGACAGAAAGCATTCCTTTTTCCATATTAAAACGAGGAAACTATTATAACATTTTTGGTCAGTGACCAAGGCAACTAGAGTCAGTTTGCCCTGCCCATCACGTACTCCCGGATGCCCAATTCACACCTTCAGCTCATAGTTCTGCCCATATCTTCTCCTTCAAATGCATTTCAACTGGGATAGCAATCTACTTCAAAAGTAAGTAAAGATAGATGTGATCGTTTAGCTGGAAATGATGCTAAAATTTTCAGTCCATCTACACAATTGGGAATATTGCCGTCATTATATATGCATAATCTAAGGGGGAAATGTTTGGATGAAGTCATGCAGGTAGGTATTGGTCCAGCCTTGATGATATGACAGAAGCACCAGTTCAAAATGCCTCCCCATGGTGATATGAAGAGGAAACTGAGCTCTTCTCCACTTCACCTTTCCTTTCTTCCTACTGAGAATCCCCTATCCATCACTGTAATCCATCTCTTCCCACTTCTGTTCCCATCCTTTGGCCTGGGTTGATGCTCAGATCCCTTGTGGATTCCTGAGTGCCTACTGAAACCCACTGCTTCTGCCATGTCCTGGACACTGCCTTCTACACTAACCCTATGGCTTCCTCCCCTTTTTCTGCTGGCACATTTATCCTTTGGGCATCTGTACCCCCTCGCTGGAGGTAGTTTCTCTTCTTACTCTTTCTGTCCCTAAAATGGTTGAATTAGAGCTTCAATTTTGAAATGATAAGATTTGACAGACTAGAAAGAAAGTACATGCTGATTTTCGAGTTCCCTATTTCTTAGTTTTAAAAGATAAGCTAATCACTGAAAATTTTGTGAAATTAAGATCAATTATGCTGTTATCACAGAAAGAACATCCAAATGATGGTCTGGGGAATTTTGTGCTCTTTCTGAGGCTTCTGAAGGAACAGTTGACAAATGAATTGCTCTGCCCTCACTACACTGACCTCATCAGTGACTCCAGTAAGTCAAACAAGGAGGCAAATGAAAAGGCATTTAATTTTGAGGTCTACAAGGAAAAGAAACACATTCAAAAGTATTAATATTTGTTGACTGGACTAAATCAGACAGGAAATAGGAGCTATGCTTGTTTTGCAGTTAGAAGAAGGATAAACTGTGTGCAATAAAAATGAAAACCATAGGAAAGGGGCGCTTATAATCCTAGCTTTAGATGTTACTGCAAATGAGTCTAATCGCCATGTTATCATTATCAGGATTATTATTGTTATTACTGATAATAAACATGTACCGGCTGCCAAGAGGATGCCAGGCTCCACACAAGAGAGAATTAAGATCAGTCCCTGCAGTGCAGGCTTATAGCAGATTATAATTGCCAGAGAAAATAATATTAATAGTAACTCCATATTTTATTAGAAAAATAACATTGTTCCTCTCTGCTCTCTGGGTCGTCTACCACCAAGTGGAGGCTTGACTCTGAGAATGATGGTCCTGGGCTCAAAAGCTTGTAGTTCCTTCACCCTCAAAATAATGTCTCCTCTGCAATGTTCCAGCACCAGACAGTCCTTTGCATCTCTTCTTATATGATCAAATAGGGTCATCACGCATCTCTTCAGGTTTCTACCTTTCAGATAGACAGTTTCCCTGGCTTAGGTCAAGTTGGCTGACTTTACAATAGTTATCTTAAAGAGTGATTTTTTTACTTTCAAACTTCAGGTTATAGTCTACGAGTGGAACTTAAAGTCTAGTTAAAGATTTTCACCAGGATTTTATCTTTAAAAAAATAGAACGTAATTAAAAAGTGCACAAGAGAATCTACGTATGTTATATTTGGTAAGAGTACTGTTTTCTGAAATTTATTTCCCTGTTAATGTGTGTATGTGTTACCTTGTGTGTACCTAGAAAGTGTGTGTGTGTGTGTGTGTGTGTGTGTTAGTTTGAATGTAATTGGCAGCCGTAATCTCATAAGGAGTGGACTATAAGGAGGTGTGGGTATGTTGGAGTGGGCATATTTCACTGTGGGGGTGGCCTTTGAAGTTTTCTATGCTCAGGATACTGCCCAGTGTCTCAGTCAACTTCCTGTTGCCTGCAAGATGTAGGAATTTCAGTTACTTTGCCAGCACTTTATCTGCCTGCATGCTGCCATGCTCCCTGCCATGATGATAAAGGACTGAACCTCAAACTATAAGCAAGCCACCTCAATTAAAGGTTTTACTTTACAGGAGTTGCTGTGGTCATGGTGTCTCTTCACAGCAATAAAAACCCTAACTAAGGCAGAGTGTGTGTAAGTATGCCTGTGGAGGTCAGAGGTCAATGTCGAATATCTTCCTCACTCTCTACCTTATTTCATCTCTATCTTTCTGTCTGTCTGTCTGTCTGTCTGACAGGACCCTCACTAAACTCACCAGGGAACTCACAAGAACCCACCAAAAATTGGCTAAACTGGCTGGTCATGGAGCTTGTCTCTGCCTCAGTATCCTGGGGTTACAGTTTAGTGCAGCTCTGCTCAGCTTTTTTTTTTTTTAATTTTTTTATTGTTAAAAGAAAAATTTACATTTACTCCCCTTGTCCCAGGCCCTCCCGCTCCCCCAATACCCCACCGCCCTCCCCCTGCTTCCTTAAGATGGGGCAGGATACCCTGCCCTGTGGAAAGCCCAAGGCCCTCCCCGCTCCATCCCGGTCTAAGAAAGTGTGCATCCATATAGAATAGGTTCCCAAAAAGCCAATACATGCAGAAGAGATAGGTCCCTGTGCCATTATCATTGGCTTCTTAGTCAGTCCCCATTGGCAGCCACATTCAGAGAATCTGGTTTGGTCATATGCTCATTCAGTCCTGGTCCAGCTGGATTTGATGAGCTCCCAATAGATCAGGCACACTGTCTTGGTTGGTGGGCCAGTCCCTCACGGTCCTGACTTCCTTGCTCATCTTCTCCCTCCTTCTGCTCGTCAACTGGACCTTGGAAGCTCAGTCCCTTGCTCTGATGTGAATGTGGGTCTCTGGCTCTATCACCATTCATCAGGCGAAATTTCTATGGCAATGATCAAGATATTCATCAATGTAACTATGGAACAAGGTCAGTTCAGGCACCCTCTCCACTGCTGCCCAAGTACCTAGCTGGGGACATCCCTGTGGACACCTGGGATCCGCTCTAGAGAGAAGTCTTTTGCCAAACCTAAAATGACTCCCTTAATGTAGATATCTTATTCCCTTCTTCAATATCCACCCTTCCTCCATCTCCACCCTCCCCTACCCCCAAGCTCTCCCCAGTTCTTCCCTTCTCCATTCTACCCCCTCCCTTTTGCCTACCCCCACCCCAAACCCCTACCTCCCCGCCATCCCCACACCCGTGCTTCCAACTTTTGCCTGGCAATCTTGCTTCCGATTTCCAGGAGGATCTATATATGTTTTTCTTTGGGTTCACCATGCTATTTGGCTTCTCTAGGCTTGTGAGCTATAAGCTTAATGTTGTTTGTTAATGGCTAGGGTCCTTCTCAGCTTTTCACATAGGTGCTGGAGATCTAAACAGAGGTCCTTATGTCTTTGTGGCACTCATTTTTCCAAATGAGCCATCATCCTGGCAGTCCCCAGTGTGTCTGTATGACTTTAATGGACTATAAAGTAAATGTATTCACTACTATCAGCCACAATGAAAAAGAAAAGTTTAAAAAACACAACAGGTATAAAGAAAGACTGTCTGTTTAATTTGAAGTTTAGTCTCCACCTAAACCACCCACAGCTGATGGCAGACCAAAAAATGTAATTTTCAGCAGAATCCAATTACACTTTATCACATGTAAAATCAAGTAACATTTACCAGCCTTGCAAGAACCTTACGCCTAAAAATTAGGTCTCAATTTTGACATGCTTTTACTTTGCCATCATAAATATATCCAGACTTGTAAAATGCCAAATCCTGGCAATTGGTTTATAAAACACGTGTGCTTCATGATGTCATTTTACAGCCATTTTCTCTGGTTTTCGTAGGCCTTTTCTCCCACACAATTTTGCAGCGCTCTCCTGAAATGGGCCAAGCTGGTGAACAGACCTGCTGATGAACTTACAATGGAGCTATCTCTCATCTCTCACTGGTCTGCAAACCAGTCCTCACCCACAAAAAAGGAACTCGATTTTGGACCTAGAGCCCAAGAGATGGGCTAGTGTGTTACCAAGTTAAGCCTGACTCAGCAGCAAGTTAGCACATCCCACTTTGCCGGAGACTGCTTTTCTCACACTCCTATTCAAGCTGGACTGTGTGCACTTTCCCTGTAGCAACATTATTACAAAGGGGTGGGGCTGTACATCTAATTAATCAAGTTGAGTCCTGCTAGCTTTTTAGAGTCCCTTCTTATCTTGGGAAGGCAAGGGCTGCAAGAAACTGCCTTAAAAAATTATTACACCAGCTATTCCTTCAGATCACAGCTCATGCTTGCCGAGGAAGGAGTATTTTTAGCTGCCAACCTCCAATGCCTGTGCTTGTAAACACGTCTAACTCTGATACAATTTCCCGTGATGATCACGGGACTCAAAGACCATCTGCAGATGGTCAGGCAGACGGGGATTTCAATGCCATTGCCCAACCTATAAAAGCTCCAGGACACTGTGTGTGTCTAGGAGCTGGGATTTTGAAAAGCATTAGTTTAGGTTCAAACCTGTGTGAATTAAAGTTGAGTTATTCCATTCTCTGAATACCTGCTGGATTCTTTGCTAGTCAGTATTTCTACTACAATTTCATTTGATTTGATTTGTTGACAGGTCTGTGGTTCAAACCCAATGCCTCATGTATGCTAGCTAGGCCAAAAAAGTACAGTGAGCTAAGTTATTAGTAACATATTAGATCTTTTAAAACTATATATTCAGGGCTGAGTTGGTATCTTTTCATAACTTTCATTTTTTTTCAAAACCTTATTCAAACAAAACTATTTGGCCTGGAGGTGGAGAGGAGAATGCACTAGTGAACTGTCAAGGTAATCTCTCAACAAAGAGCCTGGGGAACAGAAGAAGCCAAGAAAGCAAAATATGTAGAATGTGCTATTAGTAAGAAGTCATTCAGACAAAGATAAAGATAGCCTTGGGTGGGATTCTACAGGTCTTCAGTTCCCATGATGCTTCTAATTGCTATCCTGAAGAAATGTTTTCAAGGGCTTAACGAAAAGTTCTCTTGATTCTTTTTTTTCCCCCTGAGCTTACAAATATCTTATAGGTATTCCAATGTTGGCTATAGTTGGAAAATACAAAGAGTTATATTCTTGACTAGAAGGAAATCAATTGTCAATATGTTTATTCGCAATCTCTTCTCCCACCCAGCATCCACAAGGACATGAATGAACAGTGCACTAACTGCAGTACAGGACCAAGTATTGAAAGATGAGGCAAAATTCTTCTCACTGTGCACAGAGATGCTTTCATTAATTTGATTGAACCAATCAGAGTACTGAATGCTAACTCTGGTCTCTGGATTGAAAGGGAGACAAAATGATCTGAATGAACATAGTTTTCCTGGACACAAGCCCAAACAGAGATATAGCATGTGGCCCTTATGTGAGGAGCACCTGGCCCTGTCTCTATCCTATGTTCTTCTAGATGAATTGTCTCACATTTAAATGATTTGTCTATGTGATGGGGAAGTTAATGGAGAGTTTAGGATTACAGGATTGCTAAAGTCCTGGTGAGCATTAAAATTCTGATTCCACAAGTCATGGATAGGTTTAAAGAATGTGGTCACATTAAACCCAGATAAAAATGGATGAGCAATACAAAAGTGGAAAAGTTACCATTGTATGAAATTAACCATTGTGTAACTTAACAGGTCTGTAAAACTAGCAAGTTATTTTTCCATATGAAATGTCACAGTCATCCTAACCCCAGACCTCATTGCTAATTTCAATACGTGGCAAAAAGCCCCTTTCAGCCCCCAGTCAGTCCTGGCTTCTCCCTTCTCTGTCTCGTCCATTCATTCACCTGTTTCTCTAGTTCAGCAATTCATCACATTGCTCCCTGCCTTCTCCTGCCTCAGACACCGGCCTTCTCAACTCACGCCACATCGTTTCAAGGGAGATTTTAAAAACCTAAGTGTTTTTTGTAAAGAACGTGTTCCAAATTCTCAGCATCACCCCTCAGAGCCTCCAGGTCCTTCCTGTGTCTCTGGGATTGCATCTTTCCGGAGCTTCCTTGGCATTACCGTTTCAGTGAGGTGTGCTACTGCTCAGTTCAGAGCTTCCCCACCCCGACTAGCATGACTCTCATGCTAACAGCATGTGTGTCCTTTGCTCACTCAGGCATGCTGGCAATCACGTGTTCTGCTGCATTTAATGACAACTTGTTAGCACCTTCTTCACACTTTTTAAATTGTTTTAACTTTGTTAATTTTGGTTTTTTTCTTTCTTTCTTTCTTTCTTTTTTTTTTTTTGAGACAGGGTTTCTCTGTGGCTTTGGAGCCTGTCCTGAAACTAGCTCTTGTAGACCAGGCTGGTCTCGAACTCACAAAGATCCACCTGCCTCTGCCTCCCGAGTGCTGGGATTAAAGGTGTGCACCACCACTGCCCGACAACTTTGTTAATTTTGTCATTTGATACTTGTGTCTAATCTGTTCATGTTACTCTACTTCCCCAGCGACCATCACCATCAACACCACCGTTACTCCCTCCAATATACTTTTCCATGATTCATGACTTTTGGTTTTCTTTTGTGTGTCACTTAGCTTAACCAAGGCTATCTGTGTGACAATTGGACTGAAACTACTATCATTGCATAATAGCATCACCAATGGGTACACCTCTAAAGGCAATGATTTTTACTTTCTCTGATCTATGTTCCGGAGTGTTGAGTAAGGCCCATGAGTCCCTCCACCCACGGCAGACTGGTGACAGATTGATTTTTTGCAAACCCGATCTAGGCATCCGCACTTGCTATGAGTTTGTGAGATTTTGGAATGGCGATATCCTGCCTGGAAGATATTGTTTCACAGCCCTTCTCTTTATTTTCATCCCACCCTCTCTCTCCTATAAAAGTCCCTGAACCCTAGAGAGGATGGCACGAGAGAAATACCATCTTCTTTCTTTGTCTAACACATCCATCCTCGTGATCCTCCTTCACACTCTTCTTTCCAGCCATCTTCTTCTCGGCAGAGTTTTCTGGGTCTACTGAGCACTTGGTCCACTTTGAGCTTTCCATGAGTGATAATGCTCTTGTTGGAGAGTAGTGAGGCTCACTGAAGTGACAGTTGCTCTCACGTCACAAAGCAGAGGCAGCGTAGCATGCGGTTAACAAGAGCAATATGGTTTAGCCAATCGTTTAATAGTCAAGGCCTTGGATTGGAGCCCTGCCTCCAGGGTTCACATGCTGGGTGGCCCTGGGCAAGGCCTTAATTTTGGAATGGGATTGATGCTCATCTGTGAAAGAGGATTATCACACATCCTTGTGTGCCTTGTTGAGGAGACCCAAGAAGATAAGGCAGGAAAGTGTGCAACCGGCAACAAATAACCAACCAATGATAACTGTTGTTATTGATTATTATTACTACTGATGATTAATACAAATTATTATTCTGATCCCATGTGTGGCTGATGCTATAGTGGAGAATTCCTAGAGACAGTTTTGCTTTCGGGTTTAGGATATGAGCTTTACGATTAGCAACTTTGCAGTCTGTGTGTTTGTTTGTTTTTTGTAAAAACAAAGAGCCTTTATTTTAATCGAGTTTGCAAACTCGTCTCTCCACATGTCCAACATATTGTAATATCCAGAGAGCCCCGAGCTCAATTAGAATTGGGTTTTTATAGTAGTAAACGTGAGGGGTCTCTGAAGTTCAGGACCCCTGATTGGCTTGCCTAGGGGTGTCCTGGTGAAGTGCTGGCAGGTGTTTCTATCTACAATGCTTGGAATGCCAGGAATATTTTTTGAATGGTCTGATCTTGGGTGGGGGTTGGGTAATCTCGGCCTGCCAAGCATTGTCTCAGGGTAAACTATTGAGACTCCAGACTCCATTTAAATTTATCGATGGCCAGAGTCCCAGGAGGTAATGGATGGAGGAAGAACTTCCTTTGGATGACGTGCTCAGACTTAGCTTTCATGGC
This sequence comes from Dicrostonyx torquatus, assembly GCA_028555095.1. Lineage (NCBI taxonomy): Eukaryota > Metazoa > Chordata > Mammalia > Rodentia > Cricetidae > Dicrostonyx > Dicrostonyx torquatus. Next base: position 5,716,434 of record JAQHUG010000019.1, on the reverse strand, counting down.
TGGCCCCCACATTTCCCCCTTCACAAGCAGCGGTGACAGGACCCAAACTTGGGTCCTGTTTGCCCCTGGTTTTAAGAAGATATGGATCTACTTATATTAATAAATCTATTAATTGACAACTCTGGACTTAGTGTATTAACAGACACTATAGGTAGCTATCTTGTCTCACATGCCAGGGAGTTTTCCTTTGTCTCAGTCTTTCAACCTACTTTGGGCAAAGGGGGGGATGGGGCAATGTGTTTCTTTCTGCAACTGCTTCAAGCTGACATGGGATGTTGTTATCCAGGCCCAAGTTGAAAGGCTAGCCAAAGGTGGGGGAGGGCATTTAGGAAATGTGGCACTCATTAGACTTCGTTGAAGGAACAGGGAGTTTTCATATCAGCTGGACTGGTTCACATCAGCTTTCATGCGGTCCAGGGCTCGCCACCATTCAGAGCGGGTTGGAGTCAGCAATGGATGCTTAGATGCATCTGCCAGGGAAGCCTATTGAGATAAGTTTAAACTAGGAACAGAAGTTAACATTTATTTACTTAAAGAAAAACCCATATTGTAGAGAAAGCAGACAATGGCCATCTGTAAACAGAAAGAATAGATTTATACCTTTGGGTCCTAGCAAAAAAAAAAAAAAACCTAAACACCAAAAGGACTTCTGCTAATGGGGAATTATTCCACAGAAATCCCATGGGGAATAGCTATGGAGCCCAACCGGGGATGGGAAAGCCCAATGTAATCCTTCTGAAAGCCAGGCTTGGGGACAGCAGCACAGCAGAACGCAGCCTTGACAGTTCTGAGTTGTGCTGTTGTGGTTGTTGTTTTAAATCATTGTTCTCCTTTGATTTTCCAGTAGAGAACCTGGAGCCACTATACGCAAAGACGATCCTGTGGCTCAGTGAAGTGGCAGTGTATCCCTGCAGCTTGTGACTTTGCCTGGGACAAAGGACGTCACTCTTCAATAGATGCTTCATGATGATTCTCCTCTCAGACAGCTACTGTAACAAAAGCCTGTAGGGAGAGCTCAAGCTTCACCTATTTTCGCTATCCACACACCGGCTCTCTGTTTTAATTTAAAAAGAAAAAAAAAAAAAAACCACACAGAGCTTCAATCACTCTCATATTTAATGTTTCATTTTAAAAGAGCTCCTATTTTGCTTTGCTTCTTAAAATTAAAACAGTGTTTTGCATGATGGGCAACAGGAAAATCAAAGGAAGGCAGAGGAATGATGGCACCGAGGAGGAACAGGTTTTAAAGCACAATCTCGTTCCTTCTCCTTTTGAGGTAAAGAATGTGGTCCAGGCTCCCCTCTTTTTGTTCCTGGCACAGCACAGCACAGCACAGCAGCTGTAGCTCAGGAGTTGATGGAAACCATCCCTGTAAGCATATTTGGAAACGACACACACAAACACACACACACACACACACACATACACACACACACACAAGGCAGAGGAAGAGTGTGTGTGTGTGTTGTTTAAACTAAATAAATCCTATCATGAGACACTTACCTGGTAAAGATGAATATACAAATGATATCTAAGATGCTTACTGGGTTTCCCCTTCCATTCCCTTTTAAGAAACAAATCAGAAACCACCTGTGGATTCCAGACCTCGTCCCCACCCCTCCTGGCTTCTTTCCCAACTCAAAATGGGTATCAAAATTGCTGGCCTAGGGTCAAGCTTTTCCGACCTCCTGGGTAAGTCGCCAACCCATAAAATGCTACACAAAAGCACCTGCAAATCATGCCACTTGCTCCATCACTTCAAAATCTTTCTCTGGCTCTGCAGGCTGGGCCTCATGCTGCCGGAACAGCAAGCTGGTTGTGTTCGGTCATTACGCAAAGATGTTCTACGATGCCAGTAAGCCATGGCTGTGTGCCACCATTCGGTTTAGCAGCTCCGTTTAGCTTTATTTATTGGATTTTTAAAAACCTTTTGTATGGTGGGTGTTGATCCCTTCTGAAGTTGTGCTGACCACTCTACCTATTCACACCAGTCACAGCCAATCCCTGCATCTTTTGCCCTCACACTGACACAAACTAGTAGTGTTGCCTGCCCTACAGCCTTGACGCTGGCCCCTCATGGGAACATAGTGGGGAATGTCTGTCTGCTAATTCTTTCATTTCCTTACCACCTTGGAAGCTCACATTGCCCTTCTCCATTGTTTTGCTTCCTGAAGGACCCAGGAAGGGCTCAAAGCTGTATTTCCCTCTAAAATGTGTCTCTTTTTCATCAAGACTTTCTTTCCTGCCATCACCTAAATGGGACACAGGCTGAGAAGAAACTGAAATGGTTATTTCAGTGAGAATCTGCTTGTCTCCCATTCTCCAAATAGCTCCTAAAACCGCCACCAAAATTCAAAGCACTGAGTGAGAATACCAACTTCAATGTGAAGTAATTGTGTGATTTAAAAAAAAATAGCTCAGTTTCTTTATATTTCGGGCCCCCCATTTAGACAATGCAGATCCTTCATTTAGACAGGGAAGAAACCATGACGCTTCTCTCAGCTTTGTATGAAGGTTAAACGGGAACCTGCAGAGATGGATGTGCGGCACAGTGGATTGTCAGACCCTTTCCATTTCACACCTGATGTTACCCTTTGCTGTCTCATGTTCACCAGACCAATTATTGCCCATGAAAGACAAGACAATTATTCTGTCATATTTCTTCACTCTGTTGTAGGTCACTTAAAGGAGTTTGATCTTATCATCCTGGCATCCTGACTTATGTTACTTGACTGGCCTCACTCGAGCACCCAGGATTCTTCTAGTATTTTCTCCTCTTGGTACAAACATAGACACAATGATGTAATGAGTTGTAATAGGTTTCTTTTTTTTTTTCAAAACCCTTACTTAGTTAATCAAGTGATTTTCAATTCTAGAGTGGATTTAGCTTGTCTTCATATATATATTGCTGCAAATAGGTTCAGGATCTTTGGAAAGCATTCTCAAAAAATTCTTAATGAATAAATTTGAAGAAATATATAGACCTCAGACATTAGCATTCTATACTGCTGACAAAAGAAGTTGTATTGAACGTAACAGGATTCCACAGGGAAAATAGCAAGGTGAGTGATGAGAGAAATGGTAGCTTTAGTCCCTTTGAAGAGGAAAGCGTCTCTTGGTTTGAATGGACCAAACCAAGGTTCATGCACGTGTTGTACAAAGCTTAAACTTGGCATCTTCCCTTTTGTTTGTAAAATGAGAGATAAGGGAACTATTGAAAGAAAGAGCATCTGGAAGAAATTAAGTAACAGGACTTCAAAGTCATTTGCTGCTACTTTACTGGGCACCAAAACCATGTAAGAGTATTCCATAAGACAATATTTGTCCGTGTTTATTACAGAAGGAATGAGAAACATGTAGAGGTATAAAGGAAGTTCTCCTCGCTTAATGCTCAAATGTTAAACAATCCTGAGTTGAAATTAAACAGAGGCCTTTGTTACAGTGTTTCTAAGAACCCATTATGGTTTTGCATTTTCTCAAGGCATCAAGAAACCTAATGAATGTGCCTATGTTACAAGCTCAGTTCTCTTTAGAACCTGCTCTTAGAGAGCAGGTCAACGAACCAGGATGCAGCAAAGGGGAAAGGACTGCTAAACAGTGGCTGAGAGAGTACGTTAGTATAGTACTAGCCTACATTCCCATCCTTCAGCCCATCTAGAATATCTTTTCTCCAAGAGAACGGCCATCAGGAGCTCTAAAAAAATTAATGGAAAGAGAGGAGGGGAAAGGAAAAAGGAGGGGAGAAGATGGGGAGAAGAGAAGAAGGGGAAGAGTGGGAAGAACGGGGAGGGGAGGAAAGAAAGGAAAAGGAAACAGAGGGAAAGAAGAAGGGAAGAAAACAGAATGGAGAAAGGAAGAAAAGATAGAGGGAAGGGAGAGAAAGAAAGAATGGGATTTTAAAAATTCAGTCTGGTGTGGTGGCACCCGCCTTTAATCTCTGAACTTGTGAGTTCAAGGCCAACTTGGTCTACATAGTGTGTTTCAAGATAGCCAGAGCTACACAGTGAGAAACTATCTCAAAAAAGAAAAAAAAATACAAAATCTCAAAGTTCATGGTTCAAGTATTTGGTGTTTATCACCAATTCAGCAACTAGAAAAACTGAAAAGACAAAATGTAAGGGAGAATGGCTCTAATATTGGAGCAAAATCCGTCTAGAATATGCTCCCACTGGCCATGCTCCCCACCTCACTTCCATCTACAAAATGAGTAAGGTTCCAAACTCTAACAAAAGTTAAGTTCACCTTCAAGTGTCCTGTTCACAGGACCACGCGGGCCAGCACTGGGAGGCCAGTGGGAAACCCTGACATTCCCAAATCCTTTTTCCTGTTCCAGGAAAGTGAAGACTAGACTGAGTTCGGACCTTTTGGTATAGGAAACTCTCATGCAAACAAATAAACAAACAGAAGCGCAATCTACTTTGGTCAGATCTAACTGGAAGAGATTACTGCTTTGCCTTAAATCAGACCATTGCCTACAGAACAAGTGCCCATGTGTCCTTGCTTTCCCATTTGAGATGCAAGAGATTAGCCTGAACTTCTCCCATTGCTCTGATAAGGCTCATCGCCTGTCTTAGTTTCTTTTCATGTTGCTATGATCTCATGCATGAAAATAAAATTTAAAAAAACTCAAGGAAGAAAGGGATTGTTTTGTTTTGCACTTCAGAGAAACAGTCCATAGTGTTGTGGAGGTCACAGCAGCAGGAGTTCGGAGCTACTGATCACATTGTACCCCCAGTCAAAAGCAAAGAGTGACAAATACTTGTGCTCCGCTCAAAGTGTCAAGGACCTCAGCCGAGGGAATCGTGATGACCACAGAGGAGATAGAGCTTGTCACCCCAATAAACCTAATCTCTCAGGTGACTCTGTACCTCAAGTTAAGAATTGAGACTAGCCAATACCCTTCATACAGCAAGAGTGGTCCTAGTTACTTTAACCATTGTTCTGACAATGTTTGGATTTTCCTTTTGAATTAATTATGAAAATTCATGTCTGTGTGAATTTTCTTGCCTAAAACTGAGCAATGCTCATCATGTGTGTATGTGTGTGGGGGGGGGTGTTGACCTTTCTATTTTTTTTTTAAAGAAAGAGATTCTTTTTCATTAAATTTATTTTTTTAAAACAATCTTTTCTCAGGCCGGGTGGTGGAGTCCAGCTGGGAAGCCATTAATAAACAGTATTCAATAATGGAATGAGGTGAAATGTTTATGGAAAGAAATCATGAAGATTGGAACCAAATCAATTGAAGCTAGTTTGCTGGCAGAGCAAGCATCGAGACCAAAGTCATGGGCACCTCATGGTGCTTTCTCGTAGTTCAACCATACCATGGTTTGCTATCAATAAGTTTTGTGCTGACTAGTTTTATGTCAACTTGACACAGCTAGTCATTGGAGAGGAGGGAACCTCAATCGAGAAAGTACCTCCATAAAATCAGACTATAGACAAGCTGGTAGGACATTTTCTTAATTAGTGATTGACGGGGGAAGGCCCAGCCCATTGTGGGTGGTGCCATTCCTGGGCTGGTGGGTCCAAGGTTCTATATGCGCAGACCAGTAAGCAGCGCCCCTCCATGGCTCCACATCAGCTCCTGCCTCCAGGTTCCTGCCCTGCTTGAGTTCCTTTCCTGACTTTTTTTGAGGAGGAACAGTTTATCTGGAAGCTTAAGCCAAATGAGCTCAGTTTCTCCAAGCTGTTTTGGTCATGGTATTCCATCACAGAAACGGAAACCCTAGCTAGGACAGATTTGCTCTGTACACATGATCTGTTTTAATGGTGCTCGAATTCTGTTCTAAAGGGGAAAAGGCTGTGGCATAGAAAGAATAGACTCTTTTTGTTGTAAATTTAATTTTATTTTATTTTTGATAGCTATTAAGAACTATCAGGTAGATTATTGAAGAAGATATAAAAGGCAAATGGTTGAGCCTAGGTCACTATGTTATATAGCAAAAGCATTCCTGTATTCTTTCCGTCAGTGAACTGGAACAGATGTCCATGGTATTAGCAGACTCCTAGGTTTCCTGGGACTATACTATTTCAACAAGTCTTCACTATTACAAATTACCAAATTGGATGTGTGTCTTAGGCCAGCATAAATGACCCAGGTGAATGCATGATATCCATACATAAGTAATGCAAGGAAAGTCAGTCATTTGGCTATCATGGAACATATATGAGTCTAAATAGCAAGAGAGTAAATGCCTTAAAATTGGTATTTTTTTTTCTTCAAAAAATGTGTGAGATGGGATTGATTAAGGATTAAACCGTGATTGCAAGCACAGTATATACCTTGCTTTGGGATGTTGCAAGCAGACATTTATCATGATCTAGTACCATTATCTAGCAGGAGGAGGAGGAGGAGAGGGAGGGAGGAAAGGAAGGAAGGAGGAAAGGAGGGAAAGGCATAAACAAGAATATCAACAAATAAACAAACAAAGACCCCCCCACAGGGTTATAAGAGACAATACCATCACTCTGTTCTTGTTTTGCTGAGACACTGCATGTAAAATGGGTAAAAATTTCATTTCTGTCTATAGAAAGAGGAGTAACAATTAGTAATAAACAAGAAGCAAAAATAAAGGCTAGCAAATCCCACCCCTCATCACCTTCGCAAATAGCTGTCACCTCTCATGATTTGCCGTGTCAGTACCAATGGAAAAAGGCCTGAAGTGCTGAGTACTGGAGCCAGAGTGAAGCCATTTTACCTTGACCAGGAGAAGAGGGAAGGATGTCAAGGACAGGGACCTGTTTCCTTTGAAGAAGAAAGGACTCCTCATTTGAATATGAGAAATGAGGCTCTAAGTTTAGGAAGACTAAAAGGAAAGTCCTGTATAGAAGAAAAAGAGGTGTATTACACAGAGGCATGGAGATCAGAAAAAATAGGACTCAAATATTATAAAATATTGTACATTAGTGTAACTGTACATCACAATAATGTACCATATATTTCAAAAACCTAGGTGAAGCTATTTTGCAGATTTTATCATATGTTAAAGAGTATAAATATGTTTATCCAGATTTAAATATTATACACTATATAAATGTATGGTAATATAACATGGTACTGCATTCATATAATCAGATTTTATGCTTGCATTCATAGGTTAAAATAAATTTAAAATAAGAAACAAAATTTAAAACATCTTTAAAATAGGGAATAAAAATAAATGTAATAAATAACAAACTTCAAATAATTCGGCTCAGCACAGCTGGAACACAGCAGTTTCCTAGGGTGGTTGCTTGGAGACAAGACGAAGAAACTAGGTTCTGTGGTGATACTTTAAGCAGACAATGAAGGTCAGAAGGAATAGAGGGGAGATGACAAAGGGGAGTAGAGGTTTGAGCAGAGACACATTTTGTCACAGATTCTCCACAGGGTGTGAGGTAAAAGGCCAAATGATGATTCCTGGTATAGACGTAGGAGTACATAACAGTAATGCCGTTTAATCCACGCACCCCTTGCTAACCTAGTAAGGATTTCCATTCTGTAGCTTCTAAGAGGCTTCCTGGAAAGTCAAGAGAGAATACTGATTAGAATATGCATGGTTCATTGTTTCATTTCATCTAAGAATATTCTATAGCTATTGTAGTGATCTTTCCTGCTTGTAGTGCGCATTATAATGATAAGTTGTCTTATAGTGGTTAAACTTATTAAAAACAGACTCAGAACAGAGAGGTTCTCCTTGTCTCCTGGGACAGGCAGGCCTTCTACAACTGTAGAACCGAAAATAGCACGAGGCTAAGGTAATTAAGTACTGTGTCCTTGAAACAGCTGGAAGGTAAATGATCTCCAGTCGAGGTTACTATTGTTTATTCTATAATGTAAAACTGCCTGCAGTTGGAATGGGAAGTCAGAAGTTTGGTCATGAGAAGTTCATGGCGAGGGCAGAGGGGACCTTTGCCTGGGACTTTCTTACTCAGAAAATCCCATTTCCATCCTCAATTCCCTAGAGCTTGGGTTTCTACTGGACATTCTGAGCATGCAACGCAACAGTACCTGTCTTCTGCTATTTATTCTATGACTAGAAGCCTCACCTAAAAAAGGACCGTGCATCATCGCGATATCTGAATGGTGGCTGCCTCAACATAGCTTCCCCTAGTTGAGCTCTGCTGAACGTAAGATCCTTTTGCTTGTTCTCTCAGTTGGACTATCTAGACTATTTCTGCTAGATACAGTGAGAACCCAATTTGATGACGTTTTGCTCTCTGCAGCTTCTCTATATATGTTACTGCAATTCTCTCATTTTTCCTTGCTATCTACTTAATAAACCCATTTCACTCAAAACTGAAAATCTTGCCATCATAATCATGTTTTAGAAACATACATGCAATGTTTTCTGATCTAAAATCTGACACTATCTTCTTCCTTATTGTGCTGTGTTATTACAATATTCCTTCTTATTTTGGACAAGACAATCCCTTTGGAAACAGCATGGAAAGGTAAATAATAAGCCATTAAAATGTAAGCAAGAAGCATTGAGTTATTAGGCAAGGCATTACAAAGATAAATGGTTGCTGAAGGAAAAATGTAATTAACAGGTTACACCGTATATGTTTGCAAAATGCCTATGATGCATGAAAATGTTTTTGTCTATTTAATTTTCCAATGATTGTGCGTGTATATTTAAATTAATTAGATGCAAACAGTCTTGTGCTCTAAATAATTTTGTCATAGCTGTGATGTGCAGCCAAATCAATGAACTGTAGTAAAGAAAGACTAACCTGAAACTTGTTGTCCAAGCCATCTTCTTCCTACTGAGGACCTAAGGAGAGCTGGACCATAGAATAAGGATACTTTCTTTAAGAAGAAAGAATCCCAGTGTTTCTTGAACTCGGCCAGAAGCCTTCCTTTCAAAGGGAGATTTGCAGCATATTAAAGCTTTGCCAAGAAATCAGAGCCCAGAGAACAAAGATCTTCATCTATTTTGTTTGCTGGCATACCCAAGTGCTTAGAAAAGGCTAAACGTTCAATAAGCATTTGCTTAACTGGTGAATCATTGAGTCTGTTAATCAATACATTGCCCCATCACCTTAACAGCATGATGTGAGAGCAAGAATTGGACATCAGAAGTCCTGGGATTTCACCTTCATTGGTAGTGTGATACACAGTAATACACTTGGTATTCCCTTAGTCTCTTCATCAGTGAAATGGGGAGAGTAGTTGTGAAAACCAAGTCACAACTTTCTTTGAAGCTGCTAACATTGAAAAACTGGGCTGGAGAGATGGCTCCATTGATAAAATGCTTGCTGACTGTGCAAGAATGATAATGTGAGTTTGATTCCCAACACTCACCATAAAAATTCATGTATTATGGTCGAAGCCTATGATCACAGCACTTGGGAAATAGAAACTAGGGGATCCTTGGGGCTAGCTGACCAACCAACCTGTTCTAAGCTATGAGGCCCAGGTCCTGATGAGAGAGATTGCCTCAAAAGGAAGATTAAAAAGAAAGATGGGTGGCTCCTGAAGATCACCCAAGGCATCAACATATACACAACATGCCAACACACATGTATACACACATATACACACACATTATGTGCAACATGCCTACACACATTATACACAACATGCATACACACAAATTTACACACACATACATATACACACATTATACACAACATGCATACACACATTATACACAACATGCCTATACACATGTATACACACACATTATACACAACATGCCTCCATACATGTATACACACACACATTAAAGGATTGATCTATTTAACTCCTTAAAAGTGGAGCAACTACTTGTGTGTTACTAATTACCAATCTCAACTCTCACATATTATTTATTTTACAGAACCATGACACACAATCAGTCCATAATAACTGTTGGTTATAAATATCTGGAGTTTATGGTGGCTAATGCATTTTACACTGGGAAGTGAAGGGGAAAAAAAAGAAACCAAGGTGGCATGAATGATGAGAAATTAATTCCAGGAAGCATCTGATGTAAGTTATTGGGGCTTCTAAGATCTGAGTATTTTTTTTTCCAGACTAGAGGTACTCTCTACCAGCTTTCTAAAACATGGCTACTGTGCAACAGGGGTGCTCTGTGTTTGTTGGTTCTTACAATACAAGTCCATCCAGATCAAACGGCTCTTAATTTGAAAATTTTCCAGTTTATCAATGCCATATGTGTATTTTATAACTCCCCCAAACCATTTTATCTGAAAACACATTCATTTTCCAAATTTCCCCTGTAAGAATCTCTTGTATGAATTTCTTGAATGAAGCCAGGAACTGTCATAGTTCTAGCGTTTGTATGAAACTCTGAGAGCCAGTGGTATCCACGATGTCTTCTGCTACCTTTGTGTCCTTCTCCCCACTCTCCAGAGACAGGAGAACAAGGAGAAAGCAACTGCCTATGGAGACATGAGTGAACGGTGCTTTGGTAGTATCTTTGGGGAAGACAGTTAGGAAATAATCGGAAGACAGAATCATGAGAACCGTGTGAAAGTTCTGAAGTGAGACTAGGTAAGTAGGAATATTCAAAGATGACAAAAGGGGTTTATGGCTTCTGTGAGTAGGAAAATAGTTTGGTTGTTTCCCCGATGAGAGAGAATGACTGGATGATCAGTTTAAAGGCAGGAAAAAAATGCTTTAATCACCCTCAGCACTCAGCAGAACTTGAGTTGAACAGACAGCTTGCCATTGACACCAAATATGAAGGTAGCACCTTACCTGTATTTTTCCACAGATACCCTTTGGGGGTTAATAAAATAGTCTCTGCTTCACTATTTACTAGAGATTTGTTTAATGTATTTATCCATTATAACTCTCATGGGGGGGGGTAGGGATAATAACTCCCAACTTTATCATTATTATTTTTTAATATTTATTTTATTTATTATGTATACAATATTCTGTCTGTGTGTATATGCCTGCAGGCCAGAAGAGGGCACCAGACCTCATTACAGATGGTTGTGAGCCACCATGTGGTTGCTGGGAATTGAACTCAGGACCTTTGGAAGAGCAGGCAATGCTCTTAACCACTGAGCCATCTCTCAGCCCCTCATTATTAATTTTTAAATATAGAGTCACAATAGGAGCTGAAGGTAGAACTTAGCTAGAGGAGTACTGGTCTTGCATGTAAGAGGCCCTGGACCTGACTTCCAGCCTGGGCTGCAAAACATAGAAAGGGTTTAGGATGGATAATAGCAAGTATGCAGTAAGCTTTCAATTAACAATGTCCACTTACATTCATCCCCTCAGGGAATTTGTATCTGATACAGGACAGCTGGGAAAAATAAACAGATGGGAATAATTATTAATAGTATGAGCTCATTTTTAAAGTAATTGTTGGTGGAGCCTTGTTGACACAGAACACATAACTGCATTTGACTTTGTGTGAACACAAAAGCCTCATCAAGCGAAAATAGAGCTCTCCAAGTGAGAACCCAGTATGAACCCTATCAGGACTCAGCTCTCTATAGCCCAGTTCCTATACACCTTCCTTCACTTCTTCACTTTCTTCACTTGATAGATCAGTGGCAAAGGATGTATTAAGAAGGAATCAATGCAAGAAATATCAAGAACTGACCCCCTCCAGCCTACTTAGTTACACTTTAATATTATGTGTAAGTGCCGATCATACAGTTAACATAATTTTATGCGCATCACATGTGCATATGCAAAAACATGTAAATCATATCACTCTAAATGCAAATATATGCATGATCTTTTTTGTTATCTATGCCACTTAGATATGACCCTCAGGATAACCTTAATAGAAACCACTACCCTAGGTACCATATTTTAACTGAATCACTGATCTGAGATTTTTTTTCAAGAAATTTGGGAATGAAAACGAAACCTGTACAGTTCATATCTGTGTGGTATAATTCTATATATTGTGTTCCTTTTACTGACTTTTCTCTATTTGTTAGGTTTTTTTTAATGTATGTACATATTTTCTTTCCCACCACCCTCCATTCCAGATTTCAAGTTCCTTCAAAGAAGGTGTGGTGATTTATATGAGATGATTCCCGCCCCCTCATGGACCTTTGACACCCCAATCAGTGGCTGTTTGAGAAGGATTTAGAGTTTACACTTTGTTGGACGAGTTGTGTCACTGGGGGTGGACTTGAGGTTCCAAAGCTTCCTCTGTCCCCTCCACATTCTATTTCCTGCTTATGCTTTGAGATGTGACCTCCCAGTTACTCCATGCTGCTGTGTCTTTGCTCTGCAGTCATGGACTCTAACTCTCTGGAATCATAATCCCAATTAAATACTTTCCTTTATAAGTTACATTACTCATGGTGTTTTATCACAATAGAAAAGTAATTAATGCATTATACGAACCATAATATATTACATGTATTATAATTATATATATTATAATCACTATTTTCCTTTGCAATGTTGGCAACCACATCTTCATAACCTAGCTATTTCCAGAATTTTAGTTCAGGTGGTATGGCTCCAAATGTCTCCATAAACCAGATATGGACATTCCAGCCTGAGAAGCTTAGAAACTGCGAGGATATTAATGGTGGTAAAACAAAGAATTTATTTCAATGTGGCCTAAACTGAGATGCATAAGGGACTAAAGTCCTATGTGTGGCCTTCAGTATACTAACAGTAACCCCAAGATTATATAAGGGACAAACATGGGACATTGACTGAGGAGCATATGTAGTTGAACAATGGGACAGAATTGGGACACTTATTATCTCAGGGTGAATTGTATGGTGTCCCTCAGACACAGGAGAAGTCACTATTAAGTCACAGGGGTAGGTTAGTTTCCCACTCTGGTACATTTGCCTGAAAGGTTCCCTGTTCCTGGGATCTGAGATAAGCTGAGGGAAAGTCACTCACAGAGAGAGCAGGCCATCAGAAAATCAGTCAGTAAAATACGGACTTGTAGAGAGAATGAGCTGCCACATGAATTAGTATCATTGAAACTGTTCCTGGCCTGCCTTTCCATTCTCTCTTCCATAGTTCTGTCTTCTGCTGGACTATGTTTATCTGTGCTCTTTGGCTCCCCATAGTCAGGGATGCTCTGCCTTACAGGCCTGGGTCTCCTGAACTGTGCATCTTGTGTCCTTCCACCAGACCGTCCCGTCTCTTATCGCAAATTATTCATCCATCATTTTTCATTGTCTATTTTGGATTCTACTAACATATCTAGTTTCTATATGACAAAATCACTCAGACACTTAGAATTTTTAGATTTGGACATGGCCGTCTCCCTTTAGAGACATTGTTTCATTCCACATGAGGTAAAATGACCTGCCTTCTCCTCAGACGCAACCTAGCTACAAAGATCATTAGAACTCTTCCCCACAATTTGTCTCATTCTGTGTCAGAGTGAGCTCCATTCCTGTAGACAATTTATTGACAAACTAAGTGCCCTGTACAGTGGACCCTCAAGTTACTTCTTGATTGTTGCCACTCTTACTTCTTTTCGTTTCCTTTCTGTTTTGTTCTTGCTGTTGTTTCCAAAGTCTTCCTTTCATCTAAGCACTCCTCACTCTTAAGTTCAAGTTTACTGACTTCATTCCACGCACCTGCTCACATCCCAGATCCGTCTGCACTCAATTTTTCACAGGTTTTCATTGGGCTTAAGGGTATACTTCTTGTTCAAATAGCTTCTAAGTTCCATGGGGAAATGAGCGGTTCATTGTTACCTTGTCAGCATAAATCTATAGAGAACCACTTGGGGCCCTGTGGATGCTTTTTAGGGAAATAGCTCTTTTAAGGAATAGCTCCATAACAGGTGCCAGGGAGGATGCCTAAAGTCTTTGTTCTTGCAAAAATAAAGCCAAAAAAAGTTTGAAGCAAGTTTTTTTTTTTGCTTTGTTTTGTTTTTTTCTTAAGAGAACAGGAAAGTTAAATATCTGTTAATTTCTACTTTTTGTTTGCTTGTCTGTTAGGGTAGGTTTTGCTTTGTTTGTCTCTTTCCTATAATGTGGAGCAGAAAACCTTTTCCTGTAAAGAGCTGGGTATCAGCAGTGTAGACTTTGCTGGCCACGCAGTCTCTGTCCCCACTGCTCAGTTCTGCTGGTGTTGTGCAAGAACATCCACACACAGTATCAAGAAGACTGGGCGTGGCTGTGCCAAAACACAGGAGTGGAAGGGAAAGAAAAGGCAGGGAGTGAGGAAAGAGGCAAAGAACCTTCGTTCTCTCATCTGGCAGAAAGCTCTCCCGGTGTGGTAATACTTTGACCACCAAAGTATTTGATCCCTTGTTTTCAGTGTGTATATCTAAGGCAACATAAAGAGATGAAAGCCAGAGTGCTGAGCTCACTTCCTACAGCATCAGCAGGTTCCCATCATCTATCCCTTCATTCATAGATTGAGTCTGTCTCTGGACCCACTTCATTGTAATAACAGTACCTGCAGAGAAAAAAGAAACAGATAACACATCTTAATCTAGAAGGGCGAATTCTAATGCATATTTTTTTGTTAACATCATTCATAAATTTTAAATCACCAATAAGATATCAGCTTAACGAAATAATTACCTGAGACAACGCAATGATTAATAGTGATTATCTGCTTCCCAGGGCCCAGAATCACCTAGGAGACAGACCTTAGATGTGGGGGATTACCTAGGTAAGGCTAACTGAGAGGCAAGGCCCACCTACAATGAGAGAAGGACCCCTCCATGGGCTGAGCTCCTGGACTGACAAACGCACAGACAGGGCACCAACAGCAGCATCTATCTCCCTGTGTTTCCTATGTGGCCAGGACTCCTCACCATGATGGACAACACGCTGGAACTGTGAGCCAGAGTAAACGTTTACTCTGTGACTTTTATCGGGTGTTTCGTCTCAGCAATGATGCAAGGACTAATACAGTTAGCAAAACACAAAATGTGACGCAACACTGCAGTTTAAGAAAATTAGTGACATATTGTGGCATGAAAGCCCACAGTCTTGTTTCTTCCTGGTCCTCAGATGCTGCTTAAAATGCCTCACTGTTCAGCGGCAGGGCCTTGTTATATCTCAGATAATAAAATCAAAGGGCTAAGGCAAGCTTTTCTTGTATTTAAGAAAAGATCTGTTCATTTTTATTAATTTTGAATCTTAGGAAAATATACACAATGCACAAAGAAGATAGTTAAGACTACATTTATAGTAAGATACAAATACAACAATTTTAATGTTTCAGTATTATATATGCACATATATGTATACATATAGTTTTGCCTTTATGCATCTATGTAAAATCTAGGATTCATATGTGAAAGAAAAAATATGTTATCTGTCTTTCCGAGTACAATTTATTTTATTTAATCTGATTTTCCCCAGTTGTGTCTCTTTTAAGCAAAAGACATGATTTCATTCTTTGAGGATGCATAAAATATCCTATGTGTGTAATGCTGCCTTTCCTTCTCTCATTCCACTGCTGACAGACACGTAGACTGATCCCATGACTTAGCTATTGTGAATGGTGCTACATAGATGAGCATGTGTCTCTATGGTCACTTGAATTAGAATCCTTCTGGGTTTGCAGGAATGTATAGTTGGGAGTCACCTAGTCAATCCTATTTTTAGTTTTTTGAGTAGTCTCCATAAGGTTTGGGTTTTTTAATTTTGTTTTTATATCTTTGTCAAAAATTAGGTCTTGAAACCTAGGTTCATAGGGCTTCACAGAGACTGAACCATCAGCCAGAGAGCCTGTCTGGGACTGACCTAGGCCCTCTGCTTGTAAGTTACAGTCATATAGCTTGGTCTTCTTTTAGGACTCCTAACAGTGGGAGCAGGGGTCTCCAACTCTGTTGCCTGCTCTTGGGAGCCTTTCCTCCTACTCAGGAGTGTGATGTTCAATATCCTTGAATTTATGTAAATTTTACAGTTTTTCTCTCAGTTGTTTTCTAGGTTTTTGTATTTCTTTTAGAAAATAATTGCCTGGAATGTTAAAGTTGGAGTGGAAGTTTCCGTAGATGATTGTGAGGTCAATTTGTTTTGTTGTCACTTCTGGTTAATTCTAGTTTGAAGTCTATCTCATCAAATACTAAAATAACTGTACTAATTCTTTTCTTTGGAATGCCACTTTCCATTCTGTCACCCTAAGGCTCTGTTTGTCTTTGCTTGTTAGGTGCCTTTCTTGCAGGCAATAAATAGATTGGTCTTCATTTTTAATCTAGTCTACTAACTTGTGCATTTTTATTGGAAATTTGGGACTATTACCATTTAGACTTATCGAAGGTATGTAACCACTCTCTTGTTATCTCTAATGTTTGGTATTTTTCTGATCGTCATTTTCATACTTTTCTTTTGTGGTTTTTTTTTTCTTTTCTGCAACCTCATGGATCTGTATATCATTACTTTTGTTGTTGGTAAGTTTTAAAATAATAGCACATCTTCAGTTCATTTAGAAATCAGTATCCAAGGTAAAAGGTAAAAGAATTCTCGATTGTCCTCAGCCTCCCTCCCCTGACAGTCACCTCCTTTCTTCATAAAGAAGTTAGTCCTCCCTTGCCTAGATAGATTCTTTGTAAAGTCAAATGGATTTTCTCCTCTGAAAACTGTTAAAACCTAGATCCAGTAGAAGCAAGTCTGTCACAAATTCAGTGTACTGCTTCATTAAAGAGTAATTTATCCCAGGGAGCTCCCCAGCAAAGGCATCCAAGAGGAACCTCTGTTCCATTCGAACAACACTGGTAATTATTCCTTTAACTCTCTGCTCTGATGTTTTGTGTACCAGGTGTTTGGACATCAGGCAGCTAAAGCCACAGTGCAAACCATAGTCTCTGCTAATAAGCTCTTTGGAAAATCTGTGGTTGGGCATCAGTCCTTGTTTCTTGAGCCAGAACACTGATTGATATGAAAGAACCAGAAAAGAAGATTCCTTCCACAGTGGCAAGGGCTACAACATGTTCTCCACAGCCTAATCCTCAATTGCTTGCTAGCTGTTCTCGTTCTTTCATGTCCCCCAACCTAGCACAGTCTGTCTTCTCACACAGGGCTCCATTTAAATGGCATTGAGGAGAAATTCCCATTCTTTAGAGTCTGCATTGTGTAATGAGACTATACCTTTCTGAAAGTGTGTTTTCTATGGTAGATTGAAAGCCATCGAAACAGTAAGTTTTTATATTTTAACTTCTTGTATAAATTGCCTCACCCAAGTTTTATTTGTTCTACCATCACTGACTGCAAAGAAAACCAGAACATGAGATACTTTAAAAATTTGGGCATAGTACAGATAATTTTCTACTAATCTTTTCTTCAAAATTGCCAAGGTGGCTCTTGTTCAATAGTGAATAGAATATTATTTGGGGTCAATAAAACTAAAAGTTACTGTTACCTCAGACCTGAAGTACAAAAAGAACTATGTGTAAGAGATTCAATAACAGTAGAAGGTTCATCCAATCTTGGTGATTTGCAAAGAGGCATCAATAACTTTCAGAGTGTGAACTGAACTAAACAAAGTAACATATCATGACAAGAGTACATAGCAGAGAAAGCTGCTCACACAATGACAGCAGGAAAACAGAGATAGAATGAGAAAGAGACTAGGGCCCACCATTCTTTTTTGACACACATCCTAATACCTAAAATCTCCTTCTACACTCTCTTTTATGTCTCAACATGTGACAGTGCCAAACTGAGGCCCAAACATCTGAGCCTGGAGGAACATCCTACACATAAAGGGTACCAGAATCCTACTCTTCTCCTTGTAACTACTTGGAGATGAGGACCCAGCAAGAAATATAGTTAAATAAGATCACAAGGCAAAGATGCTATGAGAGGAAGAGATGTCTCAACTGTTGGGGTATACTCCAAATTGAAGCATTTCTTCCTGAAGGGAAGAGAGAGACAAGACTCAAAAAGTAAACACAACTTCAAAGCCTCAGAAAGCTCCTGAAATTCATGAGGCTCACAAGACCCCTTCCCCAGATTGTAAAAGCAGTCACAATTTCTGAAGAAAGGAAACTCCCCAGCCAAGCTTCCTGAACAGTCATGCACAGAGCTGCAGGATATAGTTCCCATGAGTCATCACTCCTGCTGGAGTGGTCTTGCCATGGTGCTGCTGCCCTTGAGTCATCCATGGTTCTGGATTAAGCCTTTAAATATATTCTTACAGGTAACCCTAACAAACTCAGTGAGTCACTAGGCCAGAATCATTTCTTTGGTCTGTCCCTAATGCTGAATCTGGGGTAAAGAGACATTTGCAAATATTCAGCAAGAAAAGTTATACAACAAACACATAATGAAAAGGTCACAGGAGGACAGGACAAAAAGGACAGTAGTATCTAAAAACTAGGAAGAGAAGTACTACCAGCTCCTTGCTGCTTTGGGACTTCTGGCCCCGGAACTGTGAGACATGTCATTTGTTCTACCTGTCCAGGAATATTTTGCTTTGGTTGTGAGAGCGGACTAATCTCTGCTCTCTTTCGCTTCTTCTATCCTTCTTTCATTTTCTTAAAAAAAAAACACTATTCTTCTTTAGACATTTATTTATTTGCTTTCATTTCTCCTTTTCCACTTCCTTCCTTTCCTCTAAAAGAAACAAGTTTGTTTGTTTTTATATTTGGGGGAAATATTTGTATGTATTTCTTTGAAATAATTAATTGTATGCTTGTGTTTTTTGTTAACAAAAATGCTATTATGTGTTGAAAATTTCATTCTGTCATGCATTTTATGAGTCTACATAAGATTTTTTATATCTATTGGGATTAATGAGATTCTCTGTCTGCATATTAGTCTTCAGTGATATGCCTGTCTGTAGCATGCAGCCATTAACAGACATAAAACCCTTCCTCCAGCAAATGATAACTGGGTTGTCTCCAGCCTCGCTCCACTATGAAAAACAATGATTTAAGAACTAGCCCCATTCATTTTCAATTACAGTTTTGTATAGGGTGGAATCTCAGTTATAATAGTTTCATTTTTGTTAGGTATTAGCAGAGTAGTTCACAAGTGTTACATTCTTCTATAATCCAACCAGTCAAGCCCATAATCTCTCCTCTCACCAGTATTTATTAGATACTGTTTTATGCATCTGACAGGTCTTTGGGGATATGTCGTTGTTACTTTAATTTGCACTTATCTAATTACTAATGATTTTGAGCATCTCTTTGTAAGTTTATTTGTCCTTTGAGTTTCCTCTCCTATGAATTTCCTTTACATATGTCTTTGGACCATTTTTCTCCTGGGGTTCATATCCACGTTTTGTTTATTTGTATGAGACTCATGTATATTCTAGATATAAGTCTCAATGGTACTCAATATTGAAATAAAATCTTCAATGTATTGTGACCAATTGCAGTCATTGTCTTCCTCCTGATTCTATGGTGCTGTGCTTTTCCACAATTAGAAGACTATGCTTGTTATTTTTGATTAGTTTTATGGTTTTAACACTTAGATACATAAACCATCTGGAGTCCTCTATATAGCATTATCTGTTTTATTTTTATGTAATAAAATTTTTTCTCTAACAATACCTATGAAATAAATTGTCTACTTTCCATAGTATTTTGGACCCTTTCACTATTTATCAACTGTTCAATTACATATATGGCCAAACATATATGTAGATGTGTGTATCTTTTAAAAAAATCTCTAGACTTCTATGGGTATATTTTTATATCAGATTATATAACCCTAGATATAGCATATGATAATATCTAATAAAATAACTATCCTCTAAGATTCCTTTAAAGTAAAATTTACTTTCTAATAAAACTCAGATTTTGAATAAATTCCTTTCTGATTAAGATTAATTAAGAAATTATGAAGATTTTGTTTCTAAAATGACTAATGTTTCATTTATATTATAATTCAGATTATTATTAATGTATTAAAATATTATTACTTTCATGTGTTGATTTTATATTTGACTTTCATTAAATTTTATTTTCTCATATATAGGGGATTTTTATATTCCAGGCATTGTGGCTGTACCTGTACTCCCAGCATGTGGGAGTTTACCATGGATTTAAGGGCAGCCTGGGCAATATCCTGAACTCTAAGTCATCCTGAAATCTAGCTCAACAGAATAAGATTAAGAAGAAGGAAGGAAGGAAGGAGAGAAAGGAAGGAAAGAAGGAAGGAAGGAAGGAAGGAAGGAAGGAAGGAAGGAAGGAAGGAAGGAAGGAGAAAATAGCATGCCTAAATGCTCTTGGTTTTAATGGCTTCCCCAGGCTAAGAACATGTGCCACATGTAAATTGCTCACTTGTGCTGCCTGTGTATCTGAATTCTTTTTCTAGGCTAGAGTTACTGTTCAACATGGAACTACAGACAGTTTCAAAGGACATTTTTGTGTTTGTTGTTCCATAGGAATGGTTCAGAAACTTATTAATAATTAATAAATTAATAATTATAAATAATTATTAATAATTATTTATTAATTAAAATTATTAATAAAATTAATAATATTTTATAATCAGAGTAATGATCTAGATTAATTTTCTGAGATATTATTATTGAATAAATAGAATCAGGGCAATGTCAAATGTGTTTTTATCATCCATGTGCCACAGCAGTCTTCCTCATTTCACGCCTTGGTTTCATTGATATTCTAATGTATTTCCTGTTATTGGCCCAACCTTTTATTTCAGAAGTTTAATTTAATATGACTAAGTGAAGTTCAATGTAACTAATAAACTCAATTTATTGATGTGTATGTATTATATTTAGAATATTCTACAATTTTGATGAGAAGTTTTACATTTTATTAGGGTGGTTATGTAAATGAATCAATAAGTTAAATTACATCTTAAAGTGTTTCAGGATTTTAATCATAAAAACATTCAAACTTGGAAATACTATTGACCACTTTCAAAATTTTAATGAAATAAGTTCTCCATTTGGTGTAGGAGGTCCTTCTGTATTTGTGTTGCTTTCATTGGTTAAATAAAGAAACTGCCTTGGCCTTTTGATAGGGCAAAACTTAGATAGGTGGGGAGAAAGAATTGAATGCTAGGAGGAAAAAGGCAGAGTGAGAGAGCCACCATGGAGTCGCCAGAGTCAGACATGCTAAATCTTTCCCGGTAAGCCACGACCTCATGGTGCCATACAAATTATTAAAAATGGGTTGAATCAAGATGGGAGCGTTAGCCAATAAGAGGCTAGAGCTAATGGCCAGGCAGTGATTTAATTAATAAAATTTCCATGTAATTATTTTGAGCTAAGCTAGCCAGGCGATAGGACATAGCCCGCCGTTCTCCTACTACATTCATTCATTAAAGCAATTTTTTTCTTTTTTTT
>JAQHUG010000019.1:5667683-5689323 GCA_028555095.1 Dicrostonyx torquatus | reverse complement strand
CCCTGCTTCCCTCTCTCACTCCCCGGTCCCCAGAACCTTAGTCCTGGAGCCTGCTGCTTTGTGAGGTCCTAGGACCCCGCAGCTGGAAGGGGGAGCTGGGCTGGGCTGGGAAAAATCCAGTACCCGGGCAGGGCCCTGCACCCGAATCTCATTAAAGCAATTTATTAAATAGTATTT
Source organism: Dicrostonyx torquatus (assembly GCA_028555095.1). Lineage (NCBI taxonomy): Eukaryota > Metazoa > Chordata > Mammalia > Rodentia > Cricetidae > Dicrostonyx > Dicrostonyx torquatus. The sequence goes on along the minus strand of JAQHUG010000019.1, from coordinate 5,689,146 downwards.
TAATTCTATATTTAGCCATTACCAGGTTCTCACATCTAGGTCCTAAATCATATTTTAGGTTTGTTTGATAAAATATTCTTTTTTATAATTTTTTCTTTTTTATAATTTATTTACTTTTATTTATGTCTTTTACATGCATGTAAGTCTGTGTGAGAGTGTCACATCTTGAAGTTACAGACAGTGTTTAGCTGCTGTTTGGATGCTGGGATTTGAACTCCAGTCCTTTGAGAGAGTAGTCAGTGCCCTTAATCACTAATTGATCTCCCCAGCACTGATGAAATTTTCTAATGCTGTGCTGGTTTGATTAAGAATGCCCCCAGGGGCTCATGTGTTTGAATACTTGGTTGCCAGTTGGAATTGTTTGGGAAAATTAGGTGTGGCCTTTGGAGAAAGTGTGTCACTGGATGTGAACTTTGAGGTTTAAAAAAACTCAAAGCATCCCTAGGGTGCTCTCTGCCTTCATTTGAGTTCAAAAATGTGAGTTCTTGGCTGTTCACATCACTGTGCCTTTGCTCCTCCATCATGGACTAACCCTCTGGAACCACAAGCCCGACTAAACATTGTCTCTTTTTTTTTATTGTTTTTATTGAGCTATGCCTTTTTTTTCTACTTGCCTCTCCCCAAAACTTCTACCCTCTTCTGTGACCCACCCCCACCCCACCACACACTCCCAATTTACTCAGAAGATCTTGTCTTTTTTCTCCTTACTATGTAGATCCATGCATGTCTCTCTTAGGGTCCTCTTTGTTGTCTAGATTCTCTGGGATTGTGGACTGCAAGTTGAATTTTTCTTTGCTTTATGCCTAAAAGTCACTTATGAGTGAGTACATATTATATTTGTCTTTCTGGGTCTAAGTTACCTCATTTGATATGTTTTTTTCTAGATCCATCCATTTGCCTGAAAATTTCAAGATGTCATTATTTTTTATTGCTGAGTAGTACTTCATTGTGTAAATGTACCACATTTACTTTATTCATTCTTTGGTCGAGGGGCATCTAGGTTATCTCCCATTTCCAGCTACTGTAAATAATGCTGCTATGAACATAGTTGAGCACATGTTCTTGTGGTATGATTGAGCATCCTTTGGGTATACACCCAAAAGTAATGTTGTTGGGTCTTGAGGTAGATTTAAACATTTTCTTTTTTAAGATGTCTTGGGCCTTGTGTCGTGTCACACTGATACAAAAGAAACTACTACAAGTGCCTTTGGTAAGTTCTTCTCTTGTTCGATAATCTGTACTGAATTTGTTGTACTGCCTTTCTGATTTGAAAATTTGGAGAGGTTTCTTTATGCAAATACTTGTTAATTTTTAAAAACCATTCTGCTCCGCATTTACCATCTTCAGTTTCTACTTCATTAATTCTTTTCTTTTCATTTTTATAGTTTTTTTGAGTTTTGTGAATTAAATATTTAGACCAAATTTTTTACTCATTATTACTTACTAATGAATGAATTGAAGTTGTAGGTGCCTATAATTGCAGTTCTGACTGGATCCCGTGTTTATCTGTGTGTCTCCCTCTCACTGTGCCCTGAACATCAAATCTGCAGCTATGACTCCCTCTTCAATCCTACAGTTATCTAGAAAAAGTACAGTGGCTTTGAATTCTCACATGAGCGGAGCAGGTTCTTCTACATGTTTACAATGAACTTCTTGCTGCATGGTAAGACAATAAACTGATCACGCATTTTTCTCTCTTCTCTACTTTGAATTTTATTTAAGATTTTCCTTATCTAATACACTTTGAAATTTAAGAGATATCAGTTGCCTATGTCAACAAGAATGTTATCTGTATTTCCAGAAACAAAATATTAATCAGATCTGGAGATCATCTGTTTTGAAACCATTTTAATTCTTCATGCAATTATTTGCCTTTTGCTGTTAATATTTCAGAGAGATCTATTTCTAAAACACCACAGTGCTGGCCAGCTTTGAGTCATTGCTGTTAATATTTCCTCTAGTTAAGACTGTTTTCCTCTAAGATCTATTTAGTGATTTATTGGTAGTATTTCCCTTTGTTTTCATTTACATTAAAGGTTAATGCCTTTCCCATTACTTTTACATTTTCTGAGTTGCTTGGGGTACAAAGACAGCACTTTTTTTTTCCATGACAAAGTTTCTTTGTGTAACAACTCTAGCTATTCTGGAACTGAGTCTTGTAGATCAGATGGCCTCGAACTCACAGAGATCTGCTTGCCTCTGCCTCCTGAGTGCTGAGATTAAAGGCGTGCACCAACACTACCTAGTTAAACACTCTTGTAGCTGATAAAGAATTCTGATACTGATTTATTTTCATTTGAAGTTCATCTTTTTTATAAATAAGGGATTCAAATGTGTCCCATTTGTTGTATAATTATGATGGTTAGTCTTAATTATAATGTAGTGTTACATCTTGAACCTTTTCTGATTCATTTCTGTTTTCTTGTATCATTTTACATTTCCTTTTATTTTTTCTTTTAATTAGGTTTATTGGAAACATTATTCTGTAAAATGATACTATAATATCTCTATCACAAATGCATTATGAGGTTTTAATTACCTACAATGAAGAAAGCATACTGAGAAGTATCTGCTGCACTAAATGTGTTCAGGATGTACTTGTCATTTTACTTAATTTACCATCCATCATCATCACCATCGTAGTTACTGTTTGGAGAAAATTCATAGACCTGCTCAACTTTGATTCTTCTCTAAATGTCTGACAATACGACCATGGAAGTTGTTAAATCTCCCAATAATGTGTCTAGCTGTTCTAGTTCACCTTGTCGGTCATGTGGGAAGGTCTTTAATTCTATGCGCTTCCTTCTGATGTCTCGAAACGTCACTTTGATTTCGGCTTTGATTGATGTCTTCCTATTGTTTCCTTTTGCAAGATGATAAAACAACTACTTGTTGTAATGGCTTCCTCTTTTCAAATTTTCCGTCTTTGAAGGCTCTAAGGTCACCCCAGATTGTTGCCCTCAGCTGTCTTAGTTTTCTTAGGCTTCTGGTGCACTTCCAATCTTGTTAGTTGTGTGCATAAGATGGTTCCTATCCTAGCTCCTGTCCCTTGTTCCATCTTTCATATTTTATTTCCATATAGCCCATTCTCTTTAGAATTTTATGAGGTGTACAAAGTTGACGGCATGCATCTATTTCTGATTCATTTAAAACTGTTTAAAGTTTCCCCATCTATCCTTAACTACTGGTTTTCATATTCTTTATGGAGGAAGTCTCACAGCCCCTTACGAGTGCGTATCTTTGAGTGAAATCTTGGTGCTGCTTCTGCTGTGTTTGCCTAGGAAAAGAAGCACAGATGCTTTTCCGATCCCCATTTATCTCCATGGTTAGAAATCATTTTCAAACCTCGGGCTACAAGGCAGATGGAAGCGGTGCCCATTAGGCTCTGGTTTCCAGAGGAACGGTGAGGCAGAGCACCATTAGGCTCTGGTTTCCAGAGGAACGGTGAGGCAGAGCACCATTAGGATCTGATTTTCCGAGGAACGGTGAGGCAGAGCACCATTAGGATCTGATTTCCTGAGGAACAGTGAGGCAGAGCACATACCCATCTCTGAACAGATGGACAGCAGAGTCACCGTGCTTCACCGGCCCTACTTCTTGCTTTTCCCCCTTTTCTGTGCTGTGCATCCTGAGGCACTATTCAAGCCTCTTTTCTGTGCCTTCACTGTGGGGAAAAGGTCACTGATGTTCAGGAACAACCCACTCCTTGCTGTTCTCTTGCTCAGGGTGGCCCATAGTCATAGAACTTCTAACAACCGGCCCCAGACTAGCCATGGTCAAGAGCATAAGTCTTAGAAGAAAAAGAGTTTAAAGAAAGTTTTTCATCTCTCTCCTTGGTCAAGCCACTGAGTAGGGGTCATTTGGCTTCATCACATCTTTGGTCTTTTTCAGAATACTTTGAAACCTTCTTGTAGACAAGAGCTATATGCCATCAACCCACCATGACTCATGACTCCTTTCTATTGCATTTCAACTGTATCACGGTCCAAGCATCTGATAGGGAATATCATGGAGCCATGATCTTCAGAACAGATGAAGTTTTCCTAGTTTCTATTCTTTTGGGGGGTGGGAATGGAGGTTTGGAGGGTGTCATCTGAATAGGCTTCTCAGCGGAGGTGAGAGGGCAGCTAGGATGAAAGCCTCTTGCTCTGACTTTGTTGTTACAGAGTCCAGCAGCACAGATACTCAAATATCTACTGCCTCTGTGGCAAACATCTAGAACTTCCTGATGGCCATCTAGGATTTGTATAACTATCAGAATTTGCACCCCTGAAATCGACAGTTACTTTGCCAGAGATCATCCTGTTCCAAATATGTGAAGTACAACTATCTCAAGAGTACTTAGGAAACTTGAGAATAAATCTCACAAAAGGGATACAGCAAAACAAGTCACATGGCATTGGAGAGTATGGCCTCGTAATTGTAACAAACAAGCCTGGGATTCAGGTCCTCCTCAGTCTGTTCATGGGAAGATGTGGGAAGAGTCTGCAGACTCCTCTTGCACAGAAATAAAAAAGAGCCAAGAATGGCAGATGGGAGTCCGTATCGGCTGTGCTCCGTCACTCAGTCACGGGACCCATGAGGAGAGCGAGGCCACCACACGCTTCTCGGGATGAGAATGAGTCCACAGATGATACCCCCGAAGCTGCAGCTGAATGTGTATACATGGCCTCTGTAAGGAGCTGACTTTGGATTAACAACGCCAGCAGAGTCTCACCGTACAGCACAAGCCTGGACATCAAATGCTTTGAGGAATTCTCAGAATGTTCCATCTCACTTCAGAGATTCAGAGATTTTGTTTGCTCTGTGGACATTTTCTTTGCAATAATTCAAGTGTGTAACTCAGAATGGGGTTCTTGAGAAGAGGGCCGAGTCTGTAAGGTGATGGACAGAATTCAGTTCACCAGTACCCACGTGACAGTAGGCCACGGAGTGTAACCCAGCAGTGCAGAGGGAAAGACACTAGGATTCTTAAGTTCATTACCTAGATAGTGTTACCAAAGCGATGACCTCCAGATTCAGGAGAAACCTGTCTCAAAAAACAAGTAGGAGGCCAGCAATATGTCTCAGCTTTCTACGTAATCTCATAATCTGAGATGGAGTCCCTAGGACTCGCAGGGCAGAAGGAAAAAGCCAACTCCTCTAAGTTGCCCTCTGATGTACCCTTTCACACACAAATTGATAAATAAATGTAATAAAACTTAATTTGAAACTACGGTAGAAAGGGACACCAAACACGACATCTGGATGTCATACTCACATATCACACAGGCACATGCACCCACAGACATACATAAACACACACACTCAAAAATGAATAAATGGGTGAAAAAAATAAACAAACAAATGGAAGCTAAATTCTTGGGATAGTCAAAAACAGTTCTTTTGAACTAAGTATAAATGCTTTTGACTGTATTAGAGAAAAAACGGGAGAGCATATTTCAGAGTTATAAAACCTAACCCTCCTCTTCAGAAACCCAGGAAGTAATTTCCTTTCCTGGCAGATGTGGGTCTAGCCATTTCAGGCAAGTTTTCAAACTGCTGCATTTTAGACTCATAGCAATTCTTCAGACTCATCCCCCATAGAAGTCTTTAGAATCATGAAGAGAGCAAACTAAATGATATGTGCAGATCTTATAAATAGGTCTACAGCTCTTAAGTAGATCCAAGGCTGAACACTTCCAATTGCCCCCTCTCATTAGTCACTCTCCCTCCCACCTCAGATGTAGGATAGCCTCGCGATGCTCTCCACACCATCTATTATCTCACTTTTTGTTGATGCGAAATTACCATCGCAGAGTTCAACACATGCACCCTCCAGCTTCCTGTCAGGTGGAATGCGCTTGCTGGCAGCAGGATTAAATGTGCTGTCTATTTTGTACTCTTTCCTACTGCACTGTATTCAGTATGGAGAATGCACGGGGACCTTGACTGACTCCGTGGTTGGAGTGCCTCCTCCCCACCATACCAAAGCCAAGCAAGTCCAAGCTAAAAAGGAAATCATACCTTTACATTCTGGTGCAAACGCCCTACTCCCCAAGAGAGGAAAGAGGGCAGACAGAAGCCTCATTTCCTCATTACCCTTCCCCCTAGTTTTTAGTTTTTGATGATGTCAAAATGCATCCTTAGAATAAAGGAGGGAACTCACCCAGTTTTCTCACTCTTGGTGAGCAGGCTGCTAGATTACCAAACATCTTTGACATCGTTAACAATGCTATCTCGTTGGATCCTCACAGACATTCAATAAGTCAGTTCTGCTACTGTCATTATTCTACAGTTTGGGGGATTAAATAATGAATCCAAGGTGATATATCTCATCAATAGGTAGTCCTGGGACACAAACCAAAGCCATCAGGCAGAAACTCTTAACATCCTCCCCAGTATGATGCCACCCCCTGTGGGTGTCCTATTGCACAGAAGCTGCACAAATCCAGAGACATTCAGAGCTGATTCATTGTGTATTTCTCCTTACATGGGCTTTAATCTGCCTGTACTTAAGAATTATTCATACTCCTTGTCTCACCCACCTGTAGCCCTAAGACCTCCTCCTCTGACTTCCCTGAGATCTCTGCGAAGCATCACCTAGACTCCTCTGCACCCAGACCAGTGGATGACGATCTCCCTTCCTGACTGCCACACCCGTTGGACTTTGGAAGTATGGTACGTATGTTCCTCGGTCAGCATCTTGCTCTAAACTGGGGGCCTCCCAGCCTCCCAGCTCAGGCTATGAAGTATTTTACTGAACTTTGTGGCTCAGTATTTTATTCAGTCTCCCTAAACTGAACTCCGACGTAATCCGCTCTATCTATTGTCTCTGTGCTTCTGACACCCCAGCCTCCTGCCCTCAACTGTCACTAGCTAATCTTGTTTCTTTTCTATTTTGTCTTTCCTATCCTTCCTCCTAATCCTTTTCAAATTGCTGTTTTCTCAGGCCCTTAACCCCAGCTCAACTCCTCCCTGTTCTTTAAGCCTCTTTCTCATTTCTCTCTGTCAACACCAAGAGCTCTCTCTCTCCCTTTCTAACTGGGCTTCAGCCGCCCACTGACATCTAACCAGTGAGAGTATTCCATTGTTTCTCCTCTTGCCCCAGCAGGAGCTACACATCTCCCTTTCAGGAATTCCTGTCACTTCATAAATATCCCTAGGCATGTTGAAAGGCAGCCACCATCTGGCTGTGCTGAGGCCCATCAACAAACATGCTCACAACTATTCCAATCATGTATATTTAATAGCGCTGCCTCCACCTTCCCAGACCTTCTAATCCAAACTTGCTTCCTGTTTATTTTGGATGTCGATGCCGCTCCGTTTGTTCATTGATTCTTGAACAAGCCCACGGTGCGAGGAGCTCGTCGTCTGAAACTTTTCTGCAAATCTTAGTTTTGGTGCTGGGGAGATGGCTCACAGGGCCAAGTGCTGCTGAGCAATCAGAAAGAATTCCTGGTTAATCTGGCTACCCAGAACCCACGTAAAATCTGGACAGGGTGTGTGCTCCTGCAACTCCAGGGCTGAAGGATAGAGACAAGCAAATGTCTGGGGCTCAGGGGCCAGCTATTCTAGCTAAATTGATCTTCAGGTTAAGTGAAAGATACTGTCTCAGAAAATAAGGTGGAGGGATTGGAAAGATGATTTATATAATGGTTAAGGGCATATACTCCTCTTACACAGATCCCGGGTACAGTTCCCGGCACCCATACCAGGCTGCCTGTAACCTCTGTCCCAGGTAGTTCAACACTTTCTTCTAGCATTCATAGGCACTCACACTTCAGGGGCACATGCACACACATACAAATGCACACGCATACATAATTAAAAAACAAAATAAAATTGGGTTGGGCATGATGGCGCATGCCTTTAATCCCAGCATTCAGGAAGTAGAGGCCATTGGATCTGTGAGTTCCAAGCCAGCCTCATCTACATAGCAAGTATCAGCCTAGCCAGGTATTAAAACCCTGTCTAATAAAAATAAAAATATTTAGAAAAAAAAGGTGGAGAGAACAAGAAGAATGGCACACACTGACCATATATCCATGTGCATACAGAGATAACACACACACACACACACAGAGGGGGGTTATCTATTTACTTTCTGGTAGCATCATAAATATTATATGGCATAGACAAAGCTGAAAGCTGAATAGCGACTAGAATGAATTCAGCTTATAACCTGTTTTTTGGAAGTTTTGTTTATTTGTCCAGATCAAACTATGCTCTGATAGTTACAGATACTAAGGATGGGGATACATTCCCAGAAGCAGGAAATAATTCAGAGAAGGTCTGGGCAGATGGCGAATCTGCATCAGGGGAGAGTCGGCAGCAAGCAACAGGTGTGCTGGCAGAGAAGTCAGAGCCAGCATCAGGAGCTAAGTTGGCAGCAAGCAGAGTCAATATCAAGGAAATCTGGCAATAAGTTAAGGGAGCCAAGTATGAGCATTAAAGTTCAGATCTACAAAATTATGCAAGTGGCAAAATAGCATCGTGGTACTGAGGACTATAGGATAACAGACAAGGGCAATGGGATTTCTTCAAATCACTGGAGTTGGAATTCAATAGTTTTGTTCCCAAGGAAGATGACAGACAGAGTAGAAAGGCAATATGACTGACCAGACATTGAAATGGTGAATTATTCCCTTCTGTTCAGGTTCTGCCTGCCTAGGACCAAGATTGACCCAAGTTGAAAACGGAATTCAATTGTCAAAGAGGAACCAAACAGCCCAACTTTCTAATTCAAGACAGAAGAGCCCATCATTTGGTTGCCTAGGTGAACTCTAGTGATCAAAGATGATGGAGGGGAAAAGAATCAACAGAGTTTGTAGGCCTTGGAGTGGGTGAGCTGACAAGAAGGCATATTTTCTTGCAGGGTTTGTCTGAAACTGAGTCCAGTGTCCTAAAGCCTGCTCCCTGCTTCCCTGCCCACATGTGTTCTGTGTCCCAGAGATGACTGATCCACAGACCCTTAAGTTCAAGGTGAACAACTCGCATTTGATCACACAGAGAGGGAAACTGAGGCTAGAAATATTTCCTAAGGATTTACTTTTATTTTTAATTGTTTGCCTATATATATGTGTGTGTGAGTGTGTATGTGTGTATGTGCGTGCGTGCGTGTGTGTGTATGTGAAGATGGGTACCAGAAACCAAACTCAGGTCCTCTGCAAAAGCAATATTTACTGCTCTTAACCACTGAGTCATCTCTCTAGACTCAAGAAGCTAGAAATCTTAACAAGAGCATGCTTAGGGATTCTAACTTTCACTGAAAAGATCCTGTGTTTTGCCATCGACAGAACAGGAAAGTCAATGCTGGCTAACACTTGGGCATGGAAGCCAGGAGAACATCGTGACTTTCAGAAAACATCTTGGTCCAAGTGGACACTTGATAGATATTTGAAGATTGGCTGATCCTTCTATTCTTTTTAGGTTTCCAGCAAATTAGAAACTTGATTCAAACCATGTCCTTTGTCATTCTCCTTTACCCAGTAGGAAAAATATATGAGCAATTTTGACCTCAACATATTCTTTGGTGACATTCAAAGGTAAAGATGCAAGAGAATAATTCCCTGAAAGCTAGGAAAACTGCCCTAGAGTTTTTTGTGACTCTAATGTCTACAACTCAAAATGCAAAATACTACTGTCTGGGAAGTTGTCCAGATTTTCAAAGTTGGCAAGTTTCTGAGTTGTCTGAAGAAAAAAAATGCTTTCGTTTAAATAGCAAGAATGGTATATATAGGAGTTCACTGTCTGTTTCCATGTTAATTGTTCAGAATTCAAATGCACTTTTAATGACTATTATTTATATGAGTCGCAATGAGGTCACTCTTGCCAACAAATCCTGCTTTATTTGGGCATGGAAGGAAGCTGTACTTTCTGCTGCTGTTTTTTGGAGACTTTTCTTTCCTAGACCACAAAGCAAATACCAACAGACCTCAGCCTTTCGTGCATAAAAAGGGTGACCAATAAATGCCAGTGTGTCTCTGCCTTGACTGTCTGAGCCGGAATTGGGGTGGGGGTAGAGAGAAGCAATCCATTTCTTTTAGAGCTATGAGTGTCATCCTGGCATCAGGATGACAAACGATTGCTCTCCATGTGTGAAGCATGCTGGAGTTAGTGGGCTATGTACCAGGGCTATAAAAACCTGGAAATGTCACTGGCATTCCAAGCATCTGTTCTCTCTAGCCCCACATTTCTAGCTACTGCAAAAAATTCTTCAGGATGATGCATTCAAGCCCCAGTCCTCCGACATAATCTGTCAGGAGAAATTTTAAATTTACATCAAAGAAATTAGGTGAATCATCCGACTCTCCACCGTTACTGCTCCACGGGGGTCTGTGGGATGAAATGAAATTGTGGTTACATTTCCAAATGGGTTATAAACCCGATACAATGCTCCTCAGAGACTCACAACTTATACTTGCCTATTTCCTGATACAGTGTCACACCTCCAAAGCTATGCCAGGCATACTAGACAAAGCAGATGGCCTTGGGGAAAAGGAGAAAGCAGGGGAAAGACGACGTGTGATTGAGAGCTTAGTGGACCTTATTAAACACACACACAGGCACACACATTCACACTTCTCTAGCCATGCATTCCTGATCATTGCTTCCTGGATAACTCTGTCCCATATTTACTGATGTAATGACATCCTGGCAACTAGCTAAATAACAGTTCTCCACCCTGACATGGAATTTACACCCTGTGAGACCGTCTATTTTTTTTTTTTTACTATCGAGCTCTAAATGGGGCTTCCCTTTCAAATCTAAGAGTGTAGTTTGATTTATGTGTCTGTGTGTGTGTGTTCTAGATATTATATAGAATACATATGCATATATATATATACATACTTATTGGGGTATGCATGCATGCGTGTGTGTACATGCACATCCACTAGCACACACTGGGATTACAGATGTGCTTCACCATACTGTGTTTTTATGGGGGCCTGAGATCCCAGCCTAGATTCTCAAGCTTATAAAACAAGCTCTTTTCTCTCTTAACTAGCTTTCCAAGTGCCAATGGTTTTTGTCCAAAATTTTTGATTATATACTTACATGAAGCACAGAAGGGTCCTTGGGGGGGGAGATGCAGTCCACCTGAATAAGACCTACTCCTTGCATAAACCCAGAAATGATATTAAGAACCCCAAAATGGCAAACTTTGGCAGCCTTTACCATGATCAGGAAATTACCAAAAAATACATAGCCTGTGTCTAGGTATTTTTAGAAAACAGGCAATAACCAAGAAATAAACACATTGACTAAGTGCACACATCTCTGAGATGATTGCTAATTTAAAAACATACTTCCAGCAACTCATTTTCTCCTACTGTTTCTAGGCACAGAACCAGTAAGAAATTAATTGCCTAAGAGAAGGGGGAAAATGTAAGTAAAATAAAATAAAATAAACTCCTCTTTAAGAATAATAGCATATATGGATTTTTAAAAAAGAACGTTTGAAGATTATCCCATGACCGAAGTCATGAGGCTGCAGTAACCCGAGACCAAGTCAATAGATCAGCACAGCACTGGACCCTGGCTGGCAGCCGCTGTGATATATGCACACTTCGACTTATGATGAGGCTTTTGATTAATGATCAGTTGATCTTTCTTCTCACTAATAGATCAAAATATTTCTCATCAAGGAACAAATGATCAGACCACTGTTACAAGTGGCTTTTGAAGAGTCCATTTATAATGTAGCACCTTCAGCAAGAATTGTTGATTAAAAAAAAGAAAGGGAGAAACTAAAATTGATATGTTTAGACTCTTACCATTCTCCCCCATGCCTTCTTTCAGACAGGATGCTTGTGTAGGCTCATCAATTGGCAAGAGGAAGGAAAGAGAAAGGCAAGGACCATGCCATGCTAAGGAGCATTTACCAGGGACTCACAAGGTGGAAGTTCCCATAAAGGTCAACAAATTACATACTATCTTGTTGTAAAAGGCAGGTGGCTGTGCCGAGAAGTGGGGCCATTTTCCTGGTGCTGGCTGCTGAGAGGAGCGCGGGCCCTTTTGTTCCTTCCCGCCCGGCTCTAGGCCGCCAGCTAGCTTATGCCTGAAATAACCACATGACAATTATATTCATTTAAATACTGCCTTGCCCATTATCTCTAGCCTTTTCTTGGCTAGCTCTCACATCTAAACTAACCCATTATAAAAGTCTGTATGTCACCACGAGGTGGTGACTAACTGGACGATTCTAAGGTACATCCATCTTGGGCGGGAGAATCATGGCATCTCACACACTTCCTTTCTTCCCCGAACTCTGTTCTGTCTACTCCACCCACCTAAGGGCCGTGTCCTATCTTATAGGCCAGGCATTTTCTTTATTAACCAATGAAAGCACATAAATAAAGAAGGACCCTCCTACACTATCTTACGTTAATATCACAGCAAGGTTTTATACCATGCCTTGCAATACCGATTTTCCTAATGAGTAAAATGAGTTGTGTTGATGCAGTCCTAGTCCATGCAGCTAGCAAGGGCATAAAACCAACTTCCAATAAAAATCTATGCTATTAGTGCTCCCACAGTATTTGTGACAGTTATGGTCCATCATCCGCTTCACAAAATGTGGAATCACCTGGAAGATGGCTTGTGGGTTTGCCTGTTGAAGATGTTACCTTGACTATAATAACTGATGTGAGAAGATACATCTTGTGGGTTGATGTGGGATTTCCCTCTGTATACCACTGGTTAATAAAGAAGCTGTTTTCAGCCAGTGACTTAACAGAATATAGCCAGGCTGGAAAAGATATAGAGAGCTAAGCTGAAGACTAGGTGTGCCTGGTTAGAATGAGAGATATCAGGATGTTCAAGTCCTGTGAGACTCCTATTGTTTCCAAACAATATCAGCAAGAATGTCCTAGCACTTTTGCTCTGGCTTCAGTCCTCTTAGCAACTCTTATATTCTTAAAGAAGCAGCACAAAAAAAGAAATCAATAAGCCACAGAGACATTTTAATAACATCCTTCTAAGAAAGGAACTTGGGTCCTTAGGTTACTTCCCCCTGAGGGAGACTGCTTTAATGGTAATAATGGCTTGAGCCAAGAAGATTTCGTTTTAATTTGCACTATTTTTTTTTTCAATCAGTTTTGCCAATAGCTACCATCCTGACTTGTCCATCTTTAAGTAAAGTAACCTGTCCATGTGTAGGTTTTAAAGGGGAGATTTCATTTATTTTATGATTTGCAATAAAAATGGGCAGATGATTTGGGTGTTGTAACTTACTTGTGTGTATATGTATATCAGCTTTTGTGCTTTGATATTGAAAATAAGAGTAAAATAGGAAATTCTGAGTTGTGAATATGGTTCATCTTAATAAACATTCAGAAGAACTAACCCTAAATCTTTAACACAATTTTAACTACAAATGGATTAAGCTATTGTTCAATCTTACAGCAAGTACTGTAGAGCTGAAAAGATACAGAGGTAGACTTATGTGTGTAGACATGAAAGGACATGTGTGGACTGTGATTGAGAGACCAATGGTATGATATCACGATACACACCTATGTCCTGTGTACACAATAAAACACAAGCCTGATGTTCACAGTTGTGTCTAGGGATTACGCTTTCATTTTCTGTATGATGTATTTCCTCTCTCTCTCTCTCCCTCTCTCTCTCTCTCTCTCTCTCTCCAAATTACTTGCTGGTATTTATTGGTCAGGAAAAAAGTAAATCAAGAGAAAAATAAGTATAAGTAAACTTCCTGTAGGTCTATGTGCTTCTCACTCAGTGTTGTCACAGAAGCTAAGCATTAGGCTCAACTTGGCAGTGTGCCATTTAGTGTCTTATTCATGGGACTAATTGTGTTTTAAAATTTTATGTAAAGTATCTGACACATGTGTCACTTGTGATAATCGACAAGGAAAATGATGGTTGATGTTGGGAATGATCTTACCTTTTAAACCCGTGTTGAGTGTATTCCTTCAAAGATGAGTCAAGCTAGGAAGCTTGATTGATAACATCCTACGTGTATTGAAGCTTTCGACAATCCCCAATCATGCAGGACCTGTGACTCAAACCAGTGCAGTCTTCATTTTATTGATGGACGCAAATCAAAGAGTACAATTGCTATGAAAAACCTATATGGCCGCTGGGAATGAGATGGTAATCAAACAACCACTTCACACAGCATTTCAAGGTCAATTAATACACACAGCTCTGTTCCAGGTACAGCCCTGGGCACTGCACATCAGAAACCATTGTCCTAGACATGAGTCCTGAGAACCTAACCTGCCTCTAACAGAGAGCCTATGTGAGCCTGGCCTTTGCATTTCCCACTTTCTCTATGTTTCTATTGCCTTTTTAGGCTTCCTTTTGTCTACGTTTTCTTCGACTGAGTGAATCTACTTCACACCACAAATAACCGGTATGAACTGCCTTCATAGCTGACGGCCGTATCTCTAGCTTCTATGAGGCTCTGCTCCAGAGCCAACGCTTAATACATGGGAAAACTCCTTAGTGTACGTTTTTTGCTTTTGGCATAAGTGTAAGTAAAATGAGAGAACACAGGATAAAGATCAGATTCTGTTACTGGGGCTAGAGACTTTCCTTGTCTAAAAATCAAAACCAAATCAGCAAAACCAAAACCAAACAAACAAAAAACACCATGGTCAAGCCCTTCCCTAAAGCTCATTATGTTTTCAAACAGCTTTGCCAACCCTGCAGAGCAGAGAGCCTGCTGGGAAGGCTATACACACAAAGCAGAGCCCACTCAGCCAGGCCCACTCAGAGCTCAAATAATTGGCCCCCTCCCCCTTTCTCATTCCTTTCCTCCCGCTCTTACTGTCTCGGAAGCCTGCCCTATAAATCAGATTTAATTATCTATAAAATTTGGTGTAGAAAAGGATTTACTCATTAAAAATGTTCATCAGCTTGCTACCCACGTTCCAGACTAATAGAAGCGGAAAAGGAACACCATGGAAACACCAGACGGGCTGGAGAGATAAGCAGGCTTTGAAATACCTGAACCTCAATTAAATAGCAAGTTCCTGCTTCTGTATTTGCCTTTTAAAATATCATGTCGGAATAAGTAAATGTCACCAAATAATCAACCTGCTTCCCCCTCCTTTATGTTTTGGTTACTTGCTTCAACAGGTTTTAAGAGATTTTTTTTTCCTCTAAGTTTACCTCCTTTGCCTATGTGTTAACCCAAGATATTTCGTATTTCCTCAGTTCTCTTTCTCTCTCTCTTTCTCTTGTGTGTGTGTGTGTGTGTGTGTACATGTCTGCCAAATGTCATAATCCTCTCTATAGCCAAACACAACGACTCACGTTTAGTCATACAGCAAAGAGCAGTTAATTAATGAGTGCCAAGGGAGGCACGGGGGAAACATTGGAAAAGAACGCAGCCAGTGGAAGAGCAGAGGGGAATGTCTGAAGTGAGGCCAAGATAAATCTCCAGTCCTAGGAGAAAGCTCTGGGAGAGACGAAGGAACCGCTAGCAGCTAGCTGAGATGGCTTTGCGGGTGGTGGGGGAGGAGTATTTGTTCTTACTATTTGTGCAAGTGATAGAAGCCAGAAGTGCAGAAACTTGGAGAGAATGATGGAGCCTATAAATGATGCGAAGCTCCTAAGATCTAAAATCCCCTATCAATCTCTATGAAAGGCTTCTATGGGAAGAGTCAAAAATCTAAAACTTTCGTTTTCAGGCACATGAGGGGATTCTTGTCATGACTTCTGAAATCCTCGCTGTGATCTTCTCTGTGACAGAGAGAAACTGCTCACAGAGGTGGGAGGGACAAGACACACATGGTAATAGCCAGGAAACCTGCCTGAGGAGCCAGCTCTCCTCGTCTGTCCCCCTCTGCCTTCCAGACACAACATCTTTCCTGACAGTGTCCATCTCTTGGGCTTCGTCCCATCTCACAGGCCAGCCTTGGGAGCTGGGGCTTTCCTTTTTAAGAAGTGTCTGAAGAGAAAGGTAGACAATAAATAACCAAAGAGGACTGGTAGGCAGGGTTCTGTCATATTTCCATCATATTAGTGGGAAGGCCCATTTATCTCAATTTTAAGACAAGAAACTGTCTCATTGACTTTGTACATTCCATTTTTCCTACTTGTCCCTAAGGGATCAGTTCTTTTGTTGTTTGTCCCTATATTTCTTGCTGAGCCTTCCATTCAATCCCTTTAATCTCATGAGCTCACCAAAGCTCACCCAGTTAAAGGCCTGGGATCTTTTAATTAGGTTTCGATAAACAAGAACTCTAGTTAATCCTCATCCATAGGAGGGCTCCACCTTCTCAGCTCCTGGAAAGTCTCTGAAGACTCTTGTCCTTGATCACACAGCTATGAAGGACTGTAGAGCCGTGCCATCCCGACCAAGTAAGAGAGTTGATCCTGACCCAGCATTTGCCTCAGGAGACAGAAGGAGGATCAAGAAGCAAATGATGAATCCGACTTTGTGATGCCCTTGTCACTCTGAACCATCGCCTTCTTAATGTAGTGCAACCACTCCCACTTATGGCTCGACTAGACCTGGTGACTCCTTGACAAAGATCTTGCCTCACTTTGCATTATCAACAGCTAAGGCCATGCCTGCCACGTGGAGGGGTTACAGTAATCAAACATGAACTAATGAACAGACAATCTTTTGGTGTTCAAGCTACGGTGCCATCTGACTCAGACACAAAAGCTATCACTTTTCAACCCTCATCATTTTGCCTTTGGGTTCACCCAATTGCTCAGAGTGCGAGTAGCAGGAGTGACGGTCCTAGTAGCTTCCAAGAAGAGCGTTTTATCCATCCTTTGCTGTTCCTGTTCTGTCATTATCATTACTCCCGTCCCAAATGGCTAGAATAGCACACCTACTCAAATCCCCGTACAGTCAGTAAAAGAGACTCTGGGGCTCACTGAAATGAATGCACACTGAACCGGAAACTCTGTACCACTCACCTTGTCCCATAGCAGGAACTCAGAGCACAAATCAGAGAGAAGAGAGGCATGGAAGTGAAGAGCCAGAGAATGGGAAAACCTTGCTATTTCATCAAACACTATTTAACATTTACTTCCTTAGACCAGGAATTGAGCTCTTTCCTATGAAACAATGATGAGCAAAGCTCATTAGTAGTTTTCTAAGAGTTAAAAGTCTGGTGGGGGCAGTTAAGCATGAACATGGTCGTCCCACTGACTTCCATGCTCTGATAATCATACCTTGTAAGTGGTTGTTAGGACCCCAGGCTGTGCTACTGTTGACTGTAACCGATAATGGGTGAATAACCCCGAGCCTGAGCTATGAGCTTGATCATAAGCTTTGCACCGTTGAACACTATGATCATTCTTCCATGCCAGTAGGCTTGCTACCACCATCTGAGCGAACACCAAATGGACTCCTTAGGCAATGGGAGCAGCCAGTGAAATCCGACATGTGGCCAGTCAGAAACAGTAGATGGCCACCACTGACACTCTTTATTATGCAAAAAGGATGGCTAAGATTCACAGATAAATAAGACTGGTGCCTCCACTGAAAGACCCACAAATCTTCCCTTTTCTCAAACAGTCTCCTCAAAGCAGACATAAAGTTCTTTATGTCCCTATGAGACAGGCACTCGGCGGATTATGTCATCCCGTGCCTGGAAGAAAAGGAAATACATGAGCAGATCTTGCCCACTGCCATGAATCACCTGATTAGTTAATCCATTGCCTTCTCCCTGCTGACCACTTGTCACATCCCAACCACCACCACCCCCTCTGCCCTGCTGTCACAACCCAACCCATGCTCACATCATCTTGGTTCACATAGCCAGAAGTCCAAGCCCAGAGAGCAGAATGCTTGATCCTTTATGGAGAAAACACTTGTGTTTATCTCAGGAGGTCTCCAGCAAGAAGCCCTGCTTTTGCTACTGTGACCTACAAAGGAAGTTTCGCCATATCACAACTTTGTGAGCTGTACTGTGAAAGCAGTAGCTCCTCCCACCCCATTCAAATCTCAACTCCAATACGAAGCTTTCTAAAGTGTTTGCTGTGGGTACAAGATCCCCATTAAGACGTTCGACAGTGTAGCCCAGGCCACTCTTCTCTCAGAGGCAGCTCCATGAGATGACATCCACGTATCAGTAATGAGCAGACATCTGCATACACACTGGGCTTGAAACATAAAGCACTGGAGGACTTCAGAGCTGTCAATCACTGGAGTTGTCCTGGCCTTGTGTTTATTCAGAAGTAATTTTCAAGACTGCAGGAAGTGTTGTTACTAACTGATGAGCAAGTCTGAACACCAAAAATGAAGAATGATTGATGCCTATTTAAGTAAGCCGAGAAAGTCTTCATCCACTAGAGGCAGCCAGCACTCAGGATGTTGATAAGGCCTTGACATGGTGGGTGAGTGATGAGCGGTGTGCAGTATCTACTGAAAAACAAAAACCTACAGCGTTGAGGAAGAGTCCTTTGGACACGGATCCTGCAGCTCCACATAGCAGCTAGTGGTCCTGATATCTTGACTTGATCCACAACCAAAGCTCCTGTAGGATCACTTTTACTTTTCTGATGGGACAAACATAAAAGCAGAGACTTACTAATTGGTTACAAACTCCTCATTGATTTGCTAATTGGTAGGTAATTTTGAAATTTTCTAGTCTGAATGCTTAATTCAGTGTATTTTCCATCCTGTCATGTTTTGGTATGAATAGGTAGAGTAAAGGATGGAAATAAATATTGCACATTAGAAACATTGAAACCATGAGACCTAATTTGGGGACTCATGCCATGAAGTCAGCAGACATACAGAATCCCCCCTAGTATTCTTCCCTGTACCTTGAATATAATAGAATGTTACTCTACTACAGATCTTTGCTGTTTGGAAAGGACAAAATTCCCTTTTGATCATGAATCTATGTATTGGCTGGCTCACAAGTTAAAGTAACTCTAAATTATTGCTCTACTGTAACTCCAGATCAAAGCTGTCACACACACTTACAGACAGCAGCTGAAGTGCATGTCCATTCAGTGATGCCCAGTGGGACATGTCCTGTGTAAGACATAATATTGGTACCTGGTGAATGAACTCAAATTCTCTCTCCATCCAGAGCTATTGAATGTAAAATACAGATTTCAACAAGTGCCAGGTAGGATAAGAGCCTATTTTTATGAAAGAGAATGATGGGCTTCTGCAATGAATGGCTTTCTGCAGGTATCGTGTTCAGGATGAAACATGAAGATAAAATAGGGAAAGACCAAGTAACGGGCAAAGGTGTCCTGGAAAGGGGGGATTGTAAGCAATCTAGGCAAACAAGAGCATATGCTACATCTGTGGCAGATTGAGAAGCAGTAACCATGGGCTAATATGACCTGTTCTTAGGCAATGGAAATGATTGCAATTCATAAATACATTCTTTGTCTTAAAAGATTCTGTCCCCTAGCTTGATTATCCTTTAGGATTTATTGCAAGTTTCTCCCTTAACTCTGAGCTCTCAATCCCGTACTTACTCACTGACATCTTTGGACTCCCTTCTCTGGCTTCATCCTCAATACTTGAGACTTTTTCTATCATTTTCAGCAGCACTGAGAATAAGACAGATAATCTGTTGGAATATTGACTTGTGGCTTGTCCCTGTGATTGTGCTGTAGCTTGACATATTGAGAAGCCTTTCGGATCTCCCCTACACAGGAAGGAACAGACAGCCTCAAACAAGTCTCTTTTCTACCTGCTTGCAATGAATAACTTCCTTCTGTTTGAGAAGCCCCGTGGAGGTCTGCTGTTATGCAAAATGTTGTCCCATCAAGAGAAAGGATTTGAGATGGAGCCTGTGAGCTGTCTTGCTGACAGATGATTAGCGTGTCTTTGTCATTTTTCTACTCAGGAGTCTAAAAATGTCTGTAATCATCAGTCAAACCTGGATTTCAAGGGCGGGGATGGATCTTGGTTGGCAGAGTGCTGGCCTAGCATACACAAGGCTCTAAATTTGACTTCCTAGTAACACGCAAAGGGTCTTGAGATACATGCTTCTAGGAGTCAAGAGATGGAATTTGAGAGGATCCAGAATTTAAAAAATCATCCTCAGCTATATGGAAAGGCCAGCTTTGACTACATGAGACCGTTTCTCACAAACAAAATCCTGTACAGATTAAAATCTATAAGGGCCCTTCCATCTTCTTCTTAACCAGCCCCACTACTTCCAATTCCTTGCCCAGTATTAAGCCCTGGTCTACCAACTTTCCCTGTCTTGTAATTCATCTCAAATCTCTTTCACCCATGTTTTTCTCAAGTCCTGTTCTCTACTTCAACCTCATTTTAATAATTCGTTTTCCTGTTATCCTATAGAACTTCCTGCCTCCACTGTGTGTATGGCTATTAATTATATCCGCTTGAGTACAAAACAATCACAGAACAAAGTGTGGGCTTTGTCTCCTTGGCCATGTGGTAGAATACTTGATTACTGAGGTAAAGTCTCTCACTTCCTGAACTGCATCTAATTTCCACTGCAAAGCTAAATGTGTGGCAAGCACTCAAACCATTAAATTTACAAGATAATAAATATATAAATAAATTTTGAAATCAGTTTATATATTGTAAGGCATGTAAAGGACATTTCAGCCTGCCTTACTCCTCGTCATCTCTCCAGGCTCAGTTTATACATGCTGCTTTTCTCTTCTTGACTCTAAGTTCAGCTTTACCTTCCTGTGTGCTATGAAAGCACTCAGTACTGCTCATAACACAACATTTTATACAAGAGCCTGTCCTTGGTCTCTTTCTCCGTGCTAAAGCCTCCTTAAAGAGTGGTATCTCGTTTGATTCAGTTATCACTGAGTCCAATGCCCAGCTGTCCCATTGCAGTCATTGCAGAAAACATCTATTGAATAAATCACTGAAAATTTTGCTGATTTTAATACACAAATTATGCAATTATTGAAATAGAAGATCTGCACATCCATATTTACTAAATAGACCCATATTTCTCAACGCATCTGTTTACCCACTTATGCTAAGGCTAAATAGTATGGTTTGAATGTTCTTCAGGGATGGTAATAGTTTCACGCAATGACAAGCGGTAAGCTGTATGCCTGAAAGCAGTCGTCATCTGCACAGCATGTCAATATGTGAACTTGTAGTTTTGCAATAGATAACAGCGGATCAGAGAACCTCACCAGACACTCATCTTGGGCTCATGGTTAAAACTGGTTGTAAACTTGTCAAGATCTATGATGTAGGAGGGTTCTTCTCTATTTTATGTGCTTTCATTGGTTAATAAAGAAAATGCCTGGCCTATAAGATAAGATACAGCCCTTAGGTAGGCAGGGTAAACAGAACAGAATTTGGGGAAGAAAGGAAGTGGGAGAGATGCCATGATTCTCCCGCCCAAGATGGACGTACCTTAGAATTGTCTGGTAAGTCACCACCTCGTGGTGACACACAGATTATTAGGAATGGGTTAGTTTATGATGTGAGGGTTAGCCAAGAAAAGGCTAATGATAATGGGCCAGGCAGAATTTAAATGAATACAGTTCTCATGTGGTTATTTCGGGCATAAGCAAG
>JAQHUG010000019.1:5636116-5665335 GCA_028555095.1 Dicrostonyx torquatus | reverse complement strand
TCCCGCCCGAGATGGACATACCTTAGAATCGTCCGGTAAGTCACCACCTCGTGGTGACACACAGATTATTAGGAATGGGTTAGTTTATGATGTGAGGGTTAGCCAAGAAAAGGCTAATGATAATGGGCCAGGCAGAATTTAAATGAATACAGTTCTCATGTGGTTATTTCGGGCATAAGCAAGCGGCCACGGCTGAGAGCCCGGCAGGAAGGAACTAAAGAGCCCCACATTTCTCTCAGGTGCTGGGAACACAGCACCCCCTCCTTTTTACAACAGATCTAGAATCATCTGGAAAACAAGCAAACAAACATAAAGGCCCTGGGCATATCTATGAGAGATCACCCATGGGCATGCCTATGAGGGGATATCTAGATGGGATTAATTTAGGTTGGAAGGTCCACCCTAACTCCCAGACAAATAAAAAGGGAAACAGGAGCTGAGCTTTCATAGCCTTTTGCTACTTGACTATAGATAAAAGCTCTGGGGTTCTCTCGGATGGGGTAACTGAGCTAGGAAGACCTGTGCAGATTCTGGAAGCCTACAGTCAAGATAGCCAAGGGTATTATGAGCTGTGGTCCTTTTTCTTTGAGCCAGGCTGATCTAAATTCCACATTCTCAAAGTGTGTGTACCAAACATAGCGTAAAGTGCTTGAAGTGATTTACATTCCTGAAAGCCTGCCTGCCTTTAACTCTCAAGTTAACTTCCTTCTTCATGCCTGGACCATGGGTGGCAGTCATTATTGTAAACCACTCAGCAGTTTCTAGGTGTCTATCAAGATTGGATAGCATCTGCAGATTCATAATTTCCACCTTGAGGTTTTGAGAATAGTTTGAGATTTTAGCAGACTATCAGTTCACCCATGTTGTCCTGCATTGGGTAAGTATTTAAGAAGCAACTACTTACTATGTAGTACGTGATTTGAAGTTAAGAGTGGGTGAAAAGAATCCCTTACATTTTTCTTAGGTTTTCCACTGCAAAACAGAGGAATAAACGCAGGTCTTCAGTTTCTCTTGGTTTACCAGCATTGCCATAGATAGTTTCAGAGTTCCCCATTATCTGTGGCCATGAAGTCAAGTTCCTGTGACAAATTAAGATAGTCTAACTTGCTTTCCATACCATCCATGCAATTGAACTATTTTTTCTGTTATTTTACTATTAGGTTTTTTCTTTGGTTGGTTGGTTTTGGTTTTTTGTTTTGTTTTGTTTTTTTTTTTTTCAAGACAGGGTTTCTCTGTAGCTTTGGAGCCTGTCTTGGAACTAGCTCTTTATCTGCCTAAAAAGGTGATTAAATCACAAAGGGTATGGAGCAAAAGCAGTGCGCTCCCAGTGACTTTGAGTCTGTAGGATTTTCTTTCAGCTTTCCTTCCAGGACTCATTCTGAAACTTCAGACTATAACTAATACATCAACAGGGGTTCAGTTGACTGATGGAGGTTTTGGGGTATGTGAACCATAAAAATTAAAAATGAAAAGAATTGTATTTCCACCTGACATGATTAAATGCCCAATCCTGAATTTTTTACGTTTCCACATTAAAATGAAAGTTATGTATCTCATGGCTGCCAGTGAAGGGTCATCGAAAAGAAAAGGGATGCTGAGAAGTTCTCATAATGACGTTGAAAAATGACAGAATTTTGGGATTTGGAAAACATGTAACCCATAGATGAAACACCAGAAAGACCACCAGCTCCTTTTCCATGGCCCAGCACCGTCAAAGGCAGATCAGGGGGGCTGCACCTTGTGGGAGGAACAGGGTGTGGTCATTATGATAGCACTGCCCCATTTGTACCCATGAGATGTGACAATCATGATCGTCCACACTCTGGAATTGTCGTATCTAGCATGTTGAGGAGAGAGTGGTATGTGTTTTGTTTTGTTTTTTGACTATGATATACACCATATTCTCAGCAATTCCTTGACTAAAATTGATGGACAGAAGCAAGCCTTCATTGTAAATATTGTTCTACGCAAATGACTGCTGCTACTGGTCATTCTTTTTCTCTTCCTTTTTCTTCTGAAAAATAACATTATTCTTGCACATGAATATTTAAAGTTGTATTTTTAACACTGCTTCTGGGAGTCTTAAAATGTCGCAAATATGACTGTCCTCCTATGAGCCCCAGAGAGTATCGGGTAGCTTATGGCAGGGGGTGAGGAATCTCCAGTCTTGACACACTCTCTTCAACTTGAGGGGCTCTATATGATATCACTGATGTGTAAATTTAGAGTGTGATATGAATGACGTTTTTCTTTGGGAGAGAGGGATGGATTTTGAAACCCTTTAAAAGTATAAGCCAGTGACTGAACAAACAAGAAGTCATGGTATAATCACATGATTTTTATCTATTTCTGTTTGAGAAAAATATTGGATTTCAATGACATATATCTTGGGATACATCATTGTATCCAAAGTTTGTTTGTTTGGCCTTCATTTATGCAAGTTAGTGTCATGAAGATTGCTTCTTTCGTGGGTCAGGCTCTAAATGATACTGCAGGATAAATATTAAGAAAATGCAAATTTACTTGTCAAAATAGTTTAATATTGCTCTGTACTGTTCTCCATGAAGGTCCGGTGAAACTTGGCATCACTGTCAAATGCTGTTTTCTCACATTGGAAGCAGAGCCCACACTGAAGTAAAACATATACCCATTCTGACAGGAATCTGAAATATAGAGTGTTTACATAAGATGAATATTTGCTCATTTTTAAAGGCAGCTTGAAATGCAATAAAACTAGAAGACTACACTATTAATCATTCGAATTCTCTTTTCTATTTATTGTTTTAATTGATAAGACACGACGGCCTGTATGAATCCTGTATGATTAGATGCTCTGATGTACATGTGCATTGCACATGAAGTAAATCCAGTTAATTAACTCAGACATCAGCTCACATGGTTTTAGTTTCTGTGGAAAGAACATACCTTCTCCTCTCTGCATTTGTCTTCAGTAATACAGTGTGTTATAAACTACAATCACCATATTGTACATTATCTACATTCTCTCGTGTGTTTTCATATCCTCCCAGTGCCCACTGTGAGCCATTGCTGTGCGGAAATTTAGATGTGTAATTCCCATTAACAATGTGACAGAAACAGCAAACTGTGTAACTAATTTCCCACATTGTATGGTGTCTTCTGCTTACACTACATTGAACATATTCCCACATGAGTCTGACAGGAAGGAAATGGCATACCACCTCTTTGAAAAGCAGAGAGAATCCAGCAAGTCCTGCAATTGTTCTGGGTACCAGAAACAGTCCAGCCTTGGATGTTATGTGTGCTCTCTGTGCTGGAGCCATTATCTCTTTGCACACAAGGGATACTTACATCTAATTAGCATTCGGAAACTGATGAACTCTCAATATGGTCAGCACAAGGCAAGGAAATACATCTTGATGCAGTCTATTAGGTCATTTATTTAATAAATTAAAATACTTGAGAAAGAAAAAAAATCAGCCTGGCTTTTTCTCCAATCTGTTCCCTTTTGGCGAACGACTGGATTGCAGTACAAATTCTAAGAGAGTGGAAGCAACACTACATTAAAAGCTCCGTAATCAAAACAGAGAGCATAAAAACACTTGAGCATTGGCTAATGGACAGTTTATCATCCAAACAGATGCATTCATTAAGGGAAAAATTACCTTCAAATATCAGTAAAATAAATTGGGTCTCCTCTGATTTCTTATTTTTGCAGCAAGTGTTCAGAACTACAGAAACAAGCATATAAAAGATGTTCGTTGTGGAGGCAGGGCAGTTTGGGCATTTTAGTTTATTGGGCGAAGCTGTTTGAACTGCTTGAAGATGGTAAATCAAGCAAATATGGAACATTCCAGCTGATAATGTCTTTCTGGGCCAATTACTTCTCTTCTATATTTCAAACACAGAGACTGTTTTGTTACTCCATGGCTATTGCTATTATTAATGCTACGGATAGTGCTAATAAGAAATCATTTTCTGCTTTGCCTTAGCAATGTGGACTCGGATCACTCACTGCAGTGTCCCCTCCGCGGCAGGGATGCATCCCTCTTCAGCACAGAACTGGAAGACTGGCCTCCTGCACTGCGAACTCACAGTCAGATGGCAGAGGGAAGAGCTCTGTGCAGCTGGTGGCCTGGGATGAGAGTGCTCCCATTTTGCTGCATCGGTCTGAAATTAATGCAGAGAAGCAGGGCCCCTGGGTGCCCCAAGGCTGCAATCCAGCTGCTGAATGCTATCAAGAGCTTTCATAAATAAACAAACTAAGCAGCAGCTCACTGGGATGCGGCCCTCAGGCACGTGGAAAGTGTTGCCTGTGAGGGAGCCAGCAGAGAGATTCTCTAGACTCCCTAGTGCTGTGTCAGTACATAACACTTAGGGTGGCTGTTTCCAAAGCACCTAGGGTGTGATGAGGACTCGCAACTGCTCTTGCGTTTTTCTCTGACCCTCACAGCAATCCTGTCTATAGATATCATTGTCACTGAGAGGAAAGGAAACGGAGGTTCCATGTGAGCCTGCAAAGCCTTTTGTGTGAAGATCTTCCCTGGTGTCCTTGACCTTGACCATCATAAACATCATCTAAACACTGATTCCAAGCTAAAAGGTACTTGGGTCCTTTTATTTTGCATAGGATGAAATGAAGGAAACACCAACTAAAGTAAGCCCTGCCAATCGAAGTCTAATCAAGCAAGTTACTATTTGACTATTTCACCTGTGGTCTCAGTGTGTGGAGCCAGGCCACCTCTATGCAAAGAGAGAGGTCATGGAGTGTGACAGGCAAAGACTCTGATGTTGGTCTGTCCTGAGGGCATGGCCGGCTGTGTCATCTTTAGGAAACTAACAAAGTTTTCTGATTCTTGTCTTTTTATTTGTGAAACGCTAGCAATAGTAACAAATTGGACAGAAGTCAAACTTCACTGAGCTCATAACATGTACAAAGCACTTTTCGAAGTCTTTAACAATACCTCAACTCACTTAATCCCCAGAGTGATGGTTATCATTAATTTGTAATGGTAAAACTAGGTTATAGAGAGGTTGTAGGATTTGCCCAGGGAGAAATAGCAGCAAGTTGCAACTCATGTATTCAGACCCCAAAGTCTATGGTTGTACTGTTACTGTCTTCTTCTTACCTGTCTCTCTTGGTTGCTTTTAAGATCAGGGAGGACAAATGTTATCACACACACATACATACACCACACATACACACACATACCACACAAACATATACATACATACATGTACCCCATATATATGTTTGTCAAATATACTATATGACACTATGTAAATATATTTGGAGGCCATCTGGTTTATGGAGGACACATGTTGCATGGTGTTAAATGTCAGTATAGCATACATAATGAGAGTAAGTACATTGTTCAGTAAATGCTGACTTTCTGAGGTTAAGTATACTCCACAAACATGGCATATTCTTAAAGACAGGGTAAGCACCATGGAAGAAATCTTCAATCATACTGTATACATATATGAGATAGAATGGTGTGGTCTTAGAGGAGAAGGCAGGGCCTTAGCCATCATCTTAGCCTCGAAAACAATACTTTGCATGTAGAAACTATCCCATCAAGCTGATTCAAATTGTTGTTTTAACTGGGAAATGTAACCTTAACCATTGTGTTTCGATTGCAGGCATCTCTTCATTTAATTAGGCACTAAACCCTAGCCAGGACTGTGAGGGTGCTGTAGTATGATTCTCTGGACTCCTGTACCTGAGAATCAGGTACTGAAGAATCAGTAGTCTGTTGGTTATAGAGATATAGATGACGCAGACATCACACCCCTAAGTAATAGCTCTGTAGTATGTGCTACAGTGTAGGAAAGTTAGACAGGAGTGGGTGGCTTACTTCTTCTATTGCTAGCACTTCAAGAGGAAGATTTTAGGAACTATCACAAAGGATGACTAGGAAGTACCCAGTTAGGCAAGGTGGGCTCTATGTGGAACATCCACTTAGAGTAAGTGCTGCTCAAAATGTCAAAAAGATTTAGACAGTGGGAGGCTGCATTTAGGGCACTTTCAACTATATATATATGCATTGCTAAAGTAGGTGTATGCTAATTGTGCAAGCCACTATAAAATTCAAGAACTGAG
This sequence comes from Dicrostonyx torquatus, assembly GCA_028555095.1. Taxonomy (NCBI): domain Eukaryota; kingdom Metazoa; phylum Chordata; class Mammalia; order Rodentia; family Cricetidae; genus Dicrostonyx; species Dicrostonyx torquatus. The sequence continues at coordinate 5,659,253 of JAQHUG010000019.1, read as the reverse complement.
GCTAGGAAAGTAATCCGTGTTTAGGTTTAGAAAAATGTATGTGCTGTTTATACTTCAACTGTACGCCTTAGGAAAACACTGATTGTTCTAATAAGGAGATTCATATGGTAAGGTTTATGTTTTGTTTCAACATTTATTCAGTGTGTATATGTGTGTGCATGTGTGTGTGTGTATTGGTGTGTGCATATATATGTATATGTATATTGGGGTGTGTATATGTGTGTACGTACACATGTGTGAGTATAGAGACTGCGGAGGGAAACATGATGTTTCTATGCTGAAAATATTGAAGATTCCTTGACCCCAAAGTCTGCGTGTGGAGGTCAGAGGACAACTTGTGGGATTCAGCTCCATCCTTCCAACAATTTGGGTGTGCCTCTAGCCACCAAGCCACCTTATGACCAAGGATCTATGTTTTATCAAAATAATTGGCAAGAGAATCAACTAAAGAAGCTATCAAGAAAACCAAAAACAGACAGACCTGCACCCAAGCCAGACATGAACAGGAGTGCCAGGCCATCACTGAATATGGGAGCAGAAGACATAGAGCTGCTCATGCCGAGACTTAGTAGCAACGACCCAGTTCAAGACCGCATGAAGATGCAAACACTGAAGCCTACAGCAACAAGTGGCTTGAACTACGATCACATAGCTGTAGGAGGAAGAAATGAGTCTCTTAAAATTAATTTACTTATTTTTTTTAAATTCCACGTGCATTGGTGTTTTGCCTGCCTGTATGTCTCTATGCGACAGTTGTGAGCTGCGTGTGGTTGCTGGGAACTGAACTCAGGACCTCTGGAACAGCAATCAGTGCTCTTAACCACTGAGCAGTCTCTCCAGCCCAATCAAGATCAACCTTGAATGTTTTCAGCATGGAAATGTGAGTGCCCATGAACACATGTAGAACCCTAACTGAGCCATCTCCAAGGCAGTTCTTGTCTTCACAGCAAAGATCATTTCATGTCTTCGGGCTTCTCCTGGCCCACAGGATGTCTACACCACAAGAGATATGGTATAAGATATATGTCCTCTGGGTAAGAAGCCTGATGAAAGGTGTGGGCTGTGTGGGCTTCATATGCCCACATGATTACAAATAGGGTTTTTTCTTAATGCTAAAAATTTAAAATAGAAATATTAACATGTAAATACAAAATTTGGGAATATTGCAATAGAACCAGAAAGAAGTCCTTCTCTTGTAGAGAACGTAGAAGAAGGTTGTCTGTGGTCAAGGCCTAGTCAGACTTCCTGGGATTCCTACTTTGTGCCACCACCATTTCTTATGAATCCCATGCTTCTGCCTCCTACAGTCACCTCCATACGTACACTGGTGACCAAATGTTCATCAGCAAGTCTCAATTTTCATGAGCTGAAGTGGGCATTGTGCAGCTGAATTTCCCACCAGCCCATCAGAACCAGAGTATGGGTAGCCAAACCCTTTATCTGCTCTCTAGCAGCTGGGCATCCTCCACTGTCCCCTGCTTTCATCCACAGTACACCGTTAATGCAGAATGTCATTATCTGGACTCCAAGCCTCCATTTCGGAGGAATGATTCAAACCGCAGCGCACAAGTGTCAAATTCCCCAAGTAATTCTGCAAATTCAGAAGATCATTGCCCACTCAGCTGTGTGTGTCTTATGGACTGGCTTTAAAGACTTGCTACCGTGGTCACTAAGACCAAAGCTACTGTTGACTTCCCACTCTATAGCTACTACTTCTACTATTACTACTACTACTACTATCTCTCTCTCTCTCTCTCTCTCTCTCTCTCTCTCTCTCTCTCTCTCTCTCTCTCTCTCTCTCTCCTTTCCATAAAGCAGGGAGCGTGTCTGAAAAAGTTTGGGGCTCATTGCTTGCTGTGGGCAGCAGCTTCTGTCCTTTTCACCTTATAGCTCACTTCCCTAAAATCTTGCAGCATATTGTTCTGCAAGAACACCAGGGTGGAAGGGATTTCCTTGTGTGTGCCCAGAACTCACCTGTATGTGGGACAAACAAACAAACACACAAAATCGGAGTGTGTAGAATATTCTGTGCTCCTAGCCTTTGGTGGAGAGTGTGTATAGGTGAACAATAGCAGCTCATCCCCAACACAAAACGATTCTGTTTGTTCCCGATTTCTCCACAGCCCTCTGGAGGGGAAGAAGATTCAAAGCATCGGGAATAATTATAGTCCAAGCCCTTGGTTTGAAGCGTGCACTGTCAGCCCATATTTGGTTTGTTTTAGGGAAATTCGTTCTTTAAAACAAGTAGGGAGTTTCCACTGAGCAAGGCTTTTGTTTCCGTTCCTTATAACTAAAGTCCATTTGTAAACTTGAAGGTTTTCTGAAGTGGGCGAGTGAACTCACATTTTAGCAATAGCGACATTGCATAACATGAAGTGCTTTGATTTTTCCCATCTAAGTTGAAAAAGTTGTCACAAAACACCAGCAGATTCAAAACAGCTCTCGAAATGACTTTTGTTAAAGGCAGATTCCTGAGCTATTCATCTGTATTAAAATGCATTTTGCCTTGAATCATATGTCATGTTGCCAGCAAAGACTTGTTTCCATGCCAACTCGTTTGCAACACAGGGGGAAAAAAGAATCAAAGCTGGTAACATCTGGAAGATGTCAGTACTGATATCAGCCACTTACAATGAAAAACACGGGACCATGAGTGTCTGCCAAAGACACCCTATATGTGGGGGTAAAATTTTACGACATAATTGCCTAACAATGCACGGCACTTCATTAGAAGGGAGGGGTTGTTGTCTTGATCTAAACCCTATTCCAGAAAAGGCTTGCAGAAAGAAAGAATTAATATGCTTCTTACGCAGTGTTATTCCTGGAGAAACTAGCACATGGGCCTCTTAACAAGCCACTCAATTTCCTGCACAGACATCAAAGCGAGACAGAAGCCTATCCGTTCACTCTCTGCACACTCCCTTTCACCTGTGGTCCCGCAAAGCTGCACTTTAAATGAAGGTGCTGTAGCTGAGATCAGTGAGACCCAGCATTTCAAACAACGGATGCCATGACCACCAGTTCCAAAATACTCCTCTTTCCACATATTTCTGGCTTTTTTGACATGTGTATATGTGTGAAAACATGTGTGTGCGCGTATATGTTTGTGTACATATGTATATGTGTATGTATATATAATTAGTTTGTTTCTTTCTTAAGTTATAAAGAATGATGCAGGCCAGGTGGCTTCTTAGAAATAGCGTCCTATAGGCAATGAGCCTAAAGCTACAAACTTTCAAGTGCTGGGAATGCTGTCAGAACAGCTCAAGTCAAACACAGTAACAAGGACCCACTGAGTACTCTTGACTGAAGAGCATGAGTATCTCATGTCCCAACAAAACATAAGTGTTTACTAAGCTTTAACAACACGTAAGCATCCAAGAGGTCATGGGAACAGTAACGATCTGTGGTCCTTACCCCTGCCTACTCAAGCAGGAGTTCGGTCTTCTCTTGGGGTCCTGGTATATCCCAGTATTCCTGTCTGTTGAAGATGGCTCACCTACATACACATGAGGACTCTACTTAGAGGCACTGTCAGCAGACCTTCTTCTGCTACATCCTAACTCTATAGTAGGAGCAGTCTCCTGCAAGACAACAGTCTGCAACCAAGTGTTTCTGCCTCCTCCACAATGTCAAACTTTCACTGTGTCAAAGGTGTACTGGTGTCTCCAATAAGGTAGGAAGGCCTTGGTCAATATCTCCTAGCGCTAATCAGAATATTTGATGGCAGGGTTCAAAAATTTTAAACTCAAAATTGCTTTCAGTGTGAATTTCCCATGATTCTGTTGAGACCTGGGTCAGTTCCAAGCAAGATAAAACTCCCAGTGACAATCACAATACAATTTTTTCACCCTGACCCCGACCGTCTGTCATAGTTTAGATTGCCCTGCTGAGTCAACCCATCCTTTTGTGGCTTATCTTCATTTTAAGTGTATTCTTTTTCCAAGAAGTTCTTGGAAAGAAATCATCTTATAGGCCCTCCCCAGGCTACCCAGCAAGGTCTTAAAGGACAGCTGAAATGCTAAGCAAGAATCTTATACTGTCATTTGGCATCTCTTGTCTTTCCAAAGAACCAGATCTTCGGAGGCATTTTCAGTCAGGACTTTTTTGTTCCTCCAAGGCCTCATCCCTGTAACTTCATCTTCAGTGCAAGTGGACTGTATTCATGGTTCCCTCTATACCCAATTAACATGAATGTGTTCTCTTGCTGTAAAGCCAGATCAGCTCTCTTGGCATATTGGCTGTCTTGATCTCTGCTTTACAGCTGAAGTCTAGCCAGAACTCTATTTGTTCTAGTTCTTTCTCTATCTCAGATGCTTATCCTCACCTCGGGCTTTGGGGCTGAGGTTGTTCATATTGCCAAATGAGAGACCTGGCTTTCTATCCTGGGACACCCTACAATGTGCTGCTGATTTATTTATTAATATTGTGTGTTTGAGCATACCTGTATGCATGTGTGTGGGCACATGTGCCATGGAATGTATGTGGAATCATTTCTCTCCTAACACCTCTGTATGAGTTCTGGAACTAAAACTCACGTCTGCAGGCATGCGCAGAAAGCATCTTTGCCCACTGATCTATATTGTCAGCCCCATGTTGTTTGTTCTTAACCTCATTGATTTCACACTGGGAAGTAAGTCTTCCGCTTGCACTGCTAGTTAACGTCTGCCTCATTCTTCTCAAATCCTCTCTCCTGTCAGCTGTTCTGCGGCCATGCCTCTGGGCCTGTTTCTACATACAGGCCTTATAGAGAGAGCTCTACAATCTGCTCTGGGAATGTGACCCACCTGCCCCTGAACTCAGACCTCCCCGTCCTGTGGGTCTCCAGGAAGTCTCTGATGCATCCTCACAACTCTCTCTGACTCCTTTGCCCAGCTGCTGCTACGTTTGCTTTCTGCAAGGGCTGAGCCTCATTTTCCTTCTTAGCCTCCGAACCTCGTCTCACTGCTCCCTGAGCTCAGATTACAGGTTCAGAAACTGGGCCCCTCTCATAACACCCTTAGGATTCTCACCTCAGCCAATGAAAAGCTGATGAGTCTTTCAGAGAAGCCAAACTATCACAAACACCCTGAACCATGTTCAATGGGAAAACAGCCTTTTTTCATCCATGTAAGGTTTCCAAAAATAATTGTGCCAACCTTGGGATTAGTAAATTTCATATTAGACTGGTAATTTCAATTTCTTTTGAGAAATCAGAAGTTCTTATAGTTTGCTCAAATTTCTTCAGGGTAAAAATCTGCTAGATTTGAGCAGTGTTCACTAAAAGGGCACAAGTAGCCTAGTGACCGTAACCCTGCATGTTTCCTATGACACAGAGGTTATTTACCATTATCCTGGCACTAATGCCCTTCTCATAGTTCTAATGCATTTCTCTGTATCCCTGTCGAAGTTTAAAAATTGGAAGAGAAATAGAAATCTATTTGAAAAACACAAACACAGGCAATTAGTTTTTTTGGGGGGTGCATTTGTATAACAGTAGAATAGCCTTACATGTTTAATAAGTAGAATGTATAAACACTGAACATTTTAGTACAAGGCCCACATTACCAGTTTATAATCACTTGATTCTACCTCTGTCCTAATTTGCCTTTCTGTTGCTGTGTTAAAACTCTTACCAGAAGCAGTCTGAAAGACAAGAGTTTGTTTTCAGCTTGCGTGTAATAGGGCCATCATGGAGGGAAGCTAGAAAAGTAGGGAGGTTCACCACAGGAACTTAGAGGCAGGAACTGAAGCAGAACCCTAGGGCAGCAGTTCTCAACTTGTGGGCCGCAACCCCTTTGGCAAATCTCCATCTCCAAAAATAGGTACATTACTATTCCTAACAGTAGTAAAACTACAGTTAGGATGTAGTAATGAATATAATTTTGTGGAGAGTTCACCACAACATTAGAACTGTATTATAGGGTTACAGCATGAGGAATATTGAGAACCACTAACCTATTGCTTACCGGCTTAACTTCTAGCTCCAGTCTTATATAACCCAGGATAACCTGGCCAGAGGTGGCATTACCTGCAGTGGACTGGACTCTTCTCCATCAATTAGAAGTCTAGACAATGTGCCACAGTCATGTCCCAGATTAATCTAGTGGAGACAATTCTGCCATTGAGATTCCTTCTTCCCAAGTGGTCTAGTTTGTGACAAGTTGACAAAAACTAACCAGTGCATCCCCTAGCCTGAAGGACAAATGAATTATCTGCAACCAAGGCAGGCTCTACAGACACTTCATCTAGCAACCTACCTATAAGCCGTGATTTGAGGACTGCTCATGTGACCATAGTCATCAAGAACCTCTTGAAAAGCTGGGTCATGCCTCACCGGCACACCTTCCCCAGTAACATGGGCTCAGTGTCTCTTTATTAGAGTCACACTAACTGGAATAGCAACAGCTGAACCTAAAAGGCAGCTTTACATCTGGAGGACAGCCACATCAGCTTTCATTTATTCAACTCAGCCAGTATGCGTTGAGTTCCTCTGTGCCCTTGGCACCGTACCATCACTTGACATAATTATATTTCATGTTGTTCATGAAGAGGCTGCTGTGAGCTGGGCGCTACCAAACCCTTTCCAGATAGTATGGGATTTGTGAGGCTCTGCCATCATGACTATCCTCCGAGTGAGAAAGGGGTATGGAAAAGGCTATGCGTCTGGTTCACAAAGGCACACTATAAATGATGTACTTAGACCCTGACTCACGCCAGTCAAAGTTTAAATGGAAAACAGTGACATCTGAGGGTTGTTTGCTTAAACACCCCAGTCTCTACATCACTCACAACTGGATAATATATACATGGACCAGTCAAGGTGGCTTGGTTGGAAACTATACACCGACCCCTGAGTCACCCAAAGAGACTCATGTACTGATGAAAAGAATGATTGGTGCACCCAGAAGGACCAAGCCTGCCTGCTCAAAGGGCTTTAGTTTCAATTTCTAAATTATCCTCCAGCTTTGACGGTCCTGAAGAGCAGCTGGTCTGCAGTGATCATCCGACTTCAGATCACATTTTCCACTGCATCGTGTCAATGAGCTTCCCGGAATATCACGATCAGCATCCTACAGTAACTTCCACCTCTCTGCATGTTAATAAATAGCGGCAGAAACCCATATGTAATAGCACAGTGAGGGAAAAAAGTCATAAAGCTACTCATTACCCTTGACTCTTCAGCTCTCTTGCCCTTGTTTTCCCTCTGCACGGGGCCAGAAATTGAATGGGTACTGATTTGCTTCTCCCCTGCAGTATTGTTTATTCATGCTTTTGCAATTCATCTGCTTTACTTTGTGTCATTTTAATCACTTGAAATCTGCTTCAGCCTTCTTCACATTCGATCAATGATGTTTGTAGGCATAAGCAGATTTATTAACTTTACTTGCTTAGTTTCTGGTTACAGTAGACATAATCTCATCAGGAAATGGGTTTGTGTATGGGAATAAGGCCTGGGGAGCACAGCAGCACACAGCAGTCTTTTCTGGGGCAGGTACCCAATCAGGTAACATGACCTATAGCCCTCCACAACAATAATATGATCTGCCAAGTACATTGGAGCCATAATCACACAGACAAAGTTCATGGCTATGTTTCATATGAGAGCATGGACAAGTAAGTTAGCTTCTGTGTGTCTGTGTCTTCATCTGGAAAATACTTAGAGCAACAGTTATTAGTTCTATGGCTCTGATAAAATAATATAACCAAATGCAACAAAAGGAAAAAAGACTTTATTCTAGCTTATATTCCAAGGGGATAAAATCCATACAAATAGAGAAGGCACTGCATGTAGGCAGCAGGAAGCTAGCCAATCATGTACATATGCAGCAGAGAGAGAAAGAAACACAGAAAGTGGGGGGGGGATGCTTTAAACCTTCAAAGCCAGTCCTCAGTGACATACTTCCTCCCACTAGGCTGTACCCCATAACACCCCCAAAGAGTACCTCTAACTGGAAACCAGGTGTTCAAATATGTGAGCCTGTGAAGAACTGATGTGGGAGTCCCCTCTGTGTGCTGTGATTACCATTAATGAATAAAGAAACTGCCTTAGCCTGTTGATAGGGAGAACTTAGGTAGGCGGGGAGGACTGGACTGAATGCTGGGAGAAAGAAGAGTGAAGTCAGGGAGACACCATGGAGCTGCCAGAGTCAGACATGCCGAATCTTTGCCAGTAAGTCACTGCCACATAGCAATATACAGATTACTGGTAATGGGTTAAATTAAGATGAAAGAATTAGCCAATAAGAAGCTAGAGCTAATGGGCCAAGCATTGTTTTAATTAAGATAGTTTCTGTGTGGTTATTTTGGTTCTGCGTGGCTGGGACGAACAAGCAGCATTTCCCCCTACAAAGAACATCTCTCATCCAAACTAACACACACAGTATTGAAAGTAGGATTGTTTAATGAAAAATCTATATTGAGCACTTAGCTCATAATACTTATCAATGAATATGCATTATCATAATTAGCATTATTGTTATTATGATGGAGCCAGGAAGGTGTAACAATAACCTCTCTTCTTTTAGAGTAAGTGGTTGAAAATGAAAAAGGTTTAAAAATATTAGTTCCATGCTGTAATGAACGTAAAGACAATAGCAAAAAAAGGTCACATTTAATACAATTATGTATGTTTATGCAGTCCAACAGTGTGAGGCTCATAGTGAACAGACCAGTTGGTCCTTCATTATTATCTCCCAATGCTATAAAAAAAATGAGGATTGATATGCTGCCTTTGGCAAAATAGTGAGTTTTTCTATCTTAACTACGTTTAAGCTCTCTGGGGCTCTCTTTCTTAGATCTGTAATGTTGTGAAATAGACATCTAGGTGAGAGAGCCCCATGAGAACTGCAGGTGAACGTGTCCGTGTTTGCTTTAACATTGTTAGAGTTTACTAATAACAATAATCTCATGAGATATTGCAGTTTTAAGGGCAGCAATCCGTCAGATAATCTTGCCTACCTTGTTAACCAGGCCTAAATTAATGTGGGTTCTTTTGTCTTAATCTTAGTTATAGAATATTAATGCTCATATCACAAAACACATGGAAAATAGAGCTTTCTCTTTGCATATAAGTGACTTACAGAATGAAAGGAAGTTATCAAGGTTATGATCAGAGTTTAAGAAGTTTTAGAAGTGCGCTCACAAAATGTTAAGTAGAGTTTGGATTAAAGACAAACCAAAAACCAGGCACGGAGAAGAAGCTTTTGTTGAGGCTGTGAGAGATTCAGGGTGGAGAGAGAATCAGTAGAGCTGAGTCCAGCTACAAGGTAAAAGGCAGAACCAGGTCAATCAGAAATAGTATATCCATGTCCAGACAGGTGAACTGGAGCACCAAAGTGAACCAAAGCCTCAGGGTGCACCAGGAGTCCTCTGTCTGTTACTCGTTTGTGTACACACCGGGTGTCACGTAGGACAGTGGTAGGACTGGACCACCAGAGTGTAAGGTGTCTGTCACATTATGGGGTGCAGATGAGGGACATAAACCTTTTTCTTCATCTGGTGTGATTTTAATATACCCATGTGCCATAACTGTCTCAGTTCATCCCAATAGACTTAAAGGGTGACACCTTTCTACTCCCTGGACTAAGTAATTCAGCATCAGTCAATGCTGCCTAAGTGGTACCAGGCAAATGTTGTTTAGAGGTTAACCCTGGTACACAATCTTCCTCTACCCTTAAAGTGCAGTTAAAAGTTGCTTTAAAAAAAATAGGATCTCTCAACCCAAAACATAATACAAAAAATTCAGTGTTTTGTACGGGGAAAAAAAAAAAAGGAGTAACTCAGAGTAGGGATTACCTGAATACTGCAAACTTTGTTTACTTAATTACTAACTTTTAGAAACTTGGTGAATGAATTACAGCTTTATGGGCTTCCTCTTCATAGAAGATGATGTTTTTGTCTCCTACTTTTATGTAAGGGTAAAGGTAGTGACCAAGACATCCGTGGACCAATGAAAATCATAGTTGGGGCAGTGTCTTGATTGACTTCCTGGTATTAAAAACAATAGCAGTCATTGAGTGTCACTGGCCTGGATAATGCCTAACAGGATAAATAAGGAATGAACAGATACTGAATCTAGATCTAACTGTGTCTCAGAGGTGACTTGGAAGGCTAAGCAGTTGAGGATGTACAGTCTGAATGGAAACTTCTAAAGGTTTTTGGCTGCTCCAACAAGGATTTGAAAGGAAAGTCACCTGGAAGTAATCTAGTTCAATTCTATCATGGTCGTTGTTATATACCTGAGTGTTTCAAGGCAGAATCGATGCTGTGATTCACTCAGGATCATTGCTAGCTGGGTCTGTGGATGGAGCCGCAGGTGATGACCTGTGCCAAGGCTCCTTAGCCAGCCCCATCTAAGGTTCCTCTCCATGACCCAATCTGAGAGAGCATGCCATCTTGGAGTGCTCATGCTCAGCATCTTCCTTCTGTATGCCTCCCTGGAGACGGTCCTCGGGGATCAAAGGAATTTAAGTGAGGCCATAGTGCTAGTCCTTTTCATGTGTGCTTGTTGGGAAACCATTTGTCTACTAAAACCTGCCCGTCTCTGGCCCCTCTCCAGGACGGTTATAGCTTTCTGGAAATGCAGTGACCAGAACACGATCTTCAAGGGTAACACTATACTTTCTATTTCCATTCTCATCACCTTCTTGGCAATGCCAAGAACACTCTGGCCTTTTTTCCCCCTGCACTTGTATAAGGAGCCTTTAAGAACTGAGACTCTATGGGCCCCAGAAGCAGTTTAGTCAAGCTGCTATTTCCTGAGATCTTGTAGAGGTTATGAAAGAAACCAAGGGCTAAGTTGTGGCCCTCAAGGAGCTTAGGTATTCACAATTCTGTTAAACCATGAGCACCTCTGAGATGAGATTAAAGTAATATACTATGAAATACAAATATTTGAGAAATCCAAAATAACTCAAGTACTTTTGTTTTAAAAATATATTACTGGGGTATACTAATAGTAACACAATTTTTCAATAAATAGGCCATAACAAGATAAATTAGGTGATTCTCCTATTTCTTTGGTTCAATGCTAAGTTATGGTACTCGGATCTTCTTATTCTTGCATAGCATCAAGAAAGGTATAAAGGACACCCAGGAAAAGACATATTAATATTAACTAGAGTCTTGGTGCTCCTGGCCTTGGAAAGGTAGACTAACTCATATGTGAGCTACAATAATTTATTTTATTGTACTGGCCTAAGACTTAGGCTAGAGTCAGAAAATCCACTGCATTTTCTGTGCTTCTGGAAAATAATAGCAATTTTTCTCACTAAATCCAGAAACAACCACCAATCTCAATTCAGTCTCTGTAATACTTTGTAAGTCATCATCTGTAATCAGAAATTGACATTATAAGCTGATACCTGTTTGCCAAATAATCCCAAGTCTAAGCTTTCATTAATTCGTTGCAGTTTGAAAGTGGGTCAAGCCCTGCCCATATGCAGGTTGCCACCACTGTCAATTTTTATGACTCTAATGACTTTGAACCATTAATCACTGCATGTTTTATTATGGAAGATCTTTGTGGCCCAATAAAAGTTTAAGACATGAATACAATCATGGTCTAACATGTCAGTTGTGACAAGTAACCCAAACACTGGTAGTGATAAGATGATGTTATGACCTAATCAATCTTTGTTCAGTCTTTCCTGATGTTGGTCAGCAGCAGCAAGCTCCAGCTACAACCACAGCCAGCCATACAATCAGGAAGGGCAACAGCCCTAATTCTACAATGGTCTGTCTCACTGAGTCTTGATGCTTAACAGTAAAGACATTCCTTAACTTATAGCATTTTAAACTACCATGGATTTATTATTAACTCAGCTTTCTTTCTACTCAGCAAGGTTGGCTCATATCGGACTAAATAAATTTTAATATGTTTGCAGGAAATTAATATGTAAAATTTGAACCATCTCTTCTCTCCATCCAATAAAGGAATTAGTTTCAGTTCAATAGTAAATCAAAAGACAAAAAAGAACTGCAGGGGTGTCTCATCAGTTAAGAGCACCAACTGCTCATTTCCCAGACCTACATGGTGGCTCACATTTGTCTGTACTCCAATTCCAGAGGACCTTCTTCTAGCCTCCAGAGGAACCAGGCATGCATGTGATGCATATACATACATGCAGACAAGTACTCATACAGTTGGAATAAAAATTAATCAATGTAAAAATGAAAAAGAAAGAACAAAAGGAACCTATCCTCCAAATGGTGACCTCATGACATCTCATCACCAACTGAAGGTAGAAACCTCCTTTACATGCTGATTCCTTGTGAATTGTTTTCTGTTTTCTTTCAAACACTAACATTAAAATATTGTCTGGCATGCAGTCCAGACTACAAGAGTTCCCTGAATCAGAAAAAAAAATCGAAAATCATGGGAAAAAAAATGAACAGAAAAAGATAAAAGGCAACTTCACACACAAAAAAAATTTAATGACCAATTAATAAAATGACAACATGAAAGTCCATCGTTGATCAGAGAAATTGAAACCAAACCACAATGAGACACCGTGTAACTTCAGAAAAATTAAGTTCAAAATTCTGTTAGCATCAAATGTTGGGGAAAATATGAAGTTTCAGGATTGCTTTAGTGGAGTAAAACCACGTGAAGTACGGGTTAGTTACATCTAGTGAAAATGAAGCTGCGCAAGCTTTGATCAAGCAGAGCTAAGGAACTTTGTCCAGGTGCACAAAGAGGCAACATTGATGTCTGTAATAGACAGAAGAGAAAACTTCCTTCTGGGAACACAAGATGTAGCACAAATCCTGAGACATTTCTATGGCAGAGCACTGTTTAGCAACCTGATATGTGGCCTAGAACCGGAAGTCAGGTTCTTCAATCTCTGCTACAGGAAACTGCAACTATAGGAAAAAAATATGTGTGACACAAGAAACAATACTCTCTAATACACATATCAGATATGGGGAAATGAATGTACTCAGGGCAAATGGAGGGAAAGAGCATCACAGCCTGTCTTAAGCTTCAATTTGTTTTGAAGTTTAGGGGCTGAAGAGAAGGCACAACGATTAAGAGTACATATAGCTCTTTCAGGGGACCCAAGTTTGGTATCATTTTGGGCAACTCGCACCTGCCTGTAATTCCAGATCCAGGGGAATCCAATGTTTCTGGTCTGCCAGGCACCTGCACTCATGTACCCATACACATAATTAAAAATAAGTTTTTAACAAAAAGAACTATAATTTTTGTTTATTTTAATGAGAAAACTGAAGCAACAGTGACAGAATATCCCCATATGTTAATTCTGGATAGTGAGTGCATGTGTAATTATGTGTGTATTTTCTATGCCCTTCCATCATTCAAAATGTTGTATAATTATTTTCCAAATAATTTTAAGGTATCATAGTTTATTTTATTCAAGTCTGCTTTGTTGGTTGTTTTTTTTTATAGTCACAGAAAATTTTATAAACGAAGCAAACCACTTCCAAAAGTAATTTATTTGGGAATTTCTCAAGGAAAGCCAGTATTAAGTGACTTTTCATCACTGAGAGAAAACAACTCAAGGGAGGAAGGATTTACTTTGGCTCATGGTCTCAGGAGCTTGTGTCTACCTTCAAATGACTATTTCTGGTTTCACACAGGGTGAGACAAAGCATCATGCGGAAGCATGCAATATAGCAAAGTAACTCAATTCAGTGGAGGATGAGGGAAAAGAGAGAGAGAGAGAGAGAGAGAGAGGGAGAGGGAGAGAGAGAGAGAGAAGTAATCAAAGACAAAGATACACCATGGTGAAACACTTCCTCTACCTGTCTCACCCCCTAAAACTGTCCTTTCAGCTATGAACTCAATAGTGACTCAACCCATGGACAAACATTAGCATCATCTGCATCTAGTCACCTCGAAGTAGATATCCCATCATTTTGAGACCAAAACTTCAACACATTTGGGCCCATTTTACATCCAAACCATAGCAAAGCCACATACTCAGGACAGATAAAACCCTTTGTGGCCTTCCTGAAACTAGAAAACTGTATCCTCTCCACTTCAGAGCCCCTGCCCTTCCAGAACCAGGGCTTCTTTTGTGTTAGTTTCTTTCCTTCACATTTGTGTTTCTAAAATGATTTGTTTTCTCACTAAGCCAGGAATTAGTTTGCTCTCCCTGTGCTCTGTCCTCAATTTCTCCAGACTCCCTGTATTACTTACAGCCCATTAACAATGGGTTGATAAAAGGGTCTAATGCCCGAATGGCTAGACAGTAAGAAAATTGGATTCTAGTCTGGATTCTACTGCTCTGACTCCAGATATTTTATTAGCTATTCATATTCATGGGTTATAGTTATGCCTGTGTCCTCAAGTATAATAAAGAAATAATGTTGGGTCTAGCAGTAGATGCATACTTGAGACTCTAAACCGACAAAAACAAATTGTTGTAAGAATACCAGCCAAGCCCAACCCCATGGGACTTTCCATTCCTTCACTTTGTCAGTCCATCTTTGTAATCAATCATCAATTCATTCCATAAGCAAACTTTCATTGTATTCTTCCAACACATAAAAGAACTCTTAAAATCTTGAAAATTCTTAAACACGCCAGGTTATTCCTTGTGTGTCTTATGCATGGTAACCAGACACTGAACTGATGATCTTGTGCATACTAAGAAAGAGCTCTCTAGCTATCTTTTTTAATCTGATAGGATCTCACCAAGTTGCCCAAGCTAGCTTAGAACCTGTGATCCTCCCTTGGTTATGCAAAGCTGGCCTAAGTCACTAGGCAGAGCCTGTTTCCCTTTTTGCATAATATAAAAGCTAATAAAAAGTACCAGAATCCTTCAGAAAAAATTAAAGGTTACCCTCAGGATATTCTTAACCCACATGTTCTTCTCTAAGACCATCTGGGGTTATAGACGAAATCTTGAAAATTGGTTGAAAATTGATAATGACTATTGACCAACAGTCTAACTAACAAGTTAAGAACTAAGAGTCTAAGAAATAACAGGTTAAGAGCAATTGTTTAGATGATCAATCCAAGTGCAGTGGTTTGAATAAGAATGACCCTATAGCTTCATATATTTAAATGCTTAGGGAGTAGCTCTTTTGGGTAGGGTTATTGGAGGAAGCATGTCACTGAAGGTAGCCTTATTGGAGGAAGAATGTCACTGGAGGAGAGCTTTGAAGTTTCAAAACCCTAAGCCAGACCCAGTGGCTCACTCTTCCTGCCGACAGTGGATCCATCTGAATGTAGAACCCTCATTTCCTTGTCCATCTTCCATGTTTCCTGCCACTCTGTTAATGGGCTAAACCTCTGAAACTGTAAGTAAGCCCCAATTAAATGTTTTCCTTTGTAAGAGTTGTGTGGTATTGGTGTCTCTTCACAGCAATAGAACATTGATTAAGACACAGGCATTTCATCCTTTGCTCTCATTCAGTACCAGCCAGTATCTGTGGTTTAAAAAGACAATGAAATTTCCCTCCCAGTTTGCACGTGGTGACTAAGGCTTATTTCCTAAATAAAATCACTAAATGAACAAATCCTAGTATCAAAGTTAATGAGAAGAAAAAATATGAAATAGAATCAAACATACAGGAAAGAAAAAAATGAGGACTATGGTGGAATCAGAGCACACATTAAAGACATCCCGGGTTATAAGCACTGTGAAGATTACATCAAACACATCAGTAGATATGATTTGCAGGACTACAGTTTGCAGGCCATGTCTTAACCCCTCTCTTCCTGGATTACTATAAAATACTTGGCAAAATTAACCTGGCAGAAATCCACTTGTACCAGTTATTGCTACACGAAGCAAGTACTACTAAATCATCAATCAATATACGTTCCATTGCCCTAGTACTATTGTGGGTAATATGATCAATCAAAGATTTTATAAGGTAATGAATTCATTTCCTAAGAAATTAATCTAGAAAGGAGCAATTATTTGGTACTGCTATTTGAAAATCATGATGTAAATTTAAAAGAAAGCATGTTTATTTGAAGCTTCATAACTTTGTGATTGGCTCTTTTTTATTCTTGTTAGAAACTCAGCAGAGTACAGGTATATTCTTAAAGATTAGATTGTTAAAGGCGAAGAAGACAAGAAGTAGAGAGATTATGAGATTTATCTAGTGGCTTGCTTTCAACCTCTTTTCAGTCTTAGTTCAAAGGCCACAATTTTTCCTGCAGAGAGAAGCACAGAAGAACTTGAGCCCTGAGCAAATCTGACGTGGTTTTGAATTCCATGCTGTGCTTTATGGCTACATCTCTTTCTGGCATGTTGAACTTCTCACTGTCTCTCTCCAAGTATTGTGGCAATGGAAAGAAAGGGCTTTATAACTAGTCTTGGCTTTTTGATGGATAGAGAAAATCTTCTGAGCTGAATTCCAACTGAAATTGTTTTCCCAGTGAGTAAAAACCATTCATTCTATGAAATGTCCTATGTAGCCCCATTGAAGAACTCCCTGCCTTCAGAATATTAAACACTGCTCTTTAACTGTTCCTAGTAGGTATATGTTAGCCTAACAAATATATAGCCTAGATATTCTGCCCACATTTGCAGAAAGGTAGGTGATAGACAGACAGTAGAAAGAAAGAAAGATGATTGATAGATAGATAGATAGATAGATAGATAGATAGATAGATAGATAGATAGATAGATAGATATAGATAGATAACAAATAGATGATAAATGGATGGATAGACAGACAGACAAATAGATAGACAGATGGTCCTTAAAAGCAAAAAGCAACCCAGCATTCAACACTAATAAATATATACATACATACATAACAAAAATACCAAATGTCCCTGTTGGATCTTGTTTTCATAATTATTATTCCATAGCTTAAAAAATCTCATAGATTAATCTGTTTTTATCTGCAACATTTATGTATTTTGAGTACATGGACTGGTTCACTTGTACCTTAAACAAGTAGCTTCAGACGTTTCTTAAGGATGCAGGCTGAGACACTTTCCATTTATTGACACACTTTTTAAATCTACTGTAGCAGAAGGAGAAGAGTTGATGAATGAGCAAGTGGGGGCGTTGAGAGTCTGGTCCTTCTCCAGATGGTGTCTGCATTTGAACGAGTCATTTTTTAAGGGAAGCCCATATCTCACAGATTCATTTTCTCTACTGTTTGACAAATTTCAAATGCTTCTGGACATGATGCAGTGCACTGGCTTTCAATCAAGGCTTGATGGATAGAAGAGGTGGAGATTATGTTGGAAACAGAAATACTTGTAATTGAATGCTGCTGTTAGTAAGGTTCTTTGGCTTTGGCATTAGAGAAAATAGGTGAAAATAGAAAATTAGCATCAAATATAATTTGTAAATTTTAGCAGACTGTCTAATGTTCTGGACTGGAAGACACATTGCTATTCTATCTACTAGTGGAGTTTAAGCAGCACTTACCGTTCAGTTTTTATCAACCATTACTTTCTTGACAATGCCTGTTTTTCTTTTTTTATTGTTTTTATTGAGCTATATATTCTTCTCTGCTCCCCTTCCTTCTGCCTTTCCTTTCTACCCTCTCCCATGGTCCCAGGCTCCCAATTTACTTAGGAGATCATATCTTTTTCTACTCCCCATGTACGTTAGATCCATGTATGTCTCTCTTAGGGTCATCTTTGTTGTCTAAATTTTCTAGGATTGTGAATTGTAGGCTGTTTTATTTTAATTTTTTGCTTTATATCTAAAAGCCACTTATGTTGTCTTTCTAGGTCTGGGTTACCTCACTCAATATGTTTTCTAGATCCATCCATTTGTCCGAAAATTTCAGGATGTCATTATTTTTTCTGCTGTGCAGTACTCTATTGTATAAATGTACCACATTTTTCTTATCTATTCTTCAGTTGAGGGCATTTAAATTGTTTCCAGTTTCTGGCTATGACAAACAATGCTGCTACGAACATAGCTGAGCACATGTCCTTGTGGTATGATTGAGCATCCTTTGGATATATACCCAAAAGTAGTATTGCTGGGTCTTGAGGAAGGTTGTTTCCTAATTTTCTGAGAACTTGCCATACTGAAATCCAAAGCGGCTGTACCAGTTTGCATGTCTACCAGCAATGGAGGAGTGTTCCCTTTACCCCACAACCTCTCGAGCATAAATTGTCATCATTGTTTTTGATCTTGGCCATTCTTACAGGTATAAGATGAAATCTCAGAGTTGTTTTGATTTGCATTTTTCTGATGACTAAGGGCACTGAGCATTTCCTTAAGTGTCTTTCAACCATTTTAGATTCCTCTGTTGAGAGTTCTCTGTTTAAGTCTGTACCCCATTTTTTTTATTGGATTATTTGTTCTTTCAATGATCAATTTCTTGAGTTCTTTGTATATTTTGGAGACCAGCCCTTTGTCTGATGTGGGGTTTGTGAAGATCTTTTCCTATTCTATGGGCTGCCATTTTGTCTTGTTAACCGGGTCCTTTGCTTTACAGAAGGTTTTCAGTTTCAGGAGGACCCATTTATTAATTGTTTCTCTAAGTGTCTGTGCTACTGGGGTTATATTTAGGAAGGGGTTTCCTGTGCAAATGAGTTCAAGTGTACTTCCCACTTTCTCTTCTATGAGGTTCAGTGTGGTTGGTTTTATGTTGAGGTCTTTGATCCATTGGACTTGAGCTTTGTGCATGGTGATAGATATGGGTCTATTTTCATTTTTCTACATGTTTATATCAAGTTATCCTAGCACCATTTGAATTTTTTTATTTCTTCTATTTTATAGTTTTTGCTTCTTTGTCAAAACTCAGGTGTTTGTAGGTGTGTATATTAATATCTGGATCTTGGATTTGATTCCATAGGTCCTCCTTTCTGTTTTTATGCCAATACCAGGCTATTTTCAGTACTATAGCTCTGTAGTAGAGTTTAAAGTCAGAGATTATGATGCTTCCAGAAGTTCCTTTATTGTACAGGATTGTTTTTGCTATCCCATTTTCCCATGAAGTTGAGTATTGTTCTTTTGAGGTCTGTGAAGAATTCTCCTGGGATTTTACTGAAAATTGCATTGAATATGTAGATTGCTTTTGGTAAGATTACCATTTTTACTATGTTAATTCTATCTTCTAAGAGCATGGGAGATCTTTCCATTTTCTGGTGTCTTCTTCAATTTCTTCCTTCAAATATTTTAAGTTCTTGTCATGCAGGTTTTCCACTTGTTTAGTTAGAATTACTCCAAGATAGTTTATGTTATTTGTGGCTATTGTGAAGGGTGATGTCGCTCTGATTTCTTTCTCAGCCCATTTTATCATCTGTGTGAAGAAGGCCTACTGATTTTTTGAGTTAATCTTGTATCCTGCTACATTACTGAAGGTGTTTATGAGTTGTAGAAGTTCCTTAGTTATTTATGTAAACTATCATATCATCAGCTAATAGTGAGAGTTTGACTTCTTCTTTCCAGATTTGTATCCCCTTTATCTCCTTTTGTTGTCTTATTGCTCTAGTTAGAACCTCAAGTACTATATTGAATAGATATGGAAAGAGTGGACAACCTTGTCTTGCTCCTGATTAGGGGAATAGCTTTGCATTTCTCTTCATTTAGTTTGATGTTGGGTATTAGCTTGATGTATATTGCCTTTATTATATTTAGGCATGTTCCTTGTATCCTGCTCTCTCCAAGACCTTTATCATAAAGGGATGCTGTATTTTGTCAAAGGTTTTTTCAGCATCTAATGAGATGACCTTGTAGGGTTTTTTCTCAGTTTGTTTGTATGGTGGGTTATAGTGACAGATTTTCGTATATTGAACCATCCCTTCATCTCTGGGATAAAGCTGACTTGATCGTGGTGGATGATTTTTCTGATTTGTTTTTGCCATTATTTTACTGGGTATTTTTGCATCAGTATTCATAAGCAGGATTGGCCAGTAATTCTCTTTCTTAGTAATGTGTTTGTGTGGATTGGGTATCAGGGTAATTGTAGATGCCTGTTTTTCTTAACATAGCTCAAAAGTAGTATTCATCTTGTTCCTATTGAAGCTAATTGACAGTTTTCTTCTATGTAAACCTTGCCTCCCAACTGCAGTCATTACCTGCACCTATGCCTCTTTGAACGCTGAGCTGCTTCAATAGTGACCCTGATTTTGCATATTAGCCTTTCACATGGAGAAGTGGCATTTGTGTGCCTGGAGAGTACAACTTCTCTTAGCTCATCCTCAGCCTGTGGTCTCCCATGATGCATTTGACTCCCTTCCCTTTGGCTTGTTTTGCCTCTCCAGAGTGCACTCCATAAAATCTGATTTGCCCTGAGATGATTAAGTGCCCACACTCTTAAGTTCATACTTCCGTCTCATTTAGTTTTGGCCCCACATATTTTTTTTGCAATTTTTACTGCATTTTAATTTATTTGGAATAGGGCAAGCTGCACTAGTCAGTTTCTCCTTCTGTCATGTGGGTCTCAGGTATCAAACTCAGATAATCAGGCTTGGCAGTGGATGACATTCCTGCTGAGCCAAATCACTGGCCAAAATTGCCTTGTGTATTATTATAGCCACACTGGAGTACAAGACTTCTTCCAAAGTACTCTAAAGAACTCTGCCAAAGTGACAGCTAACATTATTGTCTATCATTAGTCAGAGGCCATTCCTGGACCACTCCACTAATCCTTACAAGAATACCAAGGAGATAGAGATTAAAACTATTGTCACTGTTTTACAAAAAAAAAAAATCAGTTAGGTGTGTTTGTTTTTTAAATAGTTTTATGCATATAGGTATGTTACCTAAATATGCATCTGTGCACCACATGTATGTCTGGTACCTAAAGACCAGAACAGAGCATAAAATCTCCTGGAACTAGTGTTACAAACAACTATCACGTGAATTCTAGACATTGAAGCCCAGTCCTCTGGAAGATTAGCTGGTGCTTAGGGCTCTTAACCTCTGACCCATCTCAAGCCAAACTGTGAGTTATCTTGTCTTACACTTGCTCAACAGGAACTGCCTTGAGTCCCCCCTTTCATGCCTTGCAAATTTCTACTGATCTTTTGAAACCCATGTCAACCACTTTGTGAACATTTTAAATCCACCCTGTAGACTTGAGCCCAAACTATACCAACCCCCCAATTTTAACATTGATCATTTCACTCTTGGCAATGAAATACATATGTGTCTCTTACCAAATTATAGAGCCCTTGAGAGCAATGTCTTATGCTTCTCTACTTTTATGTTCTTCTCACCTATGAGAAGTTACTGGTCCCATCTTAGGAATCATTTCTATCTACCAGTTTGCTTTTTTGTGTAAGAGTCAAAGTTTTCTGTTTCTTAATAGATCTGGCAATGTTTTACTGATGGTTCAATTGTGGCAAGTATGTAGAGATTCAGTTGTTATATTCTTCTGAAAATTATTGATTCTTTCTTGTTAGCAAATAGTTCTACTGCTGGCTAAGCACTTGTACTAGGGAAATCTTGGGTTTGGGCTTGGATGTTGTAATTCATATAAAGTCCAGTGGGTTATTCAAAGAAAGAACACCCAAACCCTCTTCTCTGAAGATCTTGTTGAAAGATGATTTAGATCTTGAAAGGAAGGATAGAGATTAGACAGCATTTTAGATCATCACCTTTATTCCAAAATTACAGCTTTTCTACATTCCAGCCACCTAAGGGCATCATCAAGATAGGGGGACTTCATACTCAGTGCCAGAATTCTACATTCCCAGGCACCATTCTTTCCAGAGGGTTTTACTCTCTAATTAACTATGTCCAAAGCACAGTCCTATGGTATAGGAGGTCCTTCTGTATTTGTGTTGCTTTCATTGGTTGAATAAAGAAACTGCCTTGGCCTTTTGATAGAGTGAAACTTAGATGGGTGGGGAAAAGAGAACTGACTGCTGGGAGAAAGAAGGCAGGCAGAGAGAGCCACCATGGAGTCACCAGAGTCAGACATGCTGAATCTTCCCTGGTAAGCCACGACCTCCTGATAAACACAGATTATTAGAAATGGGTTAGATCAAGATGTGAGAGTTGGCCAAGAAGAGGTTAGATATAATGGGCCAAGCAGTAATTTAATTAATACAATTTCTGTGTGATTATTTTGAGTGTAAGCTAGCCAGGACCAAAAACAGGCCCACTCACTTCTTACAACAGATTGGTGCCTCAACGTGGTTGACTGACTCCATGTAAAATCTGAGAGAACTTCAAAAACAATACAGAGTTTAACAGAGTTTTTGCTATGAATGAGGCCTTACACTACACTGTAAATTTACTTAAAACATATAATTTATTATCTTGCTTTGTTTGTAAATCAATGTTGTGGTTCTCCAAGCTGGCTTTTATACAGGACCAGTCACATCATATTGTCGTGTCTGAAGCCTGGACATGATAAAATGCTTGTGCCTCTGTCTCAGAATCTATTGAATGAAATGGATCTATCATACACATATGTAAAATCGATCTCCAGCCACAATTTTTCAGTGAATTTCACATAAGTACTTGTGGGTCTCTGACTCTGTATAGTCCCCAGTTTCTGTCTCCTCCTTTGATACCTCATTACAACCCAGCTGTTGATCTTACTTCCCCTAGCTTAGTGAGGACACCATGTTCTCTGCTAAGATCACCAGGACCAGGCACGGCAGAGTCAGAAAATTACAAGGCTCATTTTTTATTTTCTTGCCCTTACATTGTGGTATTATCCTGATCATACACCAAAATTTAACATTTGTCTCATATACTTAGTCCAGTTTTATAGCTGGTTTTGGCAAGGGAGGAGAGTTAGTGTCAATTATAATCTCATAGCTTTATAAATTTAATATTTACTTTTACATTCCCAGAAATTATAAATGTTAACAAACGATAAATCTCTGATGATAAATAAATCTCTATATAGGAAATAAAGGAAAGAACTATGACTTTTAATGAGTTACATATTGTTCCAGATAATTAATATTCTTATTATCCCATGAGATCACCAAAATGGATTTAATTCTGCTATAAAATTAATTTGTTGAAATTAATGGAGAGGTGAGAAGAGGATTTTCCCCTCTCATCTCAGTTGCTTTCATTTATTTACAACTAACACATTTTTCTATTCCTTTAATGATGGACAGATAGATACAATTTAAAGTAAAAACAGCAGAGGAAAGAGTGCCTGAACTAGCCTTGTCCCATAGTCATATTGATGAATAACTTGATCACCATAGAAATCTCATCCAATGGATGGAGATAGAGGCAGAGACCCACATTCACATCAGAGTGAAGGAATGAGCTCCCAA